>CM068829.1:7858058-8265558 GCA_028554795.2 Sinohyriopsis cumingii | reverse complement strand
TAATTTCAGGGTAGAAGAAAATAATTGTCACCTATCGTAAATAATTTACTAGGTCTATTCTGAACAAACCCGTAGATTAAAACTGTTGACATAGTTATAAGCGTCAATTTGTTTCAACTATAACCTCATGCTACATACATATATGTCTTTCGTCAATACAAATCGATAACTGACCTGTTTGCAGAATTTAATCGATGTGGGGCATTAAATAAACTATGGAAAATTAGGTTTTTAGAATAAAGTTTAACTACATTTTATACGGGTTTAGGAACGCTAATCTATTTCAATACTTACCGAAATTGCAGCCCTTCCGTTGTGCACTGAGTTTATTAAAGTCAGAACATATATGAAACAACACTACGAATGTGTGCACTATTCCAACACACACACACACACACACACACTCTCTCTCTCTCTCTCTCTCTCTCTCTCTCTCTCTCTCTCTCTCTCTCAAATTCAGCATTGAATACGGATATTTCTTTATTTTACAAATCTCTGTATTGGCAAGGAGAGCTTGACTGGATAGTCATTAACGGCACTTTGAATACATCATGCCAAAAAAAATGTGTTCTCAACGCCTTTCTTATAGACACAATGATGTCAGGACTGACACTGGAGGAACTGAACCCGCGGCAGGCAGCCTCGGATAACGAGTCTGACATTCTACCAACTGACCTACGGGTCTACTTGGTCAGAAGATTAAATGTGATAAAATAACTGACCTTTGTTGTAGAGAACATAATCCTTTATGAAAATATAAACTTCACAGAGGCATAGATCAATGTGATATGTTTACTGGTTCATACAACATATACGATACCGAAGCAAAGGTTTATTACCTAATGGTGTGCACATGTTTTTGTTTTTAAAGTGACTTGTTTCATTATTATGAAAGCGCCATTTCAGCTGCATGACACTCCAAGAATAAAGGTGTTATGTCATAAATACTGACGTTTCTTGAATTATGGCAAATCACAATGAAGTTGTCTTCGTCAATCACCTGAACCTATGTAACAGTATGTATCTATGGAGGGCAGCTGTTTTTGAAATCTAAAATATCAACGAAGATTGTTTTTGTTTAAAGCCGAGGACAACTGTTTTGATGGCTCAATGGTCAGCGTGAATATTATCTGGGCGGTGTGTGAGGTGTATACAACTAGCGCCCTTAATTATGAGTTACAACTTCCGACGAACAAATATCCATGTGCACCGTTGAATGACTACTTATCATTTGCCGAAAATTTACTTAGTTGGATCAAATTTACTTGAAATTAAATAAGCAGCAATCAATGGTGTTTAGCTTAACTAAAAATCAACATGTCGTATCCCCACCCCCACCCCGAGAAATCGACCCCTTTAGCCAATTTAAACATGCACTTTGAAGAACCTAGGCAAATTATATAGAAGAACAGTAACCTAGATACAACGCAAAAAGGGATAAATCGCCATGAGTGTCGCAGAACTTGTGACATGCCTCAGTACAGAAGGCATAGTGTATCAACAATTAAATCATAATGGTAAATTTGTGGTTTTGTATTTACTGGTGATTAAAAAGTTTATAACAAACTTGATTCTTGACGCTGATGTGACCTTTATGTATTATCTACTATTGCATTTATTTATTTATTTTATCTATTTATTTATTTTGCAACAGTGCTAATGTTGTGAGATGGTATGGCAACACATAACTGAGTGAATCTAGGCGCGGTCAGTGTTACCCGTAACAAATTAAATCGACAAATGGGTCTATGTCCCGTATTAAGTCACTAGGATTGATTGATTTGTAGTTATAATCCATTTTGATCACGATTAGACACACGAACTAGGCAAGGTGAATTTGGGTTTAAGCATCGGATAACACCTAATTTGAGACGCTGCAGAGACAATTTTGTGTCATCTGCAATAAGTGTCACAAAATGTAATCAGAAATCTTTATTAATAAGTGCGGAATAGGGATACTTATTATAACTTCGATGGGCACGTTTTAATAACGGTGGCTAGATAAATTTAAACCTGATTGGCCAAGCTAAATAAGAAGTGATTTTGTTTCCCAGATGAAATTCCATGTTTTAAGTATTCACCCTCAAAAACTTAGTCAGTCTAAGCTTCAGCGGAAACGTAAGACGATCTTAGCTCCGATTAAAAATAGCAAGTATCGATTATCGTTAAAACTTTCCAAAGGATGGGTGTCTGGAAATTTTAGGGACACGGAACCTTAAAGGCATATGGTGATTTTGCTACGTAGAAGCGAGACAGTCTCGAAAAGCACAATGTGGCTTAGTTTCAAACAATTTTCGTTATATGAGTTTATAATTATTCATTTGAATTTATTTGTGTTTAAATTCATACATCAATTTTCCTTTGATGAGTTCGGAAGGTACTTATTTACATTCATTTGTTTTGAATGTTAATGACTCATGTATTCTAATAGATTCATACGTTATTTTCTTAAACTAAAATCGTGATATAATTGCTGAATTTATTCGTTGATTTTTAATGCGAATCGCATAAGCTAGGAATTTGTTTTACTATGTCTGGAGATGTTATGCCAATGAACTATTAGTCAGAAAATATTGTAGTTACGACATGAAGTGAATTTCACTGAATCATTTGTATAATAAGATGTGAATTCTTTGAATCGGGAAATCGTGCGCCTTGCGACCAACAAATTAATCCAGTCATTAATTTGTAGTTCACAGCAGGTTGTACGGTTTATTGTGTCTAGATTATGTTATTCAGTTAGGGATACTAAACGGCCCGTAAGGGAGATACATTAATCTTCTGTACTAAGGGTATGTTCATCAGCTGTTAGTCTGCGAAATGATAATGGGTGATTACCCGAAAGAGGCTGAAGACAGAGAGAGAGAGACAGAGACAGACAGACAGTGGGAAAGACACAGAGAGAGGAAAAGGAATACATCGACTTTAACCTGCCATCAACATTGAATTTGGAGTGTCCAGCAAGACACGAGGAATGCAGTCATGCTGGGAAATTCAGTTCGATAATTCATTCAATTTCAATATGAAAATGTTTTCTTATCGGTATATATAGAACGGATAATTGCATTTTTTAAACATGTTAATCACATGTATTTCTATGAGAAGTGCATCCTTCAAATGTCGTGTTCAATTTGTTGACAAAATCGATTAAATTGTAATATTTTAAATATGGGGCTCGTGTTCTATTATAAATACAATGGAAACACTTGTTTTTAAGAAAAGAAGAGTGATACGTATATAATTTGAATGTCAGTGGATGTGATATCTGAGACAAAATCTATTGACACAGTTATAGGTTTCTAAGATATAAGACTGCGTTACTCTTAAAGCTTTACGGGTTTACAATCAAGCCCCTAAACACAAATGGAACATAAGAGGAGGGAGAGAGTATTACCAATATACTAGATGAAACAGTGATGCGTAGAAAAAATCTGAAGATGCACTTAGCGGTGTGACAATACCAACATTATGTGAACTAATACCGACAGAGATTAATGACGCCAGATGATATGAACTGGCAGAGAGAGAGAGAGAGAGAGAGAGAGAGAGAGAGAGAGAGAGGCTAAACTGAGAAACATACTGGTAGCATGATCTTACTGAGAAAGGAAGAATACTCACACTAGATGAGATGAACCAGTACTAGAGAGAGAAAAGCAAAAAAGAAGAAAAAAATCAATATTAACTTGGGAACCATGATCACATGATTAAACAAAAGAGAGTTGTCGTATTTTTGCACGATTAAAGAACATGCCATAAAGAAAGGAAGATATGATCAATATATTTATTATTGCGGGGGAAATCAATAAATATTATTTTACATCCAGATTAAAAGCATCAAAGAAAAAAGCGGAGCTACTAAAATTACAATATTTATATTTAAACCACAATGCACCACTTAGTAGCTCGTTCGATTCAACAGAAATGCGTTCGTTGTCCCCAGGCTCGAAATAGAATGGCTGTCAGACGTGGTTTAGTTTCAACGATTTTTCTATTCCAATGAAGTTGTTTTTCATGCATACAGAAATTAGTGCAGGAAATTTTGCTTTCAATTTTTGAACCATTTCGTCTTAAAAATATACAGACGTGTTCATCAGGATTTTTCCTTCGAAGCATCAACGAAGTGAACTGAACCTCAGGTGACCACTACACAAAAGCAATTTATATTTAGGTTTCTGGATGAAGCAATTTGTTTTAGTTTTCTCTAAAACAGAAATGACCACATATGGATAACGCAGTGATTTCTAACAGGTTGATATTCTAAGCTTGTCACTTGTTCAATGGATTCGTTCGTCTTTCTAGCAGTTACGTTATTATTTAATTTTTATACAATTTAGTTTAAAGCGACAGAGGGCAAAATGTGGATCTCTTTGTTAAAAAGAAACAAGAAAAAAAGATAAAACTAATTGCCAAACTTGAAACAATAATACGAAAGCACAACATTGTCTTTTAACTTAATAGTCATCATAAACGTGAATCTTGAATTTCAAGTGGTCTCCAAAAAGAGATGTTACATTATGTAGCCTGGTACTAAGCGATTACAAAGTATTCAGTCCTGATATTTTCCACCAGAATGTATCAATCGAATGTTCAATCATCATGTTTTCCATCAGTACGTATTATATGAATGTTTAATCCTCATCTTTTCCACCACTATGTATTATATGAATGTTTAATTCTCATGTTTCCCACCAGTATATATCATATGAATGTTTAATCCTCATGTTTTCCACCACTATGTATTATATGAATGTTTAATTCTCATGTTTCTCACCAGTATGTATCATATGAATGTTTCATCCTCATGTTTTCCACCAGTACGTATTATATGATTGTTTAATCCTCATGTTTTCCACCACTATGCATTATATGAATGTTTAATTCTCATGTTTCCCACCAGTATATATCATATGAATGTTAAATTCTCATGTTTCCCACCACTATGTATTATATGAATGTTTACTCCTCATGTTTCCCACCAGTATATGTCATATGAATGTTTAATTCTCATGTTTCCCACCAGTATATATCATATGAATGTTTAATTCTCATGTTTCCCACCAGTATATATTATATGAATGTTTAATCCTCAACTTTCCCACAAGTATGTATCATATGAATGTTTACTCCTCATGTTTCCCACCAGTATATATCATATGAATGTTTAATCCTCGTGTTTCCCACCAGAATAATCATATTAATGCTCAGTCCTGGTGTTTCCCACCATTATGTATCATATTAATGACCCCTTGCACATGCTACCTACTGATACAATTCCATGTATTATGTAATCATATCATCGTGCTCAGTTCATGACGTACACACGTTTCATTAATTAATTAACTACACACGAAATAGAAAGCAGTGACCTTACAAACATGTACGTGTTTAGAAGTTCCAAATGGACTAAATTACAAAGAAATTGCAATAGGCACCTGAGAAAATATCTGACTGGTAGGACTTTCCACAACTAGAAGTCGAGCACATAGATTTCACACAGATTTTGGACAAAAAGAAAGAAATCAGAATTAATTAGCATCAGAACCTTAATTAGCAGCATAACCTTAATTAGCTTTAAAACTTTAATTAGCATTAAAACCTTAATTAGCATCAGAACCTTAATTAGCATCAGAACCTTAATTAGCAGCATAACCTTAATTAGCATCAGAACCTTAATTAACATTAGAACCTTAATTAGCATTAAAACCTTAATTAGCATCAGAACCTTAATTAGCATTAGAACCTTAATTAGCATCAGAACCTTAATTAGCATCAGAACCTTAATTAGCAGCATAACCTTAATTAGCATCAGAACCTTAATTAGCATCAGAACCTTAATTAGCATCAGAACCTTAATTAGCATTAAAACATTAATTAGCATTAAAACCTTAATTAGCATTAGAACCTTAATTAGCATCAGAACCTTAATTTTCAGGTAAAGTAATGTTTTATGGCACCTTATGAAAATCTGCCCTTCAATTGAAACTAATGTTACTGGAGGAAGTAAGTGTACCTGTATTTGTGGTACTTTATTACTGATTCATACAGCAGGCAATGTTTTCAATAGTTGACGAAATTAAGCAGTAAGTTCAGTGATTCGACATACACGGCCAAATCAAAACGTATGTCGCCACAATGTCAAAAATCGAACACTTCCATTATCCCTCGATTTATCTAAATTCTAACAAAATGTCCGTTTGATATGTACTGTATAGACCCGTACATGTTGTTAATTTTCAACTGACCATACATGTGGCTAGCCTTCAACTCTGCCAGGGGTGGTGTTGTATGAATTTTTTTTTGTTTCTATATTACAGTAGAATTGTATTTTAATAATTCTGAGAGGACGTTTGATTTGTAAAGTTCGTGTCAGAGCCCGTGGCGTTTGTATCTTTTGACATCTGCAACACTTCTGGCAATTATTATTATTATTATTATTATTATTATACAAGAGACTTTTTCTAATGATACAGATTATACATATTGAAAATCCAGAATACAAACAGGACTTGAATTCAGAGGCCACGGCTTCTACCGCTCAAATAATGTATTTGAGAAAAAATCTGTTCAAGTTGCAAGTAAGTTAGTACTGTAAGTTGAAAAGTTATATTAATCAAGGCATTGTTAACACACACACACACAAACACACACACTTCACTTGGGCGCAGGAAAAAAGTGCAAGTTACGTTATTTCAAAATATGTACCCAAATATTTTATTGTGACAAAAGCTATATACCCCCGCATCGCTTTTTTAACTTGCTAGTCAACTTTATAATGGATACAGACATACTGCACCAATATTTGCATAATGTCTAATAGAATTAATCAATACGTCGCGTCTACCTGAATATGCATAACACAAATAGCGTTTCACATTCACAAAATCTCACTTGAAAATCATTCAAATATTGTAATCATGGTTTACATGGTGAAACATCTAATACAACCAAAGACAGGAATCGAGGTATTAATGATCACACTTAAAAACAATCATCGACACAATGATCAACACTTTAGCTGGATTACATGTGTCGGTCAAACATAGTAAATGGTCGTCAAAAGAATAACTCTTAAAATTACTGTCGAAATTTCTACCTCCCGTGTCACTTTATCTTTTCTTTCTTCGGAATATATACTATATTATATGGACTATGGCAGTACCATATTGGGTAACACGCTCAATTAAAGTCTATGGAGAATTGACAATCTCAAAAACAATTACTCCTCTTCATCCTAGCTTCAACAAATCGAGGTCGGTCTTGAGCACGGGCTTGTGTCTCGCCGCAGTATAGTCCCATCTCTTCCTGCTCGGTCCTCTCTGTAATTCACAAGGTTCACTTTGGCAGTCCACATTTGAGTTTACCGGCTGGTGTCCATCTGAGAGCAACCTTGGGCATCCATATTTGGGGTATCCTAATTACGTGCCCGAGCCATTTGATCCTGCCCATCTTGATATCCAGGGAAATGTAAGATCTCGCCTTTTTGTGATATAGGTTCACATTAGATACCCTGTTTGGCCAATAGTTGTAACAAATATTACGGAGGTAACTAGTGCTACCCTAAAACTAATGAATATTTCTATTCGACTCACTTAAATGTTTTGCTCTCAATGACTTCCTATACAAAACGTATTCTTTATTTTAAAAAAATCATGACATATACGTCTAATCGATCTTTCTCCAAATTATATCTCTATCCGAATTGAACTAAGATCAAATACTGAGCATAGATTCCGATCAACAACCAACCAAGACCTCTAGATTCCTTGGTCAAAAACGAAATCTTTTTCAAGAGATCTTTTTGTGTATCGGCACCTAACTTTTGGAATTCCTGACCACTGAGGATACATAATTTAAATTAATTTGTTTAAAACCGCATTAATGCAATTCTTTCTTTACCAGCTGGAATAATATATAAAAAAACCTTCAAATACTAAATTTACATGACGATATGTATGAAAATATATGAAGGAGGAACTTAAAGCTAACGAAGGTTGAACGCATATTTGTTTTCTCGGAGAGAGAGAGAGAGAGAGAGAGAGAGAGAGAGAGTTGTGATTGGAGCTTTATGATCCAGTACATCTAAATTACGTAATACGAGTACCTCATCTTCCTACTGAAGATCCCATAGTATCCGAATGTACAGTACTACAATTAGTTATTCCTATTGAAGATCCCATAGTATCCGAATGTACAGTACTACAATTAGTTATTCCTATTGAAGATCCCATAGTATCCGAATATACAGTACTACAATGAGTTATTCCTATTGAAGATCCCATTGTATCCGAATGCACAGTACTACATTTAATTATTCCTATTGAAGATCCCATAGTACCCGAATGTACAGTACTGCATTTAGTTATTCCTATTGAAGATCCCATAGTATCCGAATGTACAGTACTGCATTTAGTTATTCCTATTGAAGATCCCATAGTATCCAAATGTACAGTACTGCATTTAGTTATTCCTATTGAAGATCCCATAGTATCCAAATGTACAGTACTGCATTTAGTTATTCCTATTGAAGATCCCATAGTATCCGAATATACAGTACTACAATTAGTTATTCCTATTGAAGATCCCATAGTATCCGAATATACAGTACTACAATTGGTTATTCCTATTGAAGATCCCATAGTATCCGAATGTACAGTACTACAATTAGTTATTCCTATTGAAGATCCCATAGTATCCGAATGTACAGTACTGCATTTAGTTATTCCTATTGAAGATCTCATAGTATCCAAATGCATGAGTACTGCATTTAGTTACCGTTTTTTGTCTCCACTTGTAGAAGTTACACACAAGTCTGAATTAGAATGAATTGCTGAAATTGCCGACAGTTACAAAAAACACTAATTTTATTATTCCGTGGTAAATATTATCCCGAATACATTTTCTTTTTCTTAACGTTTGTGCTTGTTACTTGTGCCGTTTGAAGAGGCTATTGACAACACAATGGAACTGATACGGATTCGGTGTGGACCGTAACTGTCAACGTTGAGTAAAAATTATCACAAAGAAACCAAGTATTCCGGTTAGTACACATCATCATAAATAAACCAAGCATTCCGATTTTAATGATTCCCTATTTTGTGCCTCTTTTAAATTGTCGCAATTCTAGCACAAGATTCACAAACTCAGTCTAGTTGAACAACATAAAATAAAATACATCTTTTTGTCTAAGTAGGTTGTTAAACACAACAGTTCATTCAAAACGACTTACATGCACACATTAAGCGTTCAGACTGGAGTCAGAGTGATGCGTACAACCACTTGATATGGCTGTTTATATCACATGTGTAGTAAAGTAGTAGATTAAGATAATACGTAATGCACGATGGTGCAAATATATATGGAGAGAGAGAGAGAGAGAGAGAGAGAGAGAGAGAGAGAGAGTTGATTCAGAGTTTATTTAAAGTTGTCGCATTTTGTAATATTACTTTAACGCTGTTCCCCACCCCGCATGTTACTCTTTGTTACTTTCCGTAAGGTATTATACAACCGGTCTGGTGTTGGCATTAGCAGTGCCTTCCAAAGAAAAACGAAATAATACAATTGTCCGTCTCAATAGGTTTTGTTCTGATTGATATATCTAAGCATACTAACACACATTAAACGGTAATCACAAGAAAATGCGTACATGGAAGACGGTGAAACGACTTTTTCTATCCAAGGAAAGTTAAGATTAAAGTTTACTTACGGAGAATAGGGAGGACTGCTATCCCGGTTCTTAGATTTCTTTAATCCACAGAGCGGCATGTTCGACGTGAAAGTAAAGTTTATATTCCAGTGAATTTGAACAACAGGTACGAGGTTTGCGATACAACTAAACTGTAATGTACAACACTTCTAAATATATCGTAGGCACAGAAGTTGTTCAATGCATGAATAGGCAGATATCGGGTGGTTATGGGTAAATTGTACAACTCTTGTAATTTCCTTCCTGTTTTGTTTGCTGACAAGTAAATATCCAGAATTTCGTCGTGAAAACACACGGAAAGAAGCAGGTGGGAAAACTGGTTTCCAGGTAATACTGAGAAGGAGTAGCACTCTCAATCGGGGAAATGAATAACCCTGTTGTTGACCTGATGGGCTTTTAAAAGCGATAGTCAATATCTAACGCTCCCTACTACCAAACCGCCTCGATTGTTTCAGTATGGCCAGTACTAACGTATATATGGTGATTGTTCAGTCGTAATTCCACCTGGTCACTTCGATTGTAATAATTGAGCGTTAATAAATGCTCGTCAAAACCATTGACTTATAACCAAACATGTCAAAGCATGATAAATTGCGTGAGGACTATTTTTCACTGCAGACTAGACCCTGGGGAATAACTAGACAGGTAATCCAGGCATTAAGTGGACCAGGGAGGTGTGATATTCCATTTCCCACTGGCGGCAAATGTTACAATGACGGATGACTCAGGTTATCATAATTTGATTCAGGCAACGCACGTATGCCTGTAGTTTGAAATGTCAGAGGGCGATTAAATTAGAAGTTTTGGAGATTACACCAGTATTTAAAAGCTATCTTTGTTCCATTGTATATATACGTATGATAACGGGGGTGGGAGGCTGTCTTGTTTCCAAATGTGTGTTCCTTTTGATCTGTCCGCCTTCTCTGTATGTCTGTCAGTCTTGTCTGCATATCTGCCTGACTACAGTTGAAATATTTTTAAAGGTGTAATGCTTAAAACAGTAGTACGAAATAGTTATCTAACTTAAAAATAAATCTTGTTGGGAAATGTTGTGAAATCCTTAATGGGATAATGTCATTAAAATGATTAGTGTATACGGTTAATTTCCATCTGAAAAATGCAGAGTCAAAATGTCAGTAATCGAATGGATTATAATCCATTATCACTGGTGATTGTACTTTTGAATTGGCGATCTATCTGGTTAGTACCAACTGTATCCTGTTTGGAATAAAATGGAAAAATTATACAAGAACCCTTCTCGCATATAGTAATTTATATCTCATGTAAACATATTAATGACAAACGTCGCCAAAACACACACACACACACACACACACACACATGTATATTCAAGAGACCGAACCCTATAACTGATGAATGTATGATCCATACTATAGTATCTAGACAGTGGCATAACAGTATGCAAATCAGGATATCATAGCTCGATCTATATATGCATATGTATCCCCCCCCCCCCGTCTCTTTCAATATACTTATTAATACATCCAACTGTGAATCTATGTATCCGTCTATCGATATATATATCCGCATACCAGATAATATGATTTAACTTGCCAAATATCTATCTATCTATCTATCTATCTATCTATCTATCTATCTATCTATCTATCTATCTGTCTGTCTGTCTGTCTGTCTGTCTGTCTGTCTGTCTGTCGATAGCTCGATCGTTGGAGCATACCAGATAATATAATTTATCTTGCCAAAAATTCACGGTGTGATTATGTCGGTCCGTATTTTAGGTACTCTCTTTCCTGAGTTCGTAACATGGTATAATTTTTGTACTCTCTTTCCTGAGTTCGTAACATGGTATAATTTTTGTACTCTCTTTCCTGAGTACATAACGTGGTATAATTCTTACAAATTCTATTATGGAATTTATCTCGTAAGGTATTTTGAAAGCAACATGAAACAGACGTTACTATGAACTTTTTACCCGTTTCGTAAAAGTGATACACCGCTATGGTACGGAGGTAGGGTATTGGGCCTGGGCACATCTAAAAGTACGCGAGAAGAGTACAGAAATACTTGTCCGCAACCACCCAGCTTAATGCCATTCATATCATTACTAACAGTGTCAATATTTGAAGACCATGTACAAGTACGAATTCATGAAAGGAATAGCATGAAAGAACATACTAACAGCCAATAGAATAGAAGCGATACTTGGTGCAATGATAAGACAAATTATACACATTTTATTATATAAAAAAATTATTCAGAAATTAGGCTCCAGTCGTCGAGCAATGGTGCGTAACACGTACAGTCTGTATTTCTACAAGATTTAATTTAAAAAGTTTGAAAATAAACAGTTTAATATGGCATTTTCAATGTGTATGCTTTGCTTCACACAATTAAGCCCAACTTCATTCACTACGATTTCAGATGTTACCTCCCCTTTCCCTGATTTTTTTCTTGCTTGCTGGATTTCCCTCCCTTGACAAATGATATTCATGTAATTAGTTAAAGATACCAGCGAAATATTATAAATCAAAACATTTATCGCCAGCATAACACTTGGGCGAAATTAGCATCTGCCAGTGATTTTATGAAACTATTTACATGAAGACCATAATCTTTCCGCGACAATTATATCGTGGATAAACCGAAGATATTCGACAAATTAGAGTACCACGATCAGAGCACACCTGCCCGCTGCTATGTACCCTACACTGGCTATCCATTCGAACCAGAATCAAACACAAAATTTGTTCTCTGTGCTACATTTCACTGTCGGACTCTAGTCCAACGTACCTATCCGACCTCACCCATGTGTACACACCAGCAAGAAACTTACGCTCCTCTTCTGACAGTCATATACTCATTATTTTCACTACGAAAACAAAGCCATATGGACAGCGTTCTTTTGCATACCAGGGACCAGCAACGTGGAATGAATTGCCCACTGAACTTGGACACAAATACAAAGTGATCCCGTTCAAGAGTGCTCTTAAAATTCATTTATTTCGACTGCAAGAACAAACTTAAAGACCTAATGATGTTCCCTACCTTAAATATTTTCAGCATGTTCTTTCATGTTTTTTAATTCCATGGTGGTTTTTTTTCTGTGTGTACTAATATCATTATATATGTTTGTTTTCTATGTTATAGGTGTTGTCTAATGTTGTAAAGCGCTTAGAGTTGTTTTTTTTTTAAGATTAGGCGCTATACAAAGTCCTCATTATTATTATTATTATAAATTATAACAAAGCTCTATCTATCCATCTATCTATCTATCTATCTATCTATCTATCTATCTATCTATCTATCTATATATATATATATATATATATATATATATATATATATATATATATATATATATATATATATATATATATATATATATATATATATTCTAATAAGTTGATATAATTAGCTAACAGCTTGAATGATTCTCCACTAAAGAAATAAAATATAAAATACCATTAATACTACTACTACTACTACTACTACTACTACTAATAATAATAATAATAATAATAATAATAATAATAATAATGACGTGATGATAATGACGATGATGATGATACCCCCTCCCTGCCCGGTGACACATATGTACATAAATGTCTCCACCCCCACCCTCCTTGTCTAGCGTATGGAACCTATTTCTGAAACCTTTGTACACACATGCGGCCGACACCCAATCTTACTGAAATGTTGAAAGTCTCCATCTGAAACGGTATAGGAGGAGTTAAATGACATTTTCAGAACCATGCGTGCAATCTCAGGCATGATAACATTATCAACACCATCTCTTCGAAAGTTCTGTTATTATTATTATTATTATTATTATTATTACTACTACTACTACTAGTGACATTACTACTACTACTACTACTACTACTACTACTACTGATGATGATGACATTGGTGTCATACTCCTGCCTGCCTTTTGATGAATTCAGTGGGTAAAAACAGAAGTGTACTTTGGATACGGGGCAGAAGGAAAGATGCAGGAACTCGATCTAGACAAAAAGCTTTATGGATGGTACTTCTTCAAAAATTTCAAAGGAACTCTTCATCATGCAGCTGTAAGTTAAGTGACACACACACGTACATCTAATTATATTCTTTAATTATATTCTCCCGATATAACTGACTTCCTAGTTTGTTAGGTAGCGCACATTATCCAAGCCAAACGTGAAGGTATTATACTGCAACAGACAAATATGTTGAACAACATTTCTTGTGGCAAAAAGGCCATACTAGAATATATACTTCGCATGACTACATTTGTTTCGTGTTGGGTCTTCAATCCTGCTGGTATTTAGTAAAATATCAAGCGTCTACCTTTTCAAGCCATGATATTGTTGTTGCAGACTGCTTCTAAGTAAAGACCGTAACTCGACAACATTGGCAAATGTTAAAAAACTCGACCAGAATAGTTACAACTTCCGTTGGCTTGCACATTATCCTGTAAGAAATGTGCAATGCGTACGGTGCTAGCATAAATAACTGTGCAGTGTGTACGGTGCTAACATCAATACATGTGCAATGTGTACGGTGCTAACATAAATAAATATTGTTAATAGCAACTAGGAATATTTCGTTTGATGTAGATATCAGCAATATATACATATTTACAGGAAACTTTTTTCCCCCGGGGGTGGTGGGTGGTTACTACAATCGAAACATATTTGTGGCATCCAACGAAACAAAACTTAAACTTTTTGAACTTTTCTGGGACAGCAATATTTCATACAGAAAATCCGAGGAACGGAAGGTATTTATGTGTGGTTTAAAAGCGAGGTTGATCTAACTTTAATTTATTTCATTGCTCTCATATCCTTCCCCCTTTGTTGTAACTGAAAGACATCAGTCAAATAGAAGTTTTCACTATTTATTCAACTGTTGAGATATTCATACATAAACTCGTGTTCTAAGTGGAAACTCTTCTGTAGTTCATAATGGAGGGATGTCCACACTATGCAATATAGTCCAAGTTGACTAGGTCCGGGTCTAGGACAAGGCGAATGAGGCAACCGTCTTGAGCCCCGCGCTTTCAGGAAATCAACTCCGCAGTGCATTTTTATTGCTTAGGCCCCGCGCTCATCGCTTGTTACCTTGGGCTCCGCATGCTGCCTTGGGCCGCACACATCCTAGCTTCGGGCCTAAGTTGACATATTTTCAAACATGTCTGGGTTTATAACGAGGACTGGATACTCTGTGCAGTTTCTCTTTTTGGTAACGTCCATACCTCTAAAGAAGCATTGATTGATCAGTATGGTTTAGGTATTCATGTCTGGATTCGATTCTGTAGAGCTAGAACCGAACGGTTGGAAGATACTGTCTTTATGGAAATAAAAAATGCCTACATGCGTTAGAGAGATGTATCCATGACAAGTTATATTTATCTACAAAACGTAAATATACAGAAATACAAAAATAGATTCAGAAGTATAATACAGAGTTCAGTCTTCATTAATACAGTTTGGGAATAGTGAAAACATATATTGATGTCTGATTAAACTTGTTTTTTCGAAACCACCATATTTCGATGTTTCACAGAGCTTTGTCATGTACGTTTTCAAATGCACCGTTTCTCCTTTACAAAGGAAATACACTCCCACTATAAAATCAAGGATGTATTTTGGGGTGGAGATGAAAGCCTTGACAGTGGTCAGCCTCTCCATCGGATACATAAAGGATCATCTATTAAAGAATATACACGACCAGTTCTCCGATCTGATGCCTCGGGATAAATACGTTGTCTGGGTCATTACCGTTCCTGCAATATGGAAGGACTCGGCCAAAAAAATCATGCGGAGAGCGGCCAAGAAGGTAAATGCGACGAGATAGTTCAATGTTCAAAATTAAATACATGAAGTCGCGATTTATCATCTTTGGAGGTGTTTTTGTTAGCTAAATATGCAAATCGAATTAATATTATGGATAAAGTTGATTCGGTCTTGAATAAAGGATCGGATAGAAACGCTGTTATGTGGCTTACGATTCTGATGTGGATGCTGATCGTCTGCAAAGAAAAGGAAAACATTAAAGAGACGAAGAAACAACTATTCTATACTCTCAACCCCCGAAATGAAAAGAAACTATAAGTATTTGTTTGGATTAGTTATCTAATACTATGAGAAAACTTGAAAGCTTCACATGCGAAATGTGATTAAATAGAATGAACACACTCCATTCTGATGTTGGAAACACGCATGTCCTTCGTTTGTTCGTTCGTATTGACGTATTACAAGGAAACGACATGGGATCTATGCTATGACATATTACTATGACATGAAATGGGATCTATGCTATGACCTGATACTATTAAATGACTTGGAATCTATTCTTTGACATGATACCAAGAATTGACATGGGATCTATGCTATAACATGATACCAAGAAATGACATGGGATCTATGCTATGACATGATAGCATGCAATGCCATTGGATCTATGCTATGACATGATACCATGCAATGCCATTGGATCTACGCTATGACATGATGCCATGCAATGACGTTAGCTCTACGCTATGACATAATGCCATGCAATGCCATTGGATCTACGCTATGACATGATGCCATGCAATGACGTTAGCTCTACGCTATGACATAATGCCATGCAATGACGTTGGCTCTACGCTATGACATGATGCCATGCAATGACGTTGGCTCTACGCTATGACATGATACCGTGCAAAATGACACGGGATCAATGTTATAACATGATACCAAGACATTACACGAGATTTATGTTAGGACGTGATACCACGGAATGACGTTGATCTATGCTAAAGCATGTGACATAATATAAGATCAGTTCTACGCGATATGTTACCGTGAAATAACATGGAATCTATGCTATGACACGTTACCATGCAATGACATTGGATCTATGCTGCGACCTGTTCCCATGAAATCAAATATTTGTGCCCTGTTGATCATGAAGCCCTACATGCCGACAAAGTTTGGAATTCTTAGATGTAACGTAATAGCGAGTTGTATTATGCTTTGACCAACATGCATGGATTCCGGAGGAGCAGTTGATAATTGCTTTGGAACTTGAAGCCGCGTCCTTACTTTGTAGGGAATTATCTATTATGAATGACTCCTTCTCCAGGATATCCACGTTCAAGGAAGGATCAAAATACATGATCCTTGACTGTGGAGGTAATCCATTTTATTACCACAAACAAGAGAACACTTAAAAGAAAGGGAAAAAAAGAAGAAAAAAAAAAACATTTCTTCCTTGCTTACTATAAATCTGTATCCACTTTATAAGGGTCAGGATGGAAAGAAAATGGGTTCAGCAAATTACGTACTAGGATATCAGGCAAAATTCAGACATAATTTACATATTCTTGCTACTATTTTAAACGAGACATCGAATTTAAACAAAGCAACCACATCTTGATGATTCCTGTATGTTTAAAATCAACGCTATGATGACTTACATTGCCTAAGGCCCAACAAGCCCAACAAATATATGCATACATACATACATACATGCTTTTAACTTTGAACTACTCTGGCATTTTTTAAACATCAAATTATATGTAGAAAATGTAATGTATTTCATTGTAATTTATCTGTCTTCGGTGGATGCCTGTTAGATACAAATATCAGGTTTTGTTTGTAAAATAATAGTCAACATTAAATTGGCTTGATAATATGTGGATATGTATATTTCATATTGCTTAAATAAGCTGAAATTATGAGCAGTTTAATTGTTAGCTTTTTTAGTACCGCTCCGGTGGCCAAGTGGTTAAAAGCGTCCGCCTTGGAAGTGGGAGGTAACGGGTTCGAACCCCGACCGAGTCATATCAAAGACATCTTAAAATGGTACTAACAGCTGCCTCGCGTGGCGCTCTGCATTAAGGGTTAATATTAGGACTGTTCGGTCTGGTGTGAGGATACTGTGACTGGGTGGGACATCATGCTACATGTCTGCGGCATGGTACTCCAGTGCTGGGCATCACTATAAACTGCCACCCTGCAGATATCGTAGCGATATGACAAAGATGGTCTTCTTTGATATGTGCACAAGATGAGTTCCAGATTTGCTTTGAAATTCAGCTTTTCGCGTTTACATGCCAGAATTTGAAATTCAGCTTTTCGCGTTTACATGCCAGAATTTGAAATTCAGCTTTTCGCGTTTACATGCCAGAATTTGAAATTCAGCTTTTCGCGTTTATATGTCAGAATTTGAAATTCAGCTTTTCGCGTTTACATGCCAGAATTTGAAATTCAGCTATTCGCGCTTACATGCCATAATTTGAAATTTAGCTATTCGTTTTAACATGCCGGAATGGCGTCGATTAAGTGATCTCGAGAAATAAGCTCATCTCTAGTATTTAGTGTTCAAAAGAGATGACATCTTTAGAGAGGTGTACTTTTCTGAATATTATTCCTCTTTGGTTTCATTATAAAATAAGTATTAATTTTCGTACCGGTCACTTTGATCTATTATTAAGGGTTTTGACTAGTCCCCTTTAAATTTCGCGATAGTTTCGTAATTTTAACATTCCGCTTAGTCACGTTTATTTTGGTATTAATATGATTTTGTTCCTTTGGTTTAGTTACTTACCACATCATTTACTATATATGCTAGTTTACGACCAGTCAACATAATCTTAAGTAAGGTAAATCTTTATAAATAAATCTTAGATATATGCATTGCAAGGCAACATTTCTGTCCAAGGGACTTCCGTTATATGCATTGCAAGGCAACATTTCTGTCCAAAGGACTTCCGTTATATGCATTGCAAGGCAACATTTCTGTACAAGAGACTTCCGTTATAAGCATTGCAAGGCAACATTTCTGTCCAAGGGACATCCGTTATAAGCATTGCAAGGCAACATTTCTGTCCAAGGGACTTCCGTTATATGCATTGCAAGGCAACATTTCTGTCCAAGGGACTTCCGTTATATGCATTGCAAGGCAACATTTCTGTACAAGAGACTTCCGTTATATGCATTGCAAGGCAACATTTCTGTCCAAGGGACTTCCGTTATAAGCATTGCAAGGCAACATTTCTGTCCAAGGGACTTCCGTTATATGCATTGCAAGGCAACATTTCTGTACAAGAGACATCCGTTATAAGCATTGCAAGGCAACATTTCTGTCCAAGGGACTTCCGTTATAAGCATTGCAAGGCAACATTTCTGTACAAGGGACTTCCGTTATAAGCATTGCAAGGCAACATTTCTGTCCAAGGGACATCCGTTATAAGCATTGCAAGGCAACATTTCTGTCCAAGGGACTTCCGTTATATGCATTGCAAGGCAACATTTCTGTACAAGAGACTTCCGTTATAAGCATTGCAAGGCAACATTTCCGTCCAAGGGACTTCCGTTATATGCATTGCAAGGCAACATTTCTGTCCAAGGGACTTCCGTTATAAGCATTGCAAGGCAACATTGCTGCCCAAGGAACTTCCATTCCTCTCTTTCGTTTGTTAGTTTCTCTCTATTATTACGTGCTAATCAATATTACTTTACCCTCCCACAACATTACATACTATCCTTGAACAATTGTTTGTAGGGGTGTGTAATGGTCCTTAGACGTGTGTAAGGTAGGTTCGGTATAAATGCTACAACTCCGTTGTGGTCCATGATAGAAATGCAGCATCACCTTACCGTTTTTCTGTTGTGGGTGATTATACATTAGTAATACTCCGTAAGTTCCAAGATAATCAAAATTCAGTTTGAAATGACATTGAACTTTATGTTATCATACTTGAGATTTGCAGGAAACTGGGTGACTACAATGTTCGATATATGATCAGTTAGCTTCTTTCTACTCAGTCTAATTACATGAAATATTCACAAAAACAATACAGAATGTATATGCAGGAGAGAGTACATCTACAATCATAACATCTTTTTCTTTTGATGTGTTTAATGTCGATGTTGTATTATTGTAGCATTAAACTGCATCTTAACAATCTCTGATCTCTGTTTTTCATTTTGTGAACTTCGAATACAATGACCGGAGAAAGGGAAGAACTAATATATAAGTAGTGAAGGGGGATCCTATAGGGTCTATGGGATTTATCATTAAAAACACCCTTGGGAACATATAGGGTCTATGTAAATTTAACATGGAGAAAAATCGTGGGAACATATAGGGTCTATGGGAATTTAACATGGAGAAAAACCCTGGGACAATATAGGGTCTATAGGAATTAACATGGCCAAAAACCCTGGGACAATATAGGGTCTATGTATATTTAACATGACCAAAAAAACCCTTGGGACTGTATAGGGTCTATGTAAAATTGAAACATAAAAAATAAAATAAAAAATAAAATAAAAAAAAGGGGTAGGCAATGGAAAGGCTATCTCTTTTCGAGATATATGGCTGGCCCTGAAAAGGGCCTTTGGTTTATGTTAATATGCCCTTAACATAAAGGGCATTTGCGACATCTTCTTGTCCTCAAACTTCGTCTTACAGCAGGGCCATACATCAGAGTTCTCTTGAGGCAACCTTGTCTCTCTATATAGACTCTTCTTATCCACAGGCTGCTGCTGGTCCTGTGGACAACGGTCCACTTGGATCGGACATACATGAGCATGTCCGTCCTGAACATCACTGTTGACACAAGGGTTGAAGATTCAACGTCTGTCCACATGTTGAGGCTCCGACAATAGGTGAATCAATGCAGTGAACTGCGCTTATTTATAGGGACAGAAAGGATTGAAACGGATTGAGTTCATTCACCAATCCGAACACGCGTTACAGAATTCAGTCAGCCCGCATCCAATCTGAAGAGAGCAGTCTGTGACGTCACGTAGTCTATATAGATTCGCTAGCATTTGTGTGCAGTCAATCTATGCGACAGTGATTCAACATGACGGAAACTCAGAAAACGATCCAATGGGGTGCACAAACAGGGGAGACCGCCCAAGGGAACCCGGACTTACTTTCAGAAGAGGTGAATTGGGATTTTGTGGATTTTCTCTCCTCGCAAGAATTTGTTCCGGAACCTTCGTTACCTTCTTCATTACCGCAAGTGGAAAATTTTAGACAGAGACAGAAAGAAGAATTGGAGAAATTTATACAACGACAAAAGGAAGCGGAACAGGCTTTTCTCCTACAGCAACAGCAAGAAGAAGAAGAGGTAAGAAAAAAACAACAGCAACAACAGCAAGAAGAAGTAGCAGCAAAGAAACAAGAGGGTGAAAATCAAACGGTCACGGTACTGTTGGACATTTTAGCGGAGTTAAGAAGTCTGAAACAAATGTATCAGACTTCTTTATCACGACCGAAGAGAATACGACCTTCCCGAGCTAAACACGTCAACCCTGTGACTAAGCCTACCGTACCACCCTTAGTGATTTCAACCCAATCATTATCATCATCATCGACATTACGCAGTCCAGAAGTAGGCCTTGGCCGTGGCAAAGGCATAAGGCAGTTAAAGTTGATTGCTTAAACTCACCCCTTCACCATGAAGAAAAAAGGCCCTTTTCAGGGCCACCCACATTTTTCGAAAAGAAATACAATTTGAATTTGCCAATAACTCCAACAAATAAACCCCACCCATTTTACCCTTATAGTACGTGTCTGTGTATGAGTGCGTGAGTGTAGCTTCTTATTTTAAAATCAAAACTCAAAGACACTTACCTTATATCATTAATTTATTCTTTTCTCCATTTTTTACAATCCAATTCACAATTCACAACACAACACTTTAATTAAAAGTTCATTGACTTCTTCTGTCTCCTTGTTTAGTCTCTCTGTTTTTTTAATTTCTTCACCGTCTTTTCCTCATTTTCTTCCCTTCTTCTTTTCTTCTTCTCCAGTTGCTTTGCCTCTTGTAAATAGAATTGTCTTTTTTCTTCCTCTTCTTCCTCTAAAGAATCCCTCTCTTCTTCTGAAGAATCCCTCTTTTCTTCTGACTCCTCTTGTTTCTTTTTTGGGCAATCTGGAGACCAATGTCCTTTTTCTTTACAATAATAACAGGTATCTTGACTTTTGTCTTTTTTAGTCCCTGTTTTTGTTCTTTTTTGACGGTCTGGACACTCTGAAGACCAATGCCCTTTCTTCTGACAGATATAGCAAGTATCTTGACTTTTATCTCTAAAGGAAGGAGAGTAGTCCGTAGGCTGGTCTGAAGAGAATTTTCTAATGACCCCTCGCAAAGCTCTGACGAAACGTTCCATCTGGTTAGTCTCTTCCATGGTTGTGCTCGGTTTGAGAGTGAAATGAATAGTGAAAGGACAAGACACACACCCTTTTATATACGCTGGTCTGCTATGACTATAAAGAAGCTCATGGTGTTTGAACTTGAGTCATTTGACTTTTTGCTTTCAAGATGAAACGATCTAATTCATTCGAGAAGAAAGAAGAAGAAAGTAAGAGGCAGAAACGTGATCTATCGCCTCGAACCAGGGCTGAAATCTTGGCACAAATTCATGCCAGTGATTTTGAAGAGGACATGAGTGAACCAGAATTTGAAACCTCTAAACCAATTTCACCACCCTTAGTCAACCCTGAAAAATACTATTCCATTCGAGAGACGGAAAAGCGTTCCTCTAGAAAATTTAGAACCACGGCTTACAAATACACGGTGAAGTTTAAAGATTTCAAGTCCGAAGTACCGTTAGAGAAAGCAGAAGGGTTCATCACCGGAGTGTGGGATTCTCTGCTCACTGCACTCAAGAGACAATGTCAACCCAAAGAAGACGATCGCTTGAGACTTTCCATACAACACGACGGTTTGAAATCCCCTGTTTGGATCGAGTTTAGCACCCCTGCAGAATTGACCGCTTCCAAAGTCATGGACAAGATTCAACACGTGCAACAATCTAATGACCAGTTTGACATCACCGATGGAAAAGCCACATTGGACATGACCCACGTCCCTCCTCCTCAAGGGACCGGACGCAAAAAGATGTTATTGGTGAACGACCTTCGCTGCATTAAGCGTAGCCTTGTCCAAATTCACAATCCTCATGACCAGATGTGTTTAGTCCGTGCCATCGTGGTGGGACGAACCTATGTCAACAAGAACGACACGGCAGAATGGAAAAGAGACTGGGAGAACATTCGACAATCGGACCGAGCCAAACAACGAAGTGAAGCAGAACTCCTGTTACGACAAGCTGGCCTGTCCAAAGACACACCCTGTGGCATTCCTGAGATGCAAAAATTGCAAGATGCCCTAGCTCCACGATACACTTTGAAAGTGCACCCTCAAGAAGTGCGCGGGTCTCTGTTGTTTCGAGGGCAAGATTTTAAGGACGGAAAATACATTCACGTTTATCATCACGATGACCATTTCGATACCATTACCAGTATCACCGGATTCCTGGGATACGGTTATTACTGTGAGAAATGTGACCATGGTTATAATAATCGAGAGCAACACAAGCATTGTGGATCGAAATGCACAGGATGTTTGGCCTCTTCACCCTGTCTGAGCGAAGAACCAGTGCCTTGTTCGACTTGTCTGCGCACGTTTGTCAGCCCTACCTGTTACCAACAACATTTGAAGACGCAAGGTTCACAGAAGAAATGCGCTTGTCAACTGCTGAGATTGTGCTCTACGTGTGAACAAGTCATACGTACCAATAATACCAAGGCACACGTATGTTCAGGAAAGAAAAAATGTCACATTTGTCACCACATCGTGGACTTGGAACACCAATGTTACGTGCAAAAATACCAACCCCCACCAGAGAAAGAGGACGGTCACAAGAAGAAAGGCAATTTCATCTTTTTCGATTTCGAATGCATGCAAGAGACCGGCATTCACATTCCTAATTTCTGCGTGGCTCATCGAGCGTGCGAGAAGTGCATTCAAGAACCTATCTTCAGTCATTGCCCTCACTGCAGCAAGATTCCCGGAGGGCGTGAAAAAATCTTTCGGGGGCCGAACACGTTAGCCGATTTTGCCCAATGGGTCTTAGACCCCGTCGACAAGACGTGGAGCCAAGAGGATATCGAAAGTTACGGAGATTGTCATCGTCATGCCACGGTGATGGCTCACAATTTCTCCGGATACGATGGACAGTTTCTTTTGAGGTACTATACGGAACAAGGCACCGAGCGTCCTAAAGTGACTTTGAACGGAGCCAAAATCATTTTCATGCAAGTGGGACAAGTACAGTTTAAAGATTCGATGAGTTACTTGGCCATGCCTTTGAGTCGAATGCCTAAAACGTTTGGAATGACAGAAATGGCTAAAGGGTACTTTCCACACTTTTTCAATACGGAAGCCAATCAACACGTCGTTCTACCCCATTTACCTGAGGCTCACTATTACGACCCCGACAACATGCGTACCGAACAACGAGAAGCTTTCTACGCTTGGTACCAGGCTCACGCCTCGGACCCTTTCGACTTTCAGGAAGAAATGCTAAAGTATTGTCGTTCCGACGTGGACATTTTACGGCGTTGCTGTGGAAAATTTCGAGAACTGTTCATGGAACACGGAGGGGTCGATCCTTTGAAAGAAGCTTGCACCATTGCCAAAGCGTGTTCCTTAGTGTATCGACAACGATTCATGCCTGAAAACACCGTGGCTGTCATCAGTCCTCACACTACCCACTTTGTCAAACGTCAATACTCGGTCAAAGCCCTACGTTGGTTACATTACTTGTGCGACAAGGAAGACAAGTGGATTCAACATGCCCGCAACGGAGGGGGCGAAAAGACCATCGGAACGTATTCGGTCGATGGCTGGGACTTAGAAAACCCCAAGATCGTGTACGAGTTTAACGGTTGCTTATTTCACGGATGTCCCGTCTGTTACCCTGACCGTGGCACTAAAAATCAGTTTTTACAACGAACCATGGAAGACTTGTACCAGGACACTTGTCAGCGGCGCCTAAAGTTAGAACAGGAAGGATACCAAGTGGTGGAAATGTGGGAACACGAGTACGATCACCGTATGAAAACCGATCCCGAGTTTAAACGCCTCGTGGAAAGTTACCAGTTCATGGACCCGCTGAACCCGAGGGATAGTTTGTACGGAGGAAGGACCAATGCCACCTGTTTGCTGTACCAAGCCGACGAAGAGAAAGGAGAAGAAATCAAATACTTGGACGTGTGTTCGCTGTATCCCTACGTGTGCAAATATTGTTGCTTTCCTGTAGGGCACCCGCAATTGTTCACGGAACACATCGACCTGAAAAACATTCGACAGTACGAAGGCTTGATCAAGTGTAAAGTTTTGCCTCCCACTAACCTATACCATCCCGTCTTACCTCACCATTGTCAAGGCAAACTGATGTTTCCCTTGTGCCGTACTTGTGCCGAAACGTGCAACCAAGACCAACCTTGTCAGCACAGCCAGGAAGAACGTGCCTTGACGGGAACCTGGGTCAGCGTAGAATTGTTCAAAGCTCTGGACATGGGATACCAACTGTTAGAAGTGTACGAAATTTGCCACTTTTCCAAGACACAACAATACCACAAGGGTGACCCTACTCATAAAGGCATTTTCGCAGACTACGTGGATGCCTTATTGAAACTGAAGCAAGAAGCCAGCGGCTATCCGTCCTGGTGTCACACTCCCGAAGACCAAATAAAATTCAAAGAGAAATACTACGAACAAGAAGGCATCACTTTAGACCACATCGAAAAAAACGAAGGCAGGCGATCGTTTGCCAAAGTGATGTTAAATTGCTTGTGGGGTAAAATGGCACAACGACCGTGTTTACCCAAGACGGAATATTTGACAGAACCTTCCCGCTACTTCCAGATGATTCACGACAAAACCAAATACATGAAACACGTGGACGTCGTTCGAGAGAATTTGATCTTGGTCAATTACGAAGAAGATCTGGACTTTGTACAAGACGACCCTTTTGGAAATGTCATCATTGCGGCTTACGTGACAGCCCATGCTCGCTTAAAATTGTACGAAGCTTTAGAACTGTTAGAAGAACGCGTCCTGTACTTTGACACGGACAGTTGCATTTACATCCATCACCCAATTCAACATCACCCTAACATCGAAGGAGACCGTTTAGGAGCCTGGACAGACGAGCATCCCGACGACAAGATTCTAAGTTTCGTCAGTGGTGGTCCCAAAAATTACGGCTACGAATACCGGGACAAACAAGGAGAAGTGCACACGACGTGCAAAGTGAAAGGACTGACTCTGAATTATCGTACCAGTCGAGTGGTCAACTTTGGGGTATTGAAAGAAGCCTTGCAATCGGGAGAGGATGGAAACTTTAAAGTGACCACCTATCAACCGAACAAGATTGTACGTTTACCCACTCACCACATCGTCAGTCGACCCTTGGAAAAAGTCTATCAAATCGTGTACCAGAAGCGAGTGCGACTTCCCAATCATTTCACCTTACCGTACGGTCACGTTGGTATTGGTCTGTATATAAAAAGGAACCCTAGGCAAGATCGATAGTTCATTGGGACTACCAAGACCGAGCGAACAAGATGAATACTTTGAAAGAGACATCGTTCCAGTTTGGGGATTGTAAAAAAGTTGTATCTTCCTCTAGTGTGACTAATACTGGATGGATAAGACCCAGGCATTGCGACGGAAAATGTCCGGAAGGAATCTGCGATTGTCCATGTGGTTACCATTGTAATTGCGTAACGGAGTTTGCAGACGAGTGCGATTGTGAGCCTTGCGATGTGTACGATGCTGTACGTTGTGACCTGAGCGATGCCGTAAAGCATCATGGGAACTTTAGTGTCCCTACCCCTATCATGGAAAGCGATGCTGTGCGTGTCAAACCTGTGGGATGCGAAAGTGATGCCGCTCGTCCTCTTGGACATTTTACTGGGTTTCGTTTTAAAGGGGAATGTCCACCTTCACGTCTACCCCCTTACGGATGTCATCCAGCCCTGAGCAAACTCCTACCTATGTCACTTAACCCTCATCGAAACGAACCTGTGAAAGACGAATATTCGTTCCCTGTGCGTTTGTCGGAATACTGCGACTTTGAAAATCGTCTTCAATCGTTCAAAGGAAAATGGCCAAAGTATCTGGGAGGACCGACCCCCGAAGAATTAGCCAGAGCCGGATTTTTCTACTTGGGTGAAGGAGATAAAGTCAAGTGCTTCAGTTGCGGTGTGTCACTTCACCACTGGGAACCGCAAGATTCGGCCTACGTAGAACATGCTCGATGGTCACCGAATTGTCATTACTTACCCTTAGTGGGACCGAGACATTGAAGTAACTTCTTACCATAATAATCTGTTCATGGATACTTTACAAGAGAACATTTGTGCTTTGCCTGTGGAGTTGAGAGAACGCATTTACCGAGAACTAGTTAAAATACAAGTGAAACGTAAAGAACAATTGCATCCGTTACGTCACCGGTGTTTGAACCACTGGTACCTGAAGGCTATACAAGGACTGATTCAATTGAAAGTGTTCCATCGGACGGACATTGATCAACGATCCTCTAGTTTTAAAAAGGATTGGTTTGGTATGGACGATTCTATCTACTACATCACTGTAAACTTACTGCATCGAATTCCAGAGGAAGAGTTAACGAATTACCAACATCTTGAACACAATGTCAACTTAGTGAAAGAGGAAACTTCTGAACGAATTGTAATGTGTAGATTAGTGACTCAACGATTTAAATTCGACACTGAAGTAAAACCATGTTTGTGCAAAGAGTACATATCTTGTGTCAGACCAAAGAGGATTTAGTATGACCTATTCATGGATACTTTGCTAGAGAACATTCGTGCTTTGCCTGTGGAGTTGAGAGAACGCATTTACCGAGAGCTGGTCAAAATACAAGTCAAACGTAAAGAACAATTGCATCCGTTACGTCACCAGATCTTTAACCACTGGTACCTGAATGGTATAAGAGAACTGATTCGTCAGAAATTCTTTCAATGGTCAGACATTGTTCGAAACTTTGAGGTCGCTAATGATCGACATGTTCATGATTATGGTTACTTCGAGATTCACCTAGTGCAACGCATTGAGGAAGACAAGTTAAAGGATTACAAACATATTTTACGTGGAATCTGCTTAGCGGAAGAGGAAACACCTAATCGAACTCTGACGTTTCGGTTACAGTATGCAAGATTTAGATTCCCTACTGGAGAACGAAGATCTCTGGCTAGAAAGTACGTGTATTGCATCCGAAAAAAAGAGAATATAATAACAGGCTGCCATGCCACGGTTTATGTCACATGTCATCCAACAGATTCCGTGGAAGGAACTCAATGACCATATTCAAACCGTGGATCATTACCATCGATTATTACAAGAACTGTATCCATTTAATTTGGGACGACAAGTGGTGTGTGTCTTAGTGACTTGTTTTCTGGGATTTCGTTTACCAGCCGATTCTTTGTGGACTCTTTACGATCAGTACTTACCACCTCCATGGCCTTAAATGGTCACGAAAAACTCCTTTTGCTCAAAGCCTTGCGGTTTCATCTGGATACTTCTCGACCTCAACAGGAAAAAAAGATTCGTCAACTTTTAGCTACCCAAGACGTGTATGACGATGTGTGTGTAGCTTGTGACTTACATCCCCATTGGACAGATGTCCGTGCCTGGAAAGAATGGGGTTTTGAGGCTTGGACCCAAGAAGTGGCCCAGTATGCACGAGAGTTGTTCAAGGAAAAAAGTTACTTTTCAACCCGTGTTAGTGACGGTGCCAGAAGAACCCGTCACCCAGGACAGGACTGTCGTGGACAGGCCTGAAAGACCCTTTCGGGAGGACACTTGTGTGACCTTACCCCCTACTATAGAACTGGTTAGAACATTACCCAAAACATGTTGTTGTACAGACACTTGTGTTTATTCCACGTTCATAGTTATCATGTGCCTTTTATCCTTGTACTTAAGCCTTTGGCTTTTATGTATTTTTGTCTTTCGTATTCATGTTTGAAAAAAAACATTCAATAAACGTGTTCTGAAAAAGTATATAAACTCTTGTCTTGTTTGTTTTTCGTGTCACAAGTGACATTTCTCACACCATGGCTACCTCTGCTGTCTCTGCTCCCTCTTCCTCTACTGTTAAAGTCATCGACGAACACTTAGATCGTGCCAGTTGGGAGGCTTTGTATCTTCGCCATCCCTTTAACATGCTCATTGCTGGACCTAGCGGTTCAGGCAAAACCGAATTCGTCAAACGTTTGATCGAACATAAACATCATTTGATCGATGGACCCCCTCAACGGATCGTGTGGTGTTACAAAGAGTGGCAATCGGCGTACAGCCTCTTGCGAGAAAGTCAAGGCGATTCCATCGTGTTTGTGGAAGGCATTCCTAAAGAAGACGACGGCATCGTCTCTGACTCCCGTCAAACCCATTTGGTCATTTTCGACGACATGTTAGGAGAAGACGAAGAAGAAATTAAATTGTGGTTCACGCGCAAAGGGCATCACCGTAATGCCAGTGTCGTTTACATCACCCAAAATTTGTTTCAACAAAGTAAAGCCCATCGCACCATCAGTCTCAATGCACATTACGTGGTCTTGTTTAAAAGCCCTCGAGATAAATCGCAAGTGCAAGTCTTAGCCAAACAGTTAGGAACACCTTGGCTGACTCAGGCGTACGACGATGCCACTCAAACGCCACACGCCTATTTACTCGTCGATTTGAAACCTACCACTCCCGAGGATTTGCGATTTCGTACCCACTTGTTTCACCACTGGTGCCAAGACGGAGGGCCTGTCCTGTACACGTCTCCGTCCTCGACTTCATTTCACTCCCCATCAAAAAATCTATAAAAACCTCAGACCCTTTTCGTCTGTCTCACTCTCAGTGCGAACATGACGTCCCTTCAGTCGCATCTTCCCGTCAAATTGATTCGTGCCTTGTATGGCATCAGTCGAGAAAAAGATCCACAAACACGAGCTCGTGTCTTAGAAGCTAGTCTCAAAGAAGTCTTACGATGGTTCACGGTGACGGCACGTCAATTACTCCAAGGAATCATTCAGATTCCTCATCAAACCCAACGCTTTTTCGATCGAAACAAAGTCGCTTTGGTCCAACTGGCCGATCCCCGCATCGACACTCAAACCAAAAAACAAATCATTTTGAAACCTGGAGGGAGCGGTACTCTAGGAGGGGTCATCATTCGCTCACTCTTAAGACGGGATCCTAATGCCCCCAAAGTTATCCCTAAGACAAAAGTCCAACGAAGCCCCAAGAAGAAAAAGAAAAAGACCAGGTCCCCAAAGAGAAGAACTTCTCCAGTGGCGGGACCCTCCTCTTACCAGACACCACCCCGGAAAAAGAAAAGAAGCCCCAAGAAAAAGAAACAGAGAAAAAGTCCCCAGAAAAAGAAAAGTCCACAGAAGAAAACTAGTCGCAAGAGAGGCACTGCGGCCAGGACGCAGCCTTACACTCTCAAACCACGACCTGCCACAGCGGTGACTGTGTCTCCGACAGCCTCACGTTTATCCACTTCTCCGTTGATGTCACCAGGAACTGAAGAGTACTTGGAGACGTTAATCACACCAAGAACTTCTCCGTTGATGACCCCCAAAAGAACTTCCCTAGTGGCAGGACCTTCCAATTTAGCGGCAGTGGCTGCTGCTCACAAATTACCTTCTCCCAAAATCAAAGTCCATGAAAGATCGGGCATGTTACAAAGTTTACTGGATTTGTCCAAGCAAGAACTGACTCGATTTAGTCCGTTACGTACCCTTGCACGACGTGTCATGCCTGTCATGAAGTTCATACGCCGTAAAGACAATCAGTGGCGACGCGTTCCAGTATAAAAAAGGCCTGTGACCAAGTAGGGTATCAGTGTTCTTTTGGTGCTCCTAAAGACTCAAAGATGTCACCCTCCAGAAAACCCCAAGGAAAGAAAAGGAAAGGACTGCCACCACGTTTAGCCAAACATGGGGACCTGTTATCTGTCCTGTCCAAAGCTTCTCCACCCCTACGAAAAAAACTCATTCAAACGGCCTCCAAAGAGGTCATCGATACCGTGTGCGAATGTTGTTTGAACGTTTTGAAAGGCTCCATCCCTTTGTCCAAACACCAGAAACAATGCTTAGGCAAACATCGTCACGTTCTTCGCCAAATGGTTCAAAAGAAAATTCCCATTCGTCAAAAAAAGAAGATGTTGGTTCAACGTGGAGGCATTTTGCCTCTCTTGTTAGGCCCCATACTGAAAGGAGTCTTGGGAACCATGTTGGGAGGACTGATGGGAGCAAGATAAAAAGGCCTTCGAAAGTCCCAAGATCTCAGAATCGACCCCTGACAACCCCATGGAAGGACGAAAACTAGCTTTAGTGCCTTACAAACGATGGATGGAATACCATCGGTGGCAAGAACAACGCACCCCGCATTTACCTCCCAATCCCAATTTGAGCGAAATGTCCCAGTTACAACACGAATTGCAGTCCTTGATGGATCGCCAAGATTTGTCCGAAACAGAAAAATCGCAAAAGTACGGTCAACTCTTGCAACGACTGCAACTCTTTCACCAGAAAGCTTTAGACGAAACAGCTCTACCCACTCTGAAAGATTTTAAGACCTTGATGAAAAGTCCAGCACCATCACCAGTACCAGTACCAGTACCAGTGACCAAGACAGAAAAAGGAAAAGAAGAAGAAGAAGAAGGGTTTCAAACTCCACCAGAAAAAGTACGCAAGTTAACAACACCACCTACCTCCAGAATTGGATGGATTAAAAAGATGATGGCCACCCCTTCTTCATCACCAGAGAAAAAGAAAGTGAAGACAGAAGTGAAGACAGAAGTGAAACAAGAACCGATATCCCCCGCTCAGACATCCTCCTCCTCTTCAACACCTATTGCCGGTCGCACACACAAAGCATTGCAATCCAAGAAAATACCCCAAGAGAAAAAGAGTAGCCTCTTCCAAGAGTGGGTGCCTTATTAACACACCAACCAGCACACAAAAAAAATGGAAAAAGTCTTAGCCAGCATTTACTACGATCCCTCGCATCCTGCAGGTTACGCAGGAGTTCAAAAATTGTATCGTGCTGCCAAAACGCGACTGAAAAGTCTCCGTTTACCTCAAGTGCAACGATGGTTACAAGAACAAGCTACCTACACTTTACACAAACCCATTCGACGCAAGTTTGCCAGAAGTCGCACCCGAGTGGAAGGCATCGATCATCAATGGCAAGCCGATTTAGCCGATGTCTCTCATTTGGCCAGCTACAATCGTGGCTACAAATATTTGTTTTGTGTCATCGACGTCTTTTCCAAATTTGCCTGGGTCGTGCCCTTGACTTCCAAATCGAGCAGCGAGTTAGTGCGAGCCCTGCAACGGGTGTTGAAACAAAGCGGTCGTCACCCTCTTCGATGGCAAACGGACAAAGGCACCGAATTTCTGAACCAAGCTTTCCAAAAAGAATTAAAGAAACGTGACATTCATTTTTTTACCACCGAGAATCCCGAAACCAAAGCCAGCATCGTGGAACGTTTTCAACGCACTTTGAAAGAACGCATGTGGAAATATTTTACGCATCACCACACTCTGAAGTACATCGACATCTTACCGCACCTGGTGCAAGCGTACAACCAATCTTACCATCGAAGCATCGGACGTGCCCCGCAAGACGTGACCTCCGACAACGAAGTGCTGGTGTTTGAGCGCCTGTTCGGTACGTACCCGACGAGGGCTGTCCCCAAGAAAAGTGGAGAGTTGGTCGTAGGAGATTGGGTGCGCATTGGCAAAACCAAACGCACTTTCGACAAAGGTTACTTACCTAACTGGACCACCGAATTGTTTCGCGTCACTGGACGAGTGCATGGCCGTCATCCTACCGTCTATAAATTGGAAGACATGAACGGAGAAGTACTCAAAGGAACGTTTTATTTGCCCGAGTTACAACGTGTCACCAAAAAAGAAGACGACGTGTACGACATCGAAAGCATTCTCGAACGCAGAACCCGTAAAGTGGGCAAACGACGTGTCAAAGAAGTCAAAGTACGTTGGAAAGGATATCCACCCAGTTTCGATTCTTGGATCGACGCTTCGCAAGTCATCGACTATAAAAAGAAGAAGTGACCATCATGCCCTTTCACTCAGCAGACACAGCTACGTCGACCACTCCTTCTTCACCTAGTTCTTCTGTGCAAGATTTACAAAAACAACCCTTGTGGGTGTGGTGTGGAGAACGTGTGCCTAAAACGCAAATCGTCTTTTTCTGCCAAATCTTCGTGGTGTATTGTGTCATCGGGGCAGCCATTGCCAATTTGAGTTTGCAACAAGGAGACAAACAATTGTGGACCATTTTATTGAGCAGTTGCATCGGTTACCTGCTTCCCAATCCCTCCCTGAAATTCTCCTCGAACGGGAACGTTGTGTCCAGTGCCAGTGCCAGTCACCACTCCAACAACCACAACCAGAACCCCATTTTGGGCGGAGACACGCCTCTGACGTCAGTAATATCCCCTCGGACAGCCACAGAACTCTGGAATTATGAGTCACCAAAACCAATTTTACTTAACCTTACCCAGTGACAGTTCCATGGAGGTGTTTCCCCATAACACGTTGTGCTGTTACACAGCTAAATTACCTCAGGCCATCCCCTTAGATCACGAAGCCCATTGGGAAGTGGCTTTGGTAGAAATGATTCACCCGACCCATGTCCTCAATGTCCTTCCCAACCAAAATAAATTTGATGTGGAAGTTCATGACGTGGCATTGCAACAGGAATTGAATAAGAGAACCATACCTGACAAGAAAACCTATAATGAGACAACTCAAAAGTGGACCTACCACTTGTCCATTCTCCCAGGCTATTATTTCAGTGGTCATCATTTGGTCAGCGCCATAGCCTCCAAGTTTAATGGCGTGTTTGGGAAAGCTTTTGAGCAGATCAAGAACAAAAGTGTCACCATGGAGTACCACAAAGTAGCTCGTCGCTTCTTGATGAAATTTGAGAAGAGCAAAATCGTGACCATTTTATTTTGTCCTGAATTGTTTGACATGTTGGGCGGTGACATGGAGATGAGGGAGAAAGTACAAAAAGAAAAAAACGAATTACCAATCATTTACGACAACACGACTTTTGCCCAGTATTTTCGTACCCCGGTAGAACTGAACCAAGGACTGAATTTGATCTTTGTGTACTCCGATGTGGTGGAATACAACGTGGTGGGACACACCTCCGTGCCGTTACTGCGTGTCATTCCTTTCAAAGTGGATTCTGCCACGAACGCTGACGAGGAAGGTGGAAACACTTACCACGTCCACCGCGAATTTGTCCATCCTCACTATTTGCCCGTCAGCAAGTCGTATTTGGACACAGTCAACATTACTATAAAAGGAGATTTAGGACAAAATATTCCATTCACCAAAGGAAAAGTCACGGTGAAACTCCATTTTCGAAAACGGTTCTCTCACGACTCGTAAGTAAGTAAGTCATGTATCCAGTGTACCGAGGAGTTGCTCGACAGCGAGGACACGGTTTAGGAGACATGTTAAAATCGGCCTTTCTTTCGGTGGCCCCGGTGTTGAAACCGATGGTGACACGCGGATTGCACGCCTTGAAAGATGCGGCACTGACGCAAGGCAAAGAATTTCTCCAAAATGTCATCATCGACAAACAAAACCCTAAAGAAGCCTTCATGAGGGCAGGCAAAAATGTCTTGCTGCAAACAGGCAAAGACATTTTGGGCCGACGAGACACACCTATAAATGCTCTGCACGCTACCGAGTCAGGCATTCAGCAAGGACAAGGCAGAAAGAGACGACGAAGAAAACACCCTTTCACTAGACTTCAAGCTAGAAAGGCTAAGAAAAGAAGAACCGTTCGAGACTTAGACGTTTTCGATTATTGAGACACAGAAAAAAAATGATGCACCGAGAGTCTTGCGCTTGTTCCAAGACGGAACTGGATCTGTTTGCCATGCCCCCCACCATGATGACGATGCAAGAATCTCAATGGGTGGAATTTCACCCCGTCTCCTCTTTGACGGAATCAGCTCCCATCGAGTTTGAAATCAAAGGACAGCCCGAAGATTACATCGATCTAAATAGCAGTTACCTGTATTTGAAAGTCAAAGTGAGCAAAACGGACAACAGCAATCCTGGAGCCAATGATAGGGTAGCTCCTGTTAACAATTTCATGCATTCCTTGTTCAGCGAAGTGGACTTGTACTTAAATAACAAACTAGTCAGCAGCAGCATGGATACTTACCCGTATCGTGCCTACTTGGAAAATCTCTTGACGTAAGGAAAAGAAGCCAAGAATACTCATCTGGATGCTTGCGTGGTATGGAAACCTGACACGGCCGGTGCAAACACGTTTAACGACACAGCCCTGACAGAAGCTGACAATCCTCACAATGTGGGGTTTAACACACGTAGAAATAAAATTCTGCAAGGGCGAAGTTTAGAACTGATGGATCGTTTGCATTTGGACATGTGGTTACAAGAAAAGTATTTGCTCAACGGCGTGGATATCCGCCTGAGACTGAATCGTAGTAGTGCCGCTTTCCATTTGATGACCAATGCCAATGAATACAAAACTGTTATCCAAGAAGCCAGACTCTACGTACGACGTGTGGAAGTGTTACCCAAAGTGGGAAACGACGTCAGTCAGACGTTGAGTAGAACCACCGCCAAGTATCCGATACGACGTGTGGAAGTGAAAACCTTCACCATTCCCACTGGACAGCGATCCATGATCGAAGATCATCTGTTCCAAGGACAGTTACCCAAACGTTTAATTGTTGGTATCGTCAGGAATTCATCTTTCAATGGAGTCCACAACGAAAATCCTTTTGAGTTTCAACACTTTGGCGTGTCCAAGATCGAAGTCAGTCGCGACGGCAAGGTCTTGTGTACCCGACCCTTTGAGCCTAACTTTACCCAGAACAATTACTTGAGATCGTACTTGTCCCTGTACGAAGCCACCGGACAGTTAGGAACCAACACCAGTCACGGCATTACGTACGAGGATTATGCAGGAGGCTACGCTTTGTGGGGTTTTGATTTCACTCCAGACCAAGGCAGCGACGAGGGACATTTCCACCCTATAAAATCCGGACAGATTCGTGTGGAAATTCAGTTTGCAATCCGAGACCCTGTTAATCCAACGTTGAACGTCCTCCTGTATGCAGAATTCGACAATACGATAGAAATCAACAGTTTGAGAGAAGTTATTCTAGATTACTAGAAACCATGGAAGACTGTTATCCCTCTTTACCTACTAGAGATACTTTGGACATGGAATGTGAGGAGACCGTGGAAGGAGAAGAATCTCAAGATAAAGACGAAGAAGATATCATGATGAAGTCGAGATGGCCAGAACAAGAAGCCCATTTAGTCTCCTGTTTTGCCAAACACTTGGTCGATAAAATGACGGAATTGATCAAGAAAAATTGTTATGGATGTCAAAACGATCATCCCAGTCAAATTCAACACGATAAATGCCTAATGTTAAGTCAAGAAGAAAAATTGGACGATTATCTGGACGAAGCTTGGAGTCTCATCTCGGACAAAGACGTGTTGCACCAGTGGTATAAAGACTTGCGTGAACATTCTTGTCCACCATTAACCACTCAAGAGATCCATCGTATCGAAGCTCTCCTGAATCAAAGTGAGGAAACAGAACAAATAACCGTTTATTCGTCAGACATTTTCAAGCAAAAAGTCAGGATCGAATTGACAACTTATTATTACCTGTGAAGAAGAAAAAAAAGCACACAAAAAAACAATGGATACCTGGGAACTTTATTACCTTTTGAACCACAGTTCGTATACGGCTTCTTGGAATCCTGTCGTCTGTGCTAAAGATGAACTCCCTCATCGCAAACCTAAAGACCATCAAGCTTACGTGATCAACACGGACGACAGTCATCTCCCAGGAACCCATTGGGTAGCCGTCTACTTTCCTCAAGAAGGATGTGTGGAATATTTCGATTCGTACGGATTGCCCCCTTTGGAAGACGATATCATCGACTTTATGAGAAGAAATGCTCAAACCACCCGATTCAATAACGTGAAATTACAAGGCACAGATTCCTTGGTGTGTGGACAGTACTGTGTGTATTTTCTGCATCATCGCAGCCTGGGCTATTCCTTAGAACATTTAGTGACTCATTTTGATCCTCGTTCTTCTGCTAGAAATGATGTGAAAGTAGATCGATGGTTTTGTGACCATTATGCTTATCTTTTGTCTCAAGCTAGGAAACGTAGTGTCCATCAATGGCCTAATGATTTCCAACAGTGGAAATCACAATTTCATTCACAACGTTGTCAGCCCTGTTTAAAGTAGGTTGTATATTGAGAAAAATTGTCTGTGATTTGAAAAAAATTGTTTGATGTTATATTGTTAAAAATGTTAGAGTTGTTGTTTAGTGTTAAGTGATTTTTGAATAAAAAATGTTGTGTTTTGAAAAAATGCTTTTGTCTTTTGTTTAGCTATAAGAATGTTGGATTGATGCTCTTTCATTTCTTACTATCCCTCTCATGAACGTTGCGGCTCGAAAAACCATGTGGGGATGTTTTCCTTCACGTCCGCGCTTTGACTTTAAGAACCGGGGGTTGTTTCAAGTCTAACCATCCATTGTCGACTCATCCTCCTAAGAAGATGTGCTCCAAACTAGCTAAGCTCAACGAAGCCTACGTGAATTTGCATAGGGTCAGACACAGTCTGATACCGAAGCCAGAAGAAATAGAGAATGTGAGAATGTTAAAAATCACTGAAGACCTGATAGAAGAGCTCTTCAGAGAAGAAATGAACAGGGAGAAAGAAGAATGGACAGAGAAGTACAGACTTCAGAGACAGCAGCAACAGCAGCAACAGCAGCAACAACAGCAACAACAGCAGCAGCAACCTGAAGCTGACAGAGGCTTTGTCGATTGTCGTATCGACACCAAAGAGTTCTTCTTCTCTTTCCGAAGAAGCAGACCTATCGCCAGAAAGTCTATCCTCAGAGGACATCGCATTCTTAGAAACTAAAAAAGAATGCCATAGCAAAACAAAAAAAACCCAGCCCTTTTCAGGGCTACCCAATACTCTAGAAAAGAAATAACGATCGATTTGCCAATGTGTGTAGGTAGAGTAGTGTGAATATAAACACTAACTCTTTTAAAAGATGTGAGGGTATGTGTTGGTGTGTTGGTGTTAGTAAGAGCTCAAGTAAGTTGGTGTGGATAGTAGATTAAAATGATATCTTTTCTTAGTGTTTGAAGCGTATATTTGGGGTTAGATTGGATTGATTTGCGTATGTGGATAGTCTATTAAAGTGATTTATAAAAAAATTTAAAATAGTGATGGGTAGCATAAAAAAGTGAGTGAGTGTTTCTTTTAGGTCCGCGCGTTGTTGTTGTTTTTTGGTCATGATCTAGGTAAGATGAATTTTATGTTATTAGGGGATGTTTTCCTTCACGTCCGCGCTTTCAGTATAAATTGAAACTCGTTCGGCAGTCCAGCTACCCTTGTTGATTGATCAACACCAAAAAATGAACACGAGACTTGAGAAACTGTTGGAGCTTCATGTGCATCTGGAATATGCCAGGCGCATATTAAATGAACTGGCCGCGGAAGCCATTGTCGAGGAGGGAAGGATAAGAGAGGAGGAAAGAAGAAACAAAGAAGAGGAGGAGAGAAGATATAAAGAAGAAGAAGAAGAAAGAAGATATAAAGAGGAAAGAAGAAACAAAGAAGAGGAGGAGGAAAAGGAGAGAAGAAATTTCAAAATCCCAGAGAGCGAAAATTGGGATTCTGAAGCGACATATCCTGCCTCTGCTCTATCCCCCCAAAAGGTAAAAAGTAACTGGGGGATAAGATGTGTATGTGGCGCCAGGCCTGGAAGGTGCCACCATTAACCAGGTGTCAATGAAGTTCCAAACAAAAAAAACAGCCCTTTTCAGGGCTACCCAATACTCTAGAAAAGAAATAACGATCGATTAGCCAATGTGTGTAGGTAGAGTAGTGTGAATATAAACACTAACTCTTTATTAATAGTGGAAGTGTATGTGATTGTGTGTTTGTGTTTGTGTTTGTAACTAATAAAGTAAGTTAGTGTGAATAGTAGATTATGGGTTTCTTTATTGTTTCTTAGCGTATGTGGAGAGTATAGTTTGGGTTATATTATATGAAATGAGAAAAGTGGAGATGTTTTCCTTCACGTCCGCGCGTTGTTGGGTCATGATCTAGGTAAGATCAATTTTATGTTTTTTAGGGGATGTTTTCCTTCACGTCCGCACTTTCAGTATAAAACTAACAGTGTTGGCCATTGGAGCTCATTCTACGGAATAAGCAAACAAGAAGATGCCAGCAGCTTCAGCTTTATACAACGATCTTATGGGAAGTTGGTATTGGATGGTAGATGTATTGAGTGTAGCAGAAAGGGTTGAACAGGAATGGAGGTATGAAGTGACAAAAGACTTCGTCTCAAGACAAGTAAACAGGCTGCACTTAGCCGTAAACATCGTGAAAGAAATGATAGAGGATGAGGAGAAGAGAATCAGAGGTTTAATTAACCTACCGTATGTCAAAGTGGGTAAGTTAAAAGAAGCAATAGATCATGTGACAAGTGCAAGGTGCTTTTTAGAAGACGTTGTAGAATGGACAGATTGGTGTTTCGCAAAGTGGGGGTTAGAAAAAATTAAGAAAGCTGAAGAACTAATGAGGAATGTGCTGACCAAAGAGGTCAAGAAGATCAAAGAAAAGTGGTCCAATGAAAGAAAAGACGAAGAAAATAGAAGAAAAAAGGATGAATTCGAAAAACTGAACACAAACTGGATGAAAATCCAAGAGAAGTTCCGGGCCATGGGCCACCCGGACTGGCTGCCGGAAACAGAAAAGAAGAAGAAGAAAGGAATGATGGACAAATTAAGAAGATGTTGGAAAAAGTTAAGAAGATAAAAGAAGAAGAAGAAAAACCCAAAGGCCCTTTTCAGGGCCAGCCATATATCTCGAAAAGAGATAGCCTTTCCATTGCCTACCCCTTTTTTTATTTTATTTTTTATTTTATTTTTTATGTTTCAATTTTACATAGACCCTATACAGTCCCAAGGGTTTTTTTGGTCATGTTAAATATACATAGACCCTATATTGTCCCAGGGTTTTTGGCCATGTTAATTCCCATAGACCCTATATTGTCCCAGGGTTTTTCTCCATGTTAAATTCCCATAGACCCTATATGTTCCCACGATTTTTCTCCATGTTAAATTTACATAGACCCTATATGTTCCCAAGGGTGTTTTTAATGATAAATCCCATAGACCCTATAGGATCCCCCTTCACTACTTATATACCTCCAAATGTTTAGAAACTAATAGCAAAGCCGATATTTCTTCTCGATTGTGGAATAATTTTTCTAGTACTTGTTTTGGTTGTTATTTTGAAAAATAGCACACTGGATGATCCACATATTGGTTTACTTGAATTAATAATCTAGCAACCCCTAACTTACTTGCATCAACAGATATATTAAGTAACTGGCTGAAATTTGGATCTGAATAAGCTGACGCCCTTTAAAGTACGGCATTATAATTGTCATAAATTATAATTGTCATAAAATTATCCCGACACTTATCAGACCAATGGACTTCTTACTCACTAAATTTGTCAGAGTTTCGGCAATTATGAAAATATGAGCAAGCTTTACGAAAATATCCAACAATACCCAAACATCGCATCAGTTGCCTTTCACCAGCTGGCACTGGAAATCTTGAGTCAGCCCGGACCTTCACTTCAAAGGGTTTAACTTGACTTTGTCCCATAAGTTATCCTAAAACTGTGATACAAGCACGGCGAACCTCACTTTTAATAAATTAGCCGTCATGTCCGCGTCACTAAGTCGATGGAATAATTTCCAAATCGTTTTCAAATGATCTTTCCAGGTATCGTTGTAGATGATGAAGTCATCGATGTACCCCTCACAGTTATCTAGACCAGATATTAATATGTTCATTAAGCACTGGAATGTTGACGGAGACTTTTTCATTCTAAATAACATTTCTCTGTACTGACAAATTTCATCTCGAGTTGAAAATGCCGAAACTGTTGTTGCTCTTTTCTTGATTGTCCATGCGATCGTTTATTCTTGGCATTAGAAATGAGTCTCTTTTGGTGATACCGTTGATATTTCTATAGTATATACACATGCGGAATGAATAATCTTGTTTAGACACAATACTAAAAGTTGATTCCAGTTATTTTTAATTGCTTCCATAAATTATTCTCCGGTAAATATTGAATTCCATTTTCCAAATTTTCGTGCCATAAAGGATTCATCCTTTAAGGATGTTGTTTCACAGGTTTAGACCATACAATCTCAGCGTCAGGATATATTGTACTAGTTCTTGTTGGAGCATCAGAAAACAAGTGCTCATATTCATAAAATAACAGGTTCTTGCCCTTCCTATTTTAGTAAATCTTTAAATAAAATTCTCTTCCAGATTTCTTAAGATTGATCAAACCAGAGTTACTTGAGTCAGATTACATGCCACCGTTTATGTCGCACTGTGTGGGATAGGAACAATCAAACTGATCGAATAATTAAATGTGCTATCTCCATTAAAATATTCTTTCAACATATTTCATTTACAAAATTGTTTCTGTTTTCGCTTCATTTACTTTTTTCAAATGCGTGATTGTCTTTTGTTAACTTATATTAGAACAGAGTAAATATGTATTAAATGATAATCACTATTATCTATTTCTATCAAATGCTCAATAAAAGAGCTAAGGTGACCTATTTAAATGTCTGAACAATAAATGTGCTAGCTAAATAAATAATTTTCTCCTGATCAACATCAGTCTCAAGAGCTGTTGTTGGCATAATTCTGGTGACAGTGCAAGAAGGATACAAATCATGGAGTTCACTCTTGGTAGAATCAACCGTTTTATCCAAACAAGACATGTTAGTTACTAGTGGAATAACCACGTCCTTATATCCAGCAAGGTTGTGGCCTAATAATAAATGAATGCCCAGTATAGGCAAAGAAGTCCTTTTTCCCGGTAGTCACAGGTAGAGAAACTAAATCTGATGTAAAATTGACACAGTGGAACTAAACATAAACAAAGCAACACTCTACTCTCTGAATAAGGATACCTTCACTAGAAAAAAAAAAAAACACTTTTCGGACAGACTCAAATTACCTGACAAGAAAAGACCTTGATAGGCTCTTGCGTCCCTTAATAGTTAAATAGGGATAGCAGAAGCATATGTATAGAACTGTCTGACATGATTTGTTCATAAATCTCAAAGAGAAAATCATACTGAAGCTTGGCTGAATCAAAGAAATGTATTGATTTCAATAAAAGACGGTGACCTTGACGTATCTGATACAAGAGGACTTGGAATAACTCTGTCTTTACTCTATTGCCTATTATTTAACATGTAGTAATCAGAAATGACGTGAATTTTATTTTTATAATAGCTGCTGGCAAGAAGCAATTTACGTTCCTTTCCATTTTGTAGTGACAAGAAGTGACTCGCCCTTTCATTTTACGATAAGTGCAAGTAGGAAGTGATTTAAGTCACTAACTTTTTAACTTGTAGCAATCAGAACTGACGCTTTTTTCTTTGTACAATAAGTGCACGTATACAAAGATACTGATCTCGGATCAGTCTTATCAGATGTTCAATTTCTAAAAGTTGTGCCGGATTGAAATTTGAAAGTACTCGTATGAGACTGAGATGATTTTTTTTTACCGAACATTGCTGAAAAGAAGACTTATTGATAAGTGAAACTTTGTGAGTCAAGGAATAATTATTAGCTGTGCCAATTTGTGCTCATCAAGATACGTATGGATATTACTTTTTATACATTTCCTGACTCTTCTAGTAATATATGTCTGAGGTTTTCTTAATCTTTAATAATCTTCTTGGATGAATACTACGTATCGAATAATAATTGTTCATTTTCCATTGCAGATACGACAGGTGTTTGTCCAGAGTCTACAGCAATTGTTAACACTGTGTCGATATGCATCAGGTACCAACTTATACGATATATTCCTTAACCATATCATACTCAACACTGTTATACCGACATTACCATATAAGCTTCACAAGCTTTGCCGATACGTATAAGTTGCAATATTAAGACCAATGTTGTCATGGCCAAGGTGGGGGCATGCTCTGTCTGCCAGCTTGAATGCTTTATTCGACGTTACGCTTCCCGTTTACTTGTATTTCCATTTATTCTCTCTGTCTCAGTCTCTCTCTAAATTTTCAATTATTTCTCTTTTCTCTGAATTTGTATTTATTCCTACCCTCCCTCTCTCTGTCTGTCCCTCTCTCTCTTATATATATATATATATATATATATATATATAAGAGAGAGAGACAGACAGAGAGAGGGAGGGTAGGAATAAATACAAATTCAGAGATACAAATTCATATATATATATATGAAAAACAGAGAAAAGTTATTAGCAAATACAAAACATTGTTATCAAACATTTCCTCTCCTACTAAATACTGACTTAAATGTTTCTTTATATTTTGCTTTGTCAAAGATGATGTCGCATCAGAAAGATCATAATATACGGCGAGCTCAATCAACCCATTCTTTTTCACAGGCTCTGACCCATCCTTAGTAGGATTTGAAACAACGTTCTCAACATTAGATGACATTGTGAATGCTTGCTGGTCTCACTAAAGATTTCTCAAGAATATGAAATTAAAATCGTTTCCTGGGACAATTAAAATTCGGCAACAAAGTTAAATTCAATTTTAAAATTCAATTTTTAATAACTTAAATGTTTGAAAGAAGTTCAGATACCGGAATGCCTCAAATTTCTGTTACTAATCTAGGTTTTAGATTAAGTAATAGATGGCAGTTAAACCAACAGTTTAAGTAATATCAACAATTTATTTCTGTAAGTTACAAAGGTAAATATTGAAGAGACACGTACAATTCGATTTAAATCCAAACAAATCCCCGTTGTCCCCTAACAAATCCAAAATTATAGAATGCTCCGAATGAACATCAATATATTTAAATGTCTTCTGATGTACCAGATAATTCAATCCAGAATGTCTTTGAATAAATTCACAATAGTCTCGAAGTACTATATATCCAAAAGCAACGAGCACTTAATAATTATAATTATTAATTTACATAAATAGTTCCTCTCGATTCGTTTATCTGAACACTTCTATAAATTCGGAATACAAATGGATTCCAGAGACTGACCTAAGACAGGAATTAGATATTTGTTTATCAAGTCCCTATTTATACACCTTTTCACTTCATCTAAATGTGGATCATTCTAGTGGGAAGTTCCAATCAAATTGTAAACAAGTATTTTTCTGGAATGCTTTGAACTAAATCGTTCGGACAGCTTGTTATTGACAATCATGGATAAACGTTATTCATGTACGCAACCTGGACTATGTTTGTTGTTTTCAGATATATGTATATAGTGATGACAATAAGTTGATGGAATGAAGTTATGAAATAGTACCAAAAACCACTTTATGAAACCGATGAAATGAAGGTGGACTTAGATAGGCTGGACCTACAGAAGTTACAAACAACGGAACTTGGAACTGAATAGTGTATATATGTATATCCTTGTGCTTTTAGGAAAATTAAATACCATAGCAAGGACAAGCAAACTAGAAGACAATGAGATATAGATTATGCATATAATGCAGAGCAAAGATGCAGGAAGATAGTGCTGAAAAAGAGCATTGAAAAATACAATCTTCAGTCTTTCAAACACTTCACATGATGGGAACCACGAAAAACTGTCAATTCAGCTACTGCATATTTTTCATTGAATTGAGTCACGATACGGCAATTGCAATTAGGCAAATAATAAACACCGCTTGCTGACGAAGTGTCAACTTAAAACGCAAAACAGAATTAATAACCTTTGTTTTTAATGCTGGCGTCCAAGATTGCGTATCTGTGTTGCACTTTCTCACCAAAAGCTTTGAGTTTTGCGTAACATTTCGAATTGGTTCATGTCATAAAGAAAACTCTACCAACATTATGATGTGGCAATGACAATGGTAGCAAGTTGCATTGACTTATCTATTAGCAATATGGCGAACTTTTGCTGATATTTCTATCTTTGGTTACAGTAGAGAAAGCAAAAAGATTATTCGTATTGTTTCGTGAAGAAATCGCACCAAAACTCCAACCATGCTTCATATATTTTATTTTGTTAAAACAATGTAAAGCAATAATTATCCATTAGTGTACAATTATGTATTACGAAATAGGATAATGAAGCAGCGCGAAAAACGTGATAATACCAAACAGGTAAGGGCGTATAAAACGCTTTCTGGTGTCGTGCAATAAAGATCGCCAATATACCTCTAATACAAGTTAAAGAATATCAAATCTAGGGATATGCAGGGAATATTATGGGATATTAAACCTACTGAATATTAAAGAATAATAAACCTAATGCGTTATACAGAATAATGAACCTAATGAGTTATAAAGAATAATGAACCTAATAAATTACAAAGAATATTAAACCAAATGAGTTATAAAAATAATGAACCTAATGAATTACTAATAATATACCTATTGAGATACAAAGAATAATGAACCTAATGAATTACTAATAATATACCTAATGAGGTACAAAGAATAATGAACCTAATGAATTGCAAACAATATTAAACCTAATTAGTTATAAAGAATAATGAACCTAATGAATTACAAAGAATAGTAAACCTAATGAGTTATAAAGAATAATGAACCTAATGAATTGCAAACAATATTAAACCTAATTAGTTATAAAGAATAATGAACCTAATGAATTACAAAGAATACTAAGCCTAATGAATTACAAAATAAAATAGACCTAATGAATTATAAAGTGTGTGTGTGTGTGTGTGATTTGGATTTTTAACGTAGCTTTAACAATTTGTCAGTCATATCGCTATGATGTGTGGCAGTTTGGAGTGATGTTTAGTACTGGGTCACCATGCCGCAGACACCAGGCCGACCAGTCCTAACACTAACCTCTTAATGATGAGCGCCAAGCGAGGCAGCTGTTAGTATTGTTTTTGTAAGTCTTTGGCATGACTCGGCGGAGATCGAACCCATGACCTCCCACATCCGAGCCGGACGCTCTAACCATTAGGCCACCGGAGCTGTTGAATTGTAAAGATCAATAAACCTAATTCGTTACAAAGAATATTAAGCCTAATCAATTGCAAAGAAAGCTAAACCTAATGAATTACAAACAATAATACACCTAATGAGTTATAAAGAATAATAAACCTGATGAATTGCAAGGAATAATAAACCTTATGAATTATAAAAAAAGGCATCGAATGTTAAGTTTTGCAGAGCTTATGCACGTACATACATTTACTTCTGGTATAGTCGTGCAAATGTTGCAGATAATATATTCTCATATTTGTTATTAAACGCAATTAGTACGTAGCTCACTGAAGTAATCGTTGTAATGTTACAGGAGTGATTTCTGTATTATATACTGATGTAAGCGACATTATCATACTTACAAAATATTAGACTCGCCGGTGTTTCAAAGGAGTGGTTCGTCTGATATATTTAGATTTATACTTCAATGATCAGTATTTTCCCCAAGTACAGCAAATACACGGAAATCTAATGTTTGTAATGGAATCTTCTTACGAAACAATACCGTAGATGGAATGTGGGCAAGTAGGTTTTCAGATTGCCTATTTGGGTTGTTTTGTTAATTAGTAAGTTCTTCTGGATCATAGAACCAGGCTTCGGAATTAAAAAGCAGTCTAAACACACATTGATGCACTTGCAGCCACTGTAAAAAAATATGTATTCTTTATCGCAAGGAATAGAAGGATATATCATCCCCATATTACATTGCTATTATGTATTCTTTATCGCAAGGAATAGAAGGATATATCATCCCCATATTACATTGCTATTATGTATACTTTATCGCAAGGAATAGAAGGATATATCATCCCCATATACATTGCTATTATGTCTTTTTATCCTTGATAGCGTAGCTGTGTAAATTGTTGTCATAATAGCTAAAGTACTTCAGATTTCTTCTACATGTACACTGTATATACGTTTTAGACCAACGACAAAGGTTGCCCTTTTTCTATTGAAAGAGAGCATTCACCTGATATCATAAAAAAGTATTTAAAATAACGAAAGAGACAGAATGAGAGACAGAGAGAGAGACAGAGATAGAGATAGAGAGACACAGACGCAGATACAGAGACAAAGAATGAGATAGATGGAGGGAGTGTGTGTGTTTGTGAGAGAGAGAGAGAGAGAGAGAGAGAGAGACAGAGACAAAGACAGAGAGAGACATACATACAGAGAGAGAGAGAGAGAGAGAGAGAGAGAGAGATGACGGATGGCTGACAGAAGATCATTCTCAGATCTGCTCTGTTTTTTAAAATACAGATATTATGTATTGAAAAGTATTAGAATAAACTTGCCGATACACAGAAAACCCCAACGATTCAATAGCTACCATTTGGGAAACATAACTATGAAAGAATATGTCATTGTTCCAAGTCAAAACAGAGTTAATACATTTCCATGCTCAACACTTTGAAGAGAAGCAGTCAATAGTTGTATGATTACAAAAATAAGGCTGACCAATTACGTCCTCCTATGTAAGGAACTACCGTCATAGCCTATACATATTGATACACAAATTCAAAAATATATGATGAAATTTAACATAAACCAATAACGAAAACGATAAATTTAATGACGAACCTTAAAACAGCAGTAATCAGTTGTATAATGACACAGAAGATGTCTAAGAACAAATTCTACCAATTCAAATTATGACCCACACATACATGGGATACTTTCAAATTAGGAGACTGTGAGATCTGACCAAGCATTTGGTGAACTTTTGGAAGAAGAACATGGATGTGGGTATCTTGTTTCAGGGATAGGAACAGTGTGGGCCCTAACTTATAGAGACCCAGATTTAGTTATTAGTGAGGAAGAGGAGAGGTGGCAAAATGTCTTTCTGTGACATTTTCATTTGCATTGATGTGCAATGTATTCAAAAACGGACCTTAACGGTCACTTGACGTACGGTAATACATTGCGGATTGTGTGGAGTATATACATAATCATGAATGAAGCGATAACAACATACATTCCATCAACTTATCGATTTTTTCAATCATTCACGGTAGGATACAATTTTGTGAATACAAACACAGAATGTCTCAGTTGAAAAGCAACAAAAACCAAAACAAAACAAAACAAAACGGGGGTACCTTAAATTCCGCTGAGAAGCATTAAATGGAATCCAATATAGAGGCGAGAAGCTGCACTGAGCAGCATTTGTTTCCGTGGAATCGTCCAAAATGTTGTACTCTGAATATTGATATGCCTGCGAGTGAGTGAGTGATCGATCAGTGCACAAAAAGCATGAAGAGGACGATAACGCCGAGCACCTGTCACCTAATAAAAGCCCTAGGCACGCGTCCTATCGGCCCGGGACGAACAATATCTTACTCAGTGTATATAGGCCTAAGGTGGCGATCACAATTCGAGAGAATTGTAACATTTGAATATTTAAGGTCATCGTGTCATGTGTATTATAATATATGTGTTATCGTGTTGATATATTGAAATACAGGCGTGCGAGTGGTGTATCTTATTTGTCTCGTTTGTAGTATTGCATATTTAAGTACTTGTTCTGTTCTGTTTTATTATTATACATTTAAGTATTCGTTCTGTTTTATTGCAGGTTTTTCTTTTATCTGGTATGTTTTCATGACGGATAACAAACCCCACGACCTGCGAGTGTTGTATTTTCTTTCTTTTATGCAACGTCCGATTCAGATTTGCAATAAGCAAGCTATAAAGGAACTCATCTGTCGCAATGCATGTAACATGTAATGTAAACGAAATTCCCACTGCCTGAAAAAAGACAGGTAGTATCATCAGCGCCCATGCACCCACCATGACCGACCCAGGCGAGATCAGGGACAAATTTTATGAAGACCTGACTCTCTTATTGCATATGTACGAAAGGCAGACAAGCTGATTTTTCTTGTTGAATAGCTGAGCTGGCACAGTTCAACAGCCATGACCCGGTGTCGTTAGCGAAAATGGCTCTAGCACAAATAACTGCGCAGCCAACAATATATACTCGAAATAAACACCAAGAAATGCTGTGCATCTTTCAGAGCTTACTCAACATCATAAAATACTACTGGTCATACAGCACGTAAACATCACTATTTATTTGATGAAAAGGATGCTGCCATAGATTTACGAATGAGATACATTGGCTACTGAAAGCCAGTTTAGAAGACAGTGCTTCATCATCCAAGAAGGTAGCATACAATAACATCAGGAGGACTGTCCAATGCAAACTCAGAGAGTTACAAGACTCGTGGCTGAGCAAGAAAGCATATGAAATTGAGTTATACGCAGATAGGGATACATGAATAATTTATTTGATACTTTGAAGACTATCTAAGGATTACATGCATAAAAGTCTCCAGTACTGAATGCTGATAGCGCCACAATACTTACGACAAAAAAGAAATGATACTGCAAAACAAAATGTCAGAACAATCCAAGAAGATCCTTAATTAACATTCAACTATCAGTGAGGAGGCAATTGATCCACTGCCATGGTATGAAATCAACATATCATATGCTGATTCTCCAATGCTAGTTGAAAATGGGAAAGCAATTTTGTGTGCTGTCAAATAGAAAGTAATACACCTGGTACAAATGTAAAAGCCCGCAGTAGTCGACAAAGCAGGATGTTTGTACCTAGCCCAGAAACTGAATGAAATCTTCCAGTGAACGTGGACTCAAGGAACTATACTGCATGAGTATATGTATGCATCCATTGTCCAACTGTATAAGCTGAAAGGCAACAACTAATCTTACGACTACCATCTAGCTATACATTTGCTGTCAATAGCCAGCAAAATTAACGACAGGCATATATTGATTGACCTTGTATCCTACTTTTATCGATGGCTCCAGCTTCAGAGTCAGCGTGGTTTCCGGATAGTAAGAGGAGCCATATACATGGGTTTTGCTGTACGAGGGGCCATATACATGGTTTTTGCTGTACGAGGAGCCATATACATGGTTTTTGCTGTACGATGGGCCATATACATGGGTTTTGCTGTAAGAGGAGCTATATACATGGTTTTTGCTGTACGAGGGGCCATATACATGGTTTTTGCTGGTCGCCAACTCCAAGGTACCTGCCAGGAACAAAACTCTAACCTGGACATGGCAATGATGGATTTGATAAAAGCCATTTACACAGTGTTGGCCTTGGGAAGATCATACTAAAATTTGGTTGCAAAGATAAGCTCATCGTGTCCTGGATTATAGCGAATCATCTGAACCACTACCAGACAAGTATGTTGTATTAAGTGACAGGGGACTGGTGAAATGTTGATGAAAATATTGGGACAGGTGATATTTTACAATATGATTGCTTAACATTATTTGAACTTAATCATGTCTAGCTGTGATATTTCTATTTATAAAGCCTGCGATTGTATATTTTCGTTAAATTCGATTTTACATCTGAGCTATTAATAGGTAAGTAAACATTAATTCATTCTACTGGATGGACATTAAAACAGTCACTATCAATGCATTCCAATATCATGTATAAGTTATCAGGTGTTTACTATTGACTGATGCCTTTAATATTGAAAGTATTTATTTAATTAAAACAGTTATCCTCAAAGTGTTATGTGTGATCAGAGCTCAAAGGGAACTACAGGTTTCGAACGACACATTTGTTTAATACATACCACATTCATTTCTGATAGACGATGTTTCCATTCATTGGTTGTGCGTAAAATATAGTCCAGAGCAAAGTTGAAACAGTAAGAGCATTTTATACAGTTTTGATAACGATAAATCAAGAATTAAGCGTCCACCGAAATAAACATAACATTTTACAAAAGACAAAAGATTTGTCAACATAAAATGTCCAGTGGGTGTGATGTCACATTGTTTGATACGGTGCGCAGTACCGGTTTGAGTTTTCCTACACAACACAGTGACAGTGTTTAAGTTGAAATTCCACATTACAACTAAACATTACATTGTTGCGATATATTTTTGCGAAGAAGATTACTGGATTCAGAAATACACATATTTACGGTAGTGTATTTGTGACGGGATATTTGCAGTATTTTTTTATTTGGAACATTAGATTGTACAGTAGACGTAAACAAATCTCTTTTTGAGTCGGACTTGCATCCCATCTTTACAGCCTAAATATGCCGTGGTTGGATAAAGTTGTGTCAGTTGGGGAGACCAGTTTATGTCTACATTCTTCTGTGAACAATGGTGAATTTATTTATTTAAGTAAGTTCACATTTAAATCAAGCTTGTAGATAGGGTAGATTCCATGCGACAGATAAACCGCCCATCCATCCCCAACCCCACCCTCGTTACAATCTAAGCATTAATGGTAGTTTTACATTTTGGTATTGTTCTTGCCTTGGAGTTTTGCCATTTTTCATGTTATGATATGTTATACACGACATAACAAACCCATGTTGTGGTAAATTGCCAATACTGAAACAGACGAAACCATTTGTTTCACAATTCCCTTTCGCGAGTCGAATCAAACAATGGCGGCCAAACTGTCCAATGAAAACAAAACATTACAGAAGGTGGGGTTAAAAAAGTTTTCCCACAATCGCAGCCAATCAGTAAAGAGAATACTGCACATTAATTTCATGGGTTTATTTGAACTAATCAAAATCACATAATGTGATATGTTCACTTATATAAAATAATCAAATATGAAACTGCACACACTGTTGGCAAGGTGTACCGACTATGTGATAAAACCATTTAATCTGAGTCCATTAACGAAAAAAAAATCTTTGGTAGATAAGGATATGCATATTCGTAAATCTCTCTCTCTCTCCCTCACTCTAGACACACACACACACACACACACACACACACACACACACATATATATATATATATATATATATATATATATATATATATATATATATATATATATATATATATATGTATATGTATATATATATATATATATATATATATATATATATATATATATATATATATATATATATATATATATATATGTATATATATATATATATATATATATATATATATATATATATATATATATATATATATATATATATATATATACTTTCGTTGGATTATTCCATTCCTGAAAATGTCTATCAATTCTCAAATATTGTTCATCCTTACTTTTATCGCTCCATTAAACTAGGCATGCAACTATTCAATTATCTATCCATCCGCGATTTAAATTATTATACTCCTGTACACAGATAAATGGATAGATAGATATATAGATAGACAGATCGATAGATAACGAAATCTGATAAATTAGTATTTGGATAGGGCTTAATTCATGCAGAAGGTACATAAACATTAGGTGACAGTGTTTATCTACTAGACATGGTGTAATGTTATAACCCACTGTATTTCATGTACTAGACATGATGTAATGTTATAACCCACTGCATTTCATGTACTAGACATGATGTAATGTTATAACCCACTGTATTTCATGTAAGTAGTGAAGGGGGCCACCCTAGCCTCAATGGGAATTAGCATTACAGGACCCCCTTGGGCCACTCTAGCCTCAAGGGAAATTTAACATGGAGAAAAACCCTGGGCCACTCTAGCCTCAAGGGAAATTGAACATGGAGAAAAACCCTGGGCCACTCTAGCCTCAAGGGAAATTGAACATGGAGAAAAACCCTGGGCCACTCTAGCCTCAAGGGGAATTGAATATGGGTAATAGAGTTTGGGCTTGTCTAGGGACAAGGGGAATTGAACATGGGGAATAGAGTTTGGGTCTGTCTAGGGACATGGGGAATTTAAATTTAAAAAAAAAAAAAAAAGGGTAGGCAATCGAAAGTCATTCTCTTTTCGAGACATATGAGTGGCCCTGAAAAGGGCCTTTGGGTTTCTTCTGCTTCTAATTTTTTCTATTTCTCCACCAACTTCTTATTTTCTCTCCTACACTCTTTCTCTTCTTTTCTTCCTTTTTTTCGCTTCTTTCTTCTTCTCTTCCTCTTCTTTCTTCCTCTTCTCATTTTCTTCTTCTTTTTCAATTTTTTCATTTCATGTTCTTATTCTTATCCATTCCTCTTCATCCTCCTTCTCCTCCTTTATTTCTTTCATTACAGCACTTATCATTTCCTTTACTTTTCTTAAGTTGTTAATCTCCATCTTTACTCGATGGGGGCTATAAGAATAGTGATCTTCATTTAGTCTCACTAGCATTTGTTCCATCATGCCCAAATTGTCCAGGACGTCTTGCAATGTTTGCATTTTATCGAGGTCGTTTGAAGCCATCTTCTCTGTAGAATGGTTTGAACGACGAATACTGTGGGTTCTTATAGTGAAAGCACGGACGTGATGGAAAACATCCCCAAGACATACAATTGATATTACCTAGATCATGACCAAACAACGCGCGGACGTGAAGGAAAACATCCCCTACTTTTCTCATTTCATATGATCTACTATCCACATACGTGAATCAGCAATAAACAAACCCCAAATCTACTATTTACACACGCAAATCATTAAAACTAAATCCATAATCTACTATCCACACAATCGTACATGAGCGGTTACAAAACCCTAACTATACTCTCCACATACGCTAACAAACCCATAATCTATTATTCACACAAACGTACGTGAGCGCTTACAAATACAAACACACAAACACAAACACACAAACTCAAAGACATACCCTCACACTAGGAAAAAAGAGTCAGTGTTTATATTCACACTACTCTACATACACACACACACACACATTGGCAAATCGATTGTTATTTCTTTTCTAGAGTATTGGGTAGCCCTGAAAAGGGCTGTTTGTTTTTTTTTTTTTACTCCAGATGCACCTATCTAATGATGGCATCTTCCAGGCCTGGCACCGCACACACATCTTCTTCCCCAGTCTCCTTTTACCTTTCTTCTTGGGAGTGCAGAGGCGGGATAAGTGGCTTCAAGAATCCCAATTTTCTGTCTCTGGGATTCTGAAATTTTCTCTCTCCTTTTCCTCCTCTTCTTTTTTTCTTCTTTCCTCCTCCTCTTTCATCCTTGCCTCTTCGACAATGGCCTCCGCGGCCAGTTCATTTAGCATGCGCCTGGCATATTCCAGGTGCATCTGGAGTTCTAGCAGTTTCACAATTCTGGTATTCATTGTCTTGTCAACGAATGAACAGGGTAGCTAGACTGCCCAGCGAGTTTCAATTTATACTGAAAGCGCGGACGTGAAGGAAAACATCCCCCCTAAAACATAAAATTGATCTTATCTAGATCATGGCCAAACAACGCGCGGACCTAAAAGAAACAATCACTCACTTTTTTATACTACCCATTACTATTCTAAAAAATTTTCATTAATCACTTCAATATACTATCCACATACGCAAAGCAATCAAACCCCAAATCTACTCTTCCCACACGTCAAACATAAAAAACATGATCTTAATCTACTATCCACACCAACGTACGTGAGCACTTACAAACTCACAATCCTATACACAAACACATACACTCACATCACAAAAGAGTCACTGTTTATATTCACGCTACTCTACCTACACACATTGGCAAATTGATTGTTATTTCTTTTCTAGAGTATTGGGTAGCCCTAAAAAAGGGTTGGATTTTTTTGTTTGCTATGACAATCTTTTAGTTTCTAAGAATGCGTCGTCCTCTGAGGATAGACTTTCTGACGATAGGTCTGCTTCTTCGGAAAGAGAAGAAGAACTCTTTGGTGTCGATATGACAATCGACAAAGCCTCTGTCAGGTTCCTGTTGCTGCTGCTGCTGCTGCTGTTGTTGTTGCTCTTGCTGCTGTCTCTGAAGTCTGTACTTCTCTGTCCATTCTTCTTTCTCCCTGTTCACTTCTTCTCTGAAGAGCTCTTCTATCAGGTCTTCAGTGACTTTTAACATTCTCACATTCTCTATCTCTTCTGGCTTCGGTATCAGACTGTGTCTGACCCTATGCAAATTCACGTAGGCTTCGTTTAGCTTAGCTAGTTTGGAGCACATCTTCGTAGGAGGATGAGTCGACAATGGATGGTTAGACTGGAAACTCCCCCGGTTCTTAAAGTCAAAGCGCGGACGTGAAGGAAAACATCCCTCCACGGTTTTCGAGCCGGAACGTTCAATGAGTGTCATGAGAGGGATAGTAAGAAGTCAAAGAGCATGAATCAACATTCTTATAGCCAAACAAAAGACAAAGGCATATTTTTTCAAAACACAACATTTTTTATTCAAAATCACTTAACACTAACCAACAACAACAACTCTAACATTTTTAACAATAATCCAACAATATAACATCAAACATTTTTTTTCAAATCACTAACATTTTTTTCAATTCACACTCTACTTGGCAACGTTGTGAATGAAAATGTGATTTCCATTGTTGGAAGTCATTAGGCCATTGATGGACCTTTCGTTTCCTAGCTTGAGACAAAAGATAAGCATAATGGTCACAAAACCATCGATCTACTTTCATATTATCTCTAGAAGAAGAACGAGGATCAAAATGAGTCACTAAATGTTCTAAGGAATAGCCCAGGCTGCGATGATGCAGAAAATACACACAATATTGTCCACACACCAAGGAATCTGTGCCTTGTAATTTCACATTATTGAATCGGGTGGTTTGAGCATTTCTTCTCATAAAGTCAATGATATCGTCTTCCAAAGGGGGCAATCCGTACGAATCGAAATATTCCACACATCCTTCTTGACGAAAGTAAACGGCTACCCAGTGGGTTCCTGGGAGATGACTGTCGTCCGTGTTGATCACGTAAGCTTGATGGTCTTGAGGTTTGCGATGAGGAAGTTCATCTTTAGCACAGACGACAGGATTCCAAGAAGACGTAGACGAACTGTGGTTCAAAAGGTAATAAAGTTCCCAGGTATCCATGTTTTTTTCCTCTTCACAGGTAATAATAAGTCATCAATTCGATCCTGACTTTTTGCTTGAAAATGTCTGACAAATAACCGTTTCTTCGTTTCGTCTCCTCACTTTGATTCAGGAGAGCTTCGATGCGATCGATCTCTTGAGTGGTTAATGTTGGACAAGAATGTTCACGCAAGTCTTTATACCACTGATGCAACACGTCTTCGTCCGAGATGAGACTCCAAGCATCGTCCAGATACTCGTCCAATTTTTCTTCTTGACTCAGCATCAGGCATTTATCGTGTTGAATTTGACTGGGATGATCGTTTTGACATCCATAACACTCTTTCTTGATTAATTCCGTCATTTTTTCGACCAAGTGTTTGGCAAAACAGGAGACTAAAAGGGCTTCTTGTTCTGGCCATCTTGACTTCATCATGATAACTTCTTCTTTTTCCATGGTCTCCTCACATTCCATCTCCAAAGTTTCTCACTAGGTAAAGAGGGATAACAGTCTTCCATAGCTTCTAATAGTCTAGAATGACTTCTCTCAAACTGTTAATTTCTATGGTATTATCGAATTCTGCATACAGGATGACGTTCACTGTCTCGTCCAGTGGCTTTGCAAACTGAAGTTCCACACGAATCTGGCCGGATTTTATAGGGTGGAAATGTCCCTCGTCGCTGCCTTGGTCTGGAGTGAAATCGAAAGACCACAGAGCATAACCTCCTGCGTAAACCTCGTACGTAATGCCGTGACTGGTGTTGGTTCCTAACTGTCCGGTGGCTTCGTACAGGGACAAGTACGATCTCAAGTAATTCTTGTTGGTAAAGTCAGGTTCGAAAGGTCGGGTACACAAGGTTTTACCATCGCGACTGACTTCGATCTTGGACACGCTAAAGTGTTGAAAATAGAAAGGATTTTTATCGGCAGCTCCGTTGAAGGCTGTATTCTCGACCATACCAACGATCAAACGTTTGGGTAACTGTCCTTGGAACAGATGATCTTCGATCATGGATCGTTGCCCCTTGGGAATGGTGAAGGTTTTCACTTCCACGTGTCGTATGGGATACTTGGCGGTCGTTCTGCTCAACGTCTGACTGATGTCGTTTCCCACTTTGGGTAACACTTCCACGCGTCTGGCTTCTTGGATTTTGGTTTTGTAATCGTCAGCACTAGCCAATAAATGGAAAGTGGTACTGCTCCGATTCAGTCTCAAGCGAACATCCACCCCGTTTAGCAAATATTTCTCTTGCAACCACATGTCCAAATGCAAACGATCCATCAGTTCTAAACTCTTTCCATTTAATATTTTGTTTCTCCGTTCTAGAAATCCATCATTGTTGTCTTTGCTTGTACTAGTTTCGAATATTTCAAACTTGTCAGCTTCGTCAGCTTCCCATACCACACAGGCATTGAGATGAGTGTTCTTGGCATCTATTCCGTACGTCAAGAGATTTTCCAGGTAGGCACGATAAGGGTAAGTATCCATGCTGCTACTGACTAGTTTGTTATTCAAGTACAAGTCCACTCCACTGAACAAGGAATGCATGAAATTGTTGACGGGAGCTACTACTTCATCGTCTATAGGACCTCCAGTCTTATCTAGAACTTTGACTTTCAGGTACAATTAACTGCTATTCAGATCGATGTAATCTTCGGACTGTTCTTTGATTTCAAACTCGATGGGAGCGGAATCTGTCAAAGAGGAGACCGGGTGAAATTCCACCCACTGGGATTCTTGCATCGTCATCATGGTGGGGGTCATGGCAAACAGATCCAGTTCCGACTTGGACCAAGCGCAAGATTCTCGGTGCATCATTTTTTTGTTCTTTCTCAATAATCGAAAACGTCTAAGTCTCGAACGGTTCTTCTTTTCTTTGTCTTTCTCGCTTTAGACGTGTGAAGTCTGGTGAAAGGGTGTTTTCTTCGTCGTCTCTTTCTGCCTTGTCCTTGCTGAATTGCTGAATGCCTGACTCGGTAGCGTGCAGGGCATTTATAGGTGTGTCTCGTCGGCCTAAAATGTCTTTGCCCGTTTGCAGCAAGACATTTTTGCCTGCCCTCATGAAGGCTTCTTTAGGGTTTTGTTTGTCGATGATGACATTTTGGAGAAATTCTTTGCCTTGCGTCAGTGCCGCATCTTTCAAGGCGTGCAATCCGCGTGTCACCATCGGTTTCAACACCGGGGCCACCGAACGAAAGGCCGATTTTAACATATCTCCTAAACCGTGTCCTCGCTGTCGAGCAACCCCTCGGTACACTGGATACATGACTTCCGGCCGTTTTCGAAAATGGAGTTTCACCGTGACTTTTCCTTTGGTGAATGGAATATTTTGTCCCAAATCTCCTTTTATAGTAATGTTGACTGTGTCCAAATACGACTTGCTGACAGGCAAATAGTGAGGATGTACAAATTCGCGGTGGACGTGGTAAGTGTTTCCACCTTCCTCGTCAGCGTTCGTAGCAGAATCCACTTTGAAATGAATGACACGCAGTAACGGCACAGAGGTGTGTCCCACCACGTTGTACTCCACCACATCGGAATACACAAACATCAAATTCAGTCCTTGGTTCAGTTCTACCGGGGTACGAAATAACTTGCTAAAAGACTCGTTGTCGTAAACGATTGGTAATTCGTTTTTCTTGAGCAAGGTCATTCTCATGTTCACGTCTCCGCCCAAGATGTCAAACAATTCAGGACAAAATAAAATGGACAGGGTTTTACTCCCGTCAAATTTCATCAAGAAGCGACGAGCTACTTTGTGGTATTCCATGGTGACACTTTTTCTGACACTCTCCAAAGCTTTCAGAAACACGCTATTAAACCTGGTGGCTATGGTGCTGACCAAATGTTGACCACTAAAATAATAGCCTGGGGGAATGAACAAGTAATAGGCGGTGTACTTTTGATTTTGTGTACGGATTTTCTTGTCATATTTGACATGGGTATCCAAGTACTGTTGCAGTTGCTCGTCTTGAACTTTTACATCAAATTTATTTTGATTGTGAAGGACATTGAGGACTTGGGTCGGGTGAATGATTTCCACTAAAGCCACTTCCCAATGGGCTTCGTGATCTAATGGGATGGCCTGAGGTAATTTGGCCGTGTAACAGCACAACGTGTTGTGGGGAAACACCTCCATGGAACTGTCACTGGGTAAGGTTAAGTAAAATTGGTTTTGGTAACTCATAATTCCACAGTTCTGTGGCTGTCCGAGGGGTTACTGGACGTCAGCGGCGTGTCTCCGTCCAAAATGGGGTTCTGGTTGTGGTTGTTGTTGGAGTGGTGATTGCCACTGGCACTGAACACAAGGTTCCCGTGGTTCCCGTTCGAGGTGAATTTCAGGGAGGGATTGGGAAGCAGGTAACCGATGCAACTGCTCAATAAAATGGTCCACAATTGTTTGTCTCCTTGTTGCAAACTCAAATTGGCAATGGCTGCACCGATGACACAACACACCACGAAGATTTGGCAGAAAAAGACGATTTGCGTTTTAGGCACACGTTCTCCACACCACACCCACAAGGGTTGTTTTTGTAAATCTTGCACAGAAGAATTGGGTGAAGGAGTGGTCGACGTAGCTGCGTCTGTGTGAAAGGGCATGATGGTCACTTCTTTTTATAGTCGATGACTTGCGAAGCGTCGATCCAAGAATCAAAACTGGGTGGATATCCTTTCCAACGTACTTTAACTTCTTTGACACGTCGTTTGCCCACTTTACGGGTTCTGCGTTCGAGAATGCTTTCGATGTCGTACACGTCGTCTTCTTTTTTGGTGACACGTTGTAACTCGGGCAAATAAAACGTTCCTTTGAGCACTTCTCCGTTCATGTCTTCCAATTTATAGACGGCAGGATGACGACCATGCACTCGTCCAGTGACACGAAACAATTCGGTCGTCCGGTTAGGTAAGTAACCTTTGTCGAAAGTGCGTTTGGTTTTGCCAATGCGCACCCAATCTCCTACGGTCAACTCTCCACTTTTCTTGGGGACAGCCCTCGTCGGGGACGTACCAAACAGGCGCTCAAACACCAACACTTCGTTCTCGGGGGTCACGTCTTGCGGGGCACGTCCGATGCTTCGACGGTAAGATTGGTTGTAAGCTTGCACCTGGTGCGGTAAGATGTCGATGTACTTCAGAGTGTGGTGATGCGTAAAATATTTCCACATGCGTTCTTTCAAAGTGCGTTGAAAACGTTCCACGATGCTGGCTTTGGTTTCGGGATTTTCGGTGGTAAAAAAATGAATGTCACGTTTCTTTAATTCTTTTTGGAAAGCTTGGTTCAGAAATTCGGTGCCTTTGTCCGTTTGCCATCGAAGAGGGTGACGACCGCTTTGTTTCAACACCCGTTGCAGGGCTCGCACTAACTCGCTGCTCGATTTGGAAGTCAAGGGCACGACCCAGGCAAATTTGGAAAAGACGTCGATGACACAAAACAAATATTTGTAGCCACGATTGTAGCTGGCCAAATGAGAGACATCGGCTAAATCGGCTTGCCATTGATGATCGATGCCTTCCACTCGGGTGCGACTTCTGGCAAACTTGCGTCGAATGGGTTTGTGTAAAGTGTAGGTAGCTTGTTCTTGTAACCATCGTTGCACTTGAGGTAAACGGAGACTTTTCAGTCGCGTTTTTTCAGCACGATACAATTTTTGAACTCGTGCGTAACCTGCAGGATGCGAGGGATCGTAGTAAATGCTGGCTAACACCTTCTCCATTTTTTGGTGTGTTAATAAGTCACCCACTCTTCGGTGATGCTACTTTGGGTGGGTCGAAAGGGTGGTTTGGAAACGGATTTTCGTGTCCGATGGGCTACGGAAGTAGAAGTCGAAGGTAGTGGTGGTGGAGGTGGCAATGGAATGGCTTTGGTCTTCTTTTCTTTTTTCACTTCTGGTTTCCCTTCTTTCTTTTTCACTTCTGTCGAAGGAGGAGTGGACATCATCTTTTTAACCCAAACTTTCATTTCTTCTCGTTGGGGTGTGGGGGACGGGGTCAACAAGGATGCTGCAATCTTACTCGAAATGGGAGCTGCTGACGGCGTTTGAAACATTTCTCGCATCTCTTCTTCCTCAGGTCTTCGTGAGGTAGCATCTCTGGTGACCCCTGGGGATGGTAGTAGTGGTGTTGGTGGTGGTAGTGATGATGGTGCTGGACTTTTCATCAAGGTCTTAAAATCTTTCAAAGTGGGTAGAGCTGTTTCGTCTAAAGCTTTCTGGTGAAGAGTTGCAGTCGTTGCAAGAGTTGACCGTACTTTTGCGTTTTTTCTGTTTCGGACAAATCTTGGCGATCCATCAAGGACTGCAATTCGTGTTGTAACTATGACATCTCGCTCAAATTGGGATTGGGAGGTAAATGCGGGGTGCGTTGTTCTTGCCACCGATGGTATTCCATCCATCGTTTGTAAGGCACTAAAGCTAGTTTTCGTCCTTCCATGGGGTTGTCAGCGGTCGATTCTGAGATCTTGGGACTTCCGAGGGCCTTTTTATCTTGCTCCCACCAGTCCTCCCAACATGGTTCCCAAGACTCCTTTCAGTATGGGGCCTAACAAGAGGGGTAAAATGCCACCACGTTGGACCAACATCTTCTTCTTTTGACGAATGGGAATTTTCTTTTGAACCATTTGGCGAAGAACGTGACGATGTTTGCCTAAGCATTGTTTCTGGTGTTTGGACAAAGGGATGGTGCCTTTCAAGACGTTCAAACAGCATTCGCACACGGTATCGATGAAATCTTTGGAGGCCGATTGAATGATTTTTTTCGTAGAGGTGGAGAAGCTTTGGACATGACAGACAACATGTCTCCATGTTTGACTAAACGAGGAGGCAGTCCTTTTCTTTTCTTTCCTTTGGGTTGTTTAGAAGAGGGATGTTTTCTGGAGGGTGACATGTTCAGGAGCACCAAAACACTGATATTCCAACTTGGTCACAGGCCTTTTTTATACTGGAACGCGTCGCCACTGATTGTCTTTACGTCGTATCAGTTTGAGGACAGGCATGACACGTCGTGCAGGGGTACGCAACGGACTAAATCGAGCCAGCTCTTGCTTGGACAAATCCAGTAAACTTTGTAACATGCCCGATCTTTCTTGAACTTTGATTTTGGGAGAAGGTACTTTGTGAGCAGCAGCCACTGCCACTAAATTGGAAGGTCCTGCCACTGGGGAAGTTGTTTTTGGGGTCATCAACGGAGAAGTTCTTGGTGTGATCAACGTCTCCAAGTACTCTTCAGTTCTTGGTGTCATCAACGGAGAAGTGGATGAACGTGAGGATGCCGGAGACGCAGTCACCGCCGTGGCAGTTCGTGGTTTGCGAGTATCAGGTTGCGTCCTGGCCGAAGAAGTGCCTCTCTTGCGACTAGTTTTCTTCTTTGGGCTTTTCTTTTTCTGGGGACTTTTTCTCTGTTTCTTTTTCTGGGGGCTTCTTTTCTTTTTCCGGGGTGGTGTCTGGTAAGAGGAGGGTCCCGCCACTGGAGAAGTTCTCCTTGGGGACCTGGTCTTTTTCTTCTTGGAGCTTCGTTTTACTTTTTTCTTGGGGGCATTAGGATCCCATCTTAAGAGAGAGCGAATGATGACCCCTCCTAGAGTACCGCTCCCTCCAGGTTTCAAAATTATTTGTTTTTTGGTTTGAGTGCCGATGCGGGGATCGGCCAGTTGGGTCAAAGCGACTTTGTTTCGATCAAAAAAGCGTTTGGTTTGATGTGGAATCTGAATGATTCCTTGGAGTAATTGACGTGCCGTCACCGTGAACCATCGTAAGACCTCTTTGAGACTAGCTTCTAAGACACGAGCTCGTATTTGTGGATATTTTTCTCGACTGATGCCATACAAGGCACGAATCAATTTGACGGGAAGATGCGACTGAAGGGACGTCATGTTCAAAATGTGTGTGAGACAGACGAAAAGGGTCTGAGAATTTTATAGATTTTTTTATGTGGAGTGAAATTAAGTCGAGGACGGAGACGTGTACAGGACAGGCCCTCCGTCTTGGCACCAGTGGTGAAACAAGTGGGTACGAAATCGCGAATCATCGGGGGTCGTAGGTTTCAAATCGACGAGTAAATAGGCGTGTGGCGTTTGAGTGGCATCGTCGTACGCCTGAGTCAGCCAAGGCGTTCCTAACTGTTTGGTTAAGACTTGCACTTGCGATTTATCTCGAGGGCTTTTAAACAAGACCACGTAATGTGCATTGAGACTGATGGTGCGATGGGCTTTACTTTGTTGAAACAAGTTTTGGGTGATGTAAACGACACTGGCATTACGGTGATGCCCTTTGCGTGTAAACCACAGTTTAATTTCTTCTTCGTCTTCTCTTAACATGTCGTCAAAAATGACCAAATGGGTTTGACGGGAGTCAGAGACGATGCCGTCGTCTTCTTTAGGAATGCCTTCCACAAACACGATGGAATCGCCTTGACTTTCTCGCAAGAGGCTGTACGCCGATTGCCACTCTTTGTAACACCACACGATCCGCTGAGGTGGTCGATCGATCAAATGATGTTTATGTTCGATCAAACGTTTGACGAATTAGGTTTTGCCTGAACCGCTAGGTCCAGCAATGAGCATGTTAAAGGGATGGCGAAGATACAAAGCCTCCCAACTGGCACGATCTAAGTGTTCGTCGATAACTTTGACAGTAGAGGAAGAGGGAGCAGAGACATCAGAGGTAGCCATAGTGTCAGGAATGTCACTTGTGACACGAAAACAAACAAGACAAGAGTTTATATACTTTTTTTCAGAACACGTTTAGTGAATGTTTTAAACATGAATACGAAAGACAAAAATACATAAAAGCCAAAGGCTTAAGTACAAGGATAAAAGGCACATGATAACCATTAACGTGGAATAAAAACAAGTGTCTGTACAACATGTTTTTGGTAAAGTTCTGACCAGTTCTATAAGGGGTAAGGTCACACAAGTGTCCTCCCGAAAGGGTCTTTCAGGCCTGTCCACGACAGTCTTGTCCTGGGTGACGGGTTCTTCTGGCACCGTCACTAACACAGGTTGAAAAGTAACTTTTTTCCTTGAACAACTCTCGTGCATACTGGGCCACTTCTTGGGTCCAAGCCTCAAAATCCCATTCTTTCCAGGCACGGACATCTGTCCAATGGGGATGTAAGTCACAAGCTACACACACATCGTCATACACGTCTTGGGTAGCTAAAAGAAGACGAATCTTTTTTTCCTGTTGAGGTCGAGAAGTATCCAGATGAAACCGCAAGGCTTTGAGCAAAAGGAGTCTTTCGAGACCATTTAAGGCCATAGAGGTGGTAAGTACTGTTCGTAAAGTGTCCACAAGGAATCGGCTGGTAAACGAAATCCCAGAAAACAAGTCACTAAAACACACACCACTTGTCGACCCAAATTGAATGGATATAGTTCTTGTAATAATCGATGGTAATGATCCACGGTTTGAATTTTTTTATTGAGTTCCTTCCACGGAATCTGTTGGATTACATACGAGATAAGTCGCGGCATGGCAGCCTGTTTTTATAGTCTCTTTGTTTCGGAAGCAATACACGTACTTTCTAGCCAGAGATCATCGTTCTCCAGTGGGGAATCTAAATGTTGCATACTGTAACCGAAACGTCAGACTTTGTTTAGAAGTTTCCTCTTCCGCTAAGTGGATTCCACATAAAATATGTCGGTAATCCTTTACCTTGTCTTTCTCAATGTGTTGCACTAGGTGAATCTCGAAGTAACCAAAATGATCAACACGTGGATCATCGGGGGCCTGGAAGTATTGAACAAGGTCTGACCACTGAAACAATTTCTGACGAATAAGTTCTCTTATACCATTCAGGTACCAGTGGTTAAAGATCTGGTGACGTAACGGATGCAATTGTTCTTTACGTTTGACTTGTATTTTGACCAGCTCTCGGTAAATGCGTTCTCTCAATTCCACAGGCAAAGCACGAATGTTCTCTTGTAAAGTATCCATGAATAGGTCAGTCCGTACAATTCACAATCTTCTCCTAGAGCAAAAGTAATCCACATAGTGAGTAATTTCTGACCACTGCCATGCAGGGTAACGTCCAAGAATGTCACTGAACTCTTTTGATGTAAACGGTCTAGAGTAATACAATAGGACGAATGCACACTTGACCCAAAGAAATCTAACACACTGGTTGACTTTTTTCACTTTCCTCTTGTGAATTTCACGGCACAAAAGTTCTACAGTGACCCATTGAGATTTCACTCTGGCAAGTCCCTGCCAAACTTCCTTGTAAATCTTCTCTTGCAGTTCTTTAGGTAATGATTCAATATCGTTTTTGAAATGAAGTTTAAATACTGGTCTCGGTGATGTCCAACATTTGACTCCTAGCCAAACTGGTTTCTTCTTCGTCAACGACATGGTAAGTTACTTTAATGTCTCGGTCCCACTAAGGGTAAGTAATGACAATTCGGTGACCATCGAGCATGTTCTACTTAGGCCGAATCTTGTGGTTCCCAGTAATGAAGTGACACACCGCAACTGAAGCACTTGACTTTATCTCCTTCGCCCAAGTAGAAAAATCCGGCTTTGGCTAATTCTTCGGGGGTCGGTCCTCCCAGATACTTAGGCCATTTTCCTTTGAACGATTGAAGACGATTTTCAAAGTCGCAGTATTCCGATAAACGCACAGGAAACGAATATTCGTCTTTCACAGGTTCGTTTCGATGAGGGTTGGGTGATATGGACAGGAGTTTGCTCAGGGCTGGATGACATCCGTGTGTGTGTGTGTGGGGGGGGTAGACGTGAAGGTGAACATTCCCTTTTAAAACGAAACCCAGTAAAATGTCCAAGAGGACGAGTGGCATCGCTTTAGCATCCCTCAGGTTTGACACGCACAGCATCACTTTCCATGATACGGGTAGTGACACTAAAGTACCCATGATGCTTTAAGGCATCGCTAAGGTCACAACGTACAGCATCGTACCCATCGCAAGGCTCACAATCGCATTCCACTTCAGAAGTCCCACACTTGAAGTGTACCTGTCTAAACTTGTTTTGTGTTTCTCTGAAAGTATTCATCTTGTTCACTCGGTCTTGGTAGTCCCAATGAACTATCGATCTTGACCTTAGCCCCTTTTTATACTAGTCGCAATGCAGTCTTCAGCTTGTACATCTTTCCTTTTTTTATGTTTTTTATGTCTTGTTTTGGAAGGTACCGTCTCTAAGGTACCGTCATCATTGTACAGTAATGTCATGGGTGGAAAGGCCATAGAAAGGTAAGGGCAGTGCGGAGACCATCGAGTATGTTCCAGAATAGCTGAATCTTTATAGATACATAGATCCATTCGTAACTTCAGGCCACAAGCGAAACACTGTACTTCGTATCCCAATCCTGACTCAGGTCCCAAGTAGACAAGTCCTGTTCTAGCTAAAACATGCGAAGAAGGTAATCCTTCTCTATCCGTAGGCCATTTCTGAAACGTGTCCAATCGACGGGCACAATCACAATAGTCAGGTAAGAAGACTGAAAAAGGGTAGGGTTTGAACTTGGAGTTCTCATCGGGTTTCTCACTCGATTCTTGCTGTGGCCAAGTCATCCTTCTAGTGGGTGACTATCCTCTTACAACCAATGTTTTATAACAACGTGTCCATACGGCAAAGTAAAGTGGTTGGGTAGTCGCACTCGCTTCTGGTACATGATTTGATAGACGTTTTCCAAGGGTCGACTGACGATATGGTGAGTGGGTAAACGTACAATCTTGTTCGGTTGATAGATGGTCACTTTAAAGTTTCCATCCTCTCCCGATTGCAAGGCTTCTTTCAGTACCCCAAAGTTGACCACTCGACTGGTACGATAATTCAGAGTTAATCCTTTCACTTTGCACGTCGTGTGCACTTCTCCTTGTTTGTCCCGGTATTCGTAGCCGTAATTTTTGGGACAACCACTGACGAAACTTAGAATCTTGTCGTCGGGATGCTCGTCTGTCCAGGCTCCTAAACGGTCTCCTTCGATGTCAGGGTGCTGTTGACTCGGGTGATGAATGTAGATGCAACTGTCCGTGTCAAAGTACAGGACGCGTTCCCCTAACAGTTCTAAAGCTTCGTACAATTTTAAGCGAGCATGAGCTGTCACGTAAGCCGCAATGATGACATTTCCAAAAGGGTCGTCTTGTACAAAGTCCAGATCTTCTTCGTAATTGACCAAGATCAAATTCTATCGAACGACGTCCACGTGTTTCATGTATTTGGTTCTGTCGTGAATCATCTGGAAGTAGCGGGAAGGTTCTGTCAAATATTCCGTCTTGGGTAAACACGGTCGTTGTGCCATTTTACCCCACAAGCAATTTAACATCACTTTAGCACACGATCGCCTTCCTTCATTTTTCTCGATGTGGTCTAAAGAGATGCCTTCTTGTTCATAGTATTTCTCTTTGACTTGTATTTGGTCTTCGGGAGTGTGACACCAGGAAGAATAGCCGCTGGCTTCTTGCTTCAGTTTCAAAAAAGCATCCACGTAGTCAGCGAAAATGCCTTTCTGACTGGGATCACCCTTGTGGTATTGTTGTGTCTTGGGAAAGTGGCAAATTTCGTACACTTCTAACAGTTGGTATCCCATGTCCAGAGCTTTGAACAATTCTACGCTGACCCAGGTTCCCGTCAAGGCACGTTCTTCCTGGCTGTGCTGACAAGGCAGATCTTGGATGCACGTTTCGGCACAAGTACGGCACAAAGGAAACATCAGTTTGCCTTGGCAATGGTGGGGTAACACGGGATGGTACAAGTCCGTCGGCGGCAAAACTTTACACTTGATCAAGCCTTCGTATTGTCGAATGTTTTTCAGGTCGATGTGTTCCGTGAACAATTGTGGGTGCCCTACAGGAAAGCGACAATATTTGCACACGTAGGGATACAGCGAATACACGTCCAAGTATTTGATTTCTTCTCCTTTCTCTTCGTCGGCTTGGTACAGCAAACAGGTGGCATTGGTCCTTCCTCCGTACAAACTATCCCTCGGGTTCAGCGGGTCCATGAACTGGTAACTTTCCACGAGGCGTTTAAACTCGGGATCGGTTTTCAAACGGTGATCGTACTCGTGTTCCCACATTTCCACCACTTGGTATCCTTCCTGTTCCAACTTTAGGCGTCGCTGACAAGTGTCCTGGTACAAGTCTTCCATGGTTCGTTGTAAAAACTGATTTTTAGTGCTACGATCAGTGTAACAGACGGGACATCCGTGAAATAAGCAACCGTTAAACTCGTACACGATCTTGGGGTTTTCTAAGTCCCAGCCATCTACCGAATACGTTCCGATGGTCTTCTCGCCTCCTCCGTTGCGGGCATGCTGAATCCATTTGTCTTCCTTGTCGCACAAGTAATGTAACCAACGTAGGGCTTTGACCGAATATTGACGTTTGCATAGTTGGTCGTTTGAGGGCTGATGACAGCCACGGTGTTTTCAGGCGTGAATCGTTGTCTGTACACTAAGGAACACGCTTTGGCAATGGTGCAAGCTTCTTTCAAAGGATCGACCCCTCCGTGTTCCATGAACAGTTCTCGAAATTTTCCACAGCAACGCCGTAAAATGTCCACGTCGGAACGACAATACTTTAGCATTTCTTCCTGAACGTCGAAAGGGTCCGAGGCGTGAGCCTGGTACCAAGCGTAGAAAGCTTCTCGTTGTTCGGTACGCATGTTGTCGGGGTCGTAATAGTGAGCCTCAGGTAAATGGGGTAGAACGGCGTGTTGATTGGCTTCCGTATTGAAAAAGTGTGGAAAGTACCCTTTAGCCATTTCTGTCATTCCAAACGTGTTAGGCATTCGACTCAAAGGCATGGCCAAATAGCTCATCAAATCTTTAAACTGTACTTGTCCCACTTGCATGAAAATGATTTTGGCTCCGTTCAAAGTCACTTTAGGACGCTCGGTGCCTTGTTCCGTATAGTATCTCAAAAGAAACTGTCCATCGTATCCGGAGAAATTGTGAGCCATCACCGTGGCATGACGATGACAATCTCCGTAACGTTCGATGTCCTCTTGGCTCCACGTCTTGTCGATGGGGTCTAGGACCGATTGGGCAAAATCGGCTAACGTGTTCGGTCCTCGAAAGATTTTTTCACGCCCTCCAGGAATCTTGCTGCAGTGAGGGCAATGACTGAAGATAGGTTCTTGAATGCACTTCTCGCACGCTCGATGAGCCACGCAGAAATTAGGAATGTGAATGCCAGTCTCTTGCATGCATTCGAAATAGAAAAAGATGAAATTGCCTTTATTCTTCTTCTTCTTGTGACCGTCCTCTTCCTCTTGTGGGAGTTGGTATTTTTGCACGTAACATTGATGTTCCAAGTCCACGATGTGGTGACAAATGTGACATTTTTTCTTTCCTGAACATACGTGTGCCTTGGCATTATTGGTACGTATGCCTTGTCCACACGTAGGGCACAATCTCAGCAGTTGACAAGCGCATTTCTGTTGTGAACCTTGCGTCTTCAAATGTTGTTGGCAACAGGTAGGGCTGACAAACGTGCGCCGACAAGTTGAACAAGACACTGGTCCTTCGCTCAAACAGGGTGGAGAGGCCAAACATCCTGAGCATTTCAATCCACAATACTTGTGTTGCTCTCGATTATTATAACCATGGTCACATTTCTCACAGTAATATCTGTATCTTAGAAATCCGGTGATACTGGTAATGGTATCGAAATGTTCATCGTGATAATAGACATGAATGTATTTTCCGTCCTTAAAGTCTTGGCCTCGAAACAACAGAGGTCCGCGCACTTCTTGAGGGTGCACTTTCAAGGTGTATCGTGGAGCTAGGGCATCTTGCAATTTTTGCATCTCAGGAATGCCACAGGGTGTGTCTTTGGACAGGCCAGCTTGTTGCAACAGGAGTTCTGCTTCGTTTCGTTGTTTGGCTCGGTCCGATTGTCGAATAGTTTTCCAGGCTCTTTTCCATTCTACCGTGTCGTTCTTGTTGGCATAGGTTCGTCCCACCACGATGGCACGGGCTAAACACATCTGGTCTTGAGGGTTGTTAATTCGGACGAGACTTGTTTTGGTGTTGCGAAGGTCGTCCACCAATAAGACCTTTTTGCGTCCAGTCCCTTGAGGAGGAGAGACGTGGGTCATGTCCAGTGTGGCTTTTCCATCGGTGATTTCAAACTGGTCATTAGATTGTTGTACGTGTTGAATTTTGTCCATGACTTTGGAAGTGGTCAATTCTGCAGGGGTGCTATACTCGATCCAAACAGGGGTTTTCAAACCGTCGTGTTGTATGGAAAGTCTCTAGCGATCGTCTTCTTTGGGTTGACATTGTCGTTTGAGTGTGGTGAGCAAAGAATCCCACACTCCGGTGATGAACTCTTCTCCTTTCTCCAACGGTACGTCCGACTTGAAATCTTTAAACTTCACCGTGTATTTGTAAGCCGTGGTTCTAAATTTTCTAGAGGAGCGCTTTTCCGTCTCTCGAATGGAATAGTATTTTTCAGGGTTGACTAAGGGTGGCGAACTTTGTTTAGAGGGTTCGAATTCTGGTTCACTCATGTCCTCTTCAAAATCACTGGCATGAATTTGTGCCAAGACTTCAGCTCTGGTACGAGACGATAGATCACGTTTCTGCCTCTTACTTTCTTCTTCTTCTTTCTTCGCAAATGAATTGGATCGTTTCATCTTGAGTGCACAACGTCAAATGACTCACGTTTAAACACCATAAACTAATTTATAGTCATGACAGACCAGCGTATATAAAAGGGTGTGTGTCTTGTCCTTTCACTATTCATTTCACTCTCAAACCGAGCACAACGATGGAAGAGACTAACCAGATGGAACGTTTCGTCAGAGCTTTGCGAGGGGTCATTAGAAAATTCTCTTCAGACCAGCCTACGGACTACTCTCCTTCCTTTAGAGATAAAAGTCAAGATACTTGCTATATCTGTCAGAAGAAAGGGCATTGGTCTTCAGAGAGTCCAGACCATCAGAAAAGAAAACAAGGGGCTAGAAAAGACACAAGTCAAGATACCTGTTATTATTGTCAAGAAAAAGGACATTGGTCTCCAGATTGCCCAAAAAAGAAACAAGAGGAGTCAGAAGAAAAGAGGGATTCTTCAGAGGAAGAGAGGGATTCTTCAGAGGAAGAAAGCAGCCAGGTAAAGAAAAAGAAACAGGAGAAGAAAAGAAGAAGGGAAGAAAGTGAGGAGGAAGAAGAGGAAAAGCCTGTGAGGGTGAAGAAATTTAAAAAAACAGAGAGAGTAAACAATGAGACAGAAGAAGTTTATGAACTTTTTAAAGTGCTCTGTTGTGAATTATGAATTGTGAATTGTGAATTGGATTGTAACTATTGATAAAAGAATACATTAATTATATAAGGTAAGTGTCTTTGAGTTTTGATTTTAAGATAAGAACGTACACTCACGCACTCATATACACGTACTATAGGGGTAAAATGTGTTTTTTTTAGTTATTGGCAATTGAAATTGTATTTCTTTTCTAGAGACGTGGGTGGCCCTGAAAAGGACCTTTGGTTTTTTTTTGGTGTAGGGGTGAGTTTAAGCAATCAACTTTAACTGTCTTAAGCCTTTGCCTCGGCCGAGGCCTACTTCTGGACTGCGTACTGTTGATGATGATGATGATTTGGTTGAAATCACTAAGGGTGGTACGGTAGGCTTAGTCACAGGGTTGACGTGTTTAGCTCGGGAAGGTCGTATTCTCTTTGGTCGTAATAAAGAAGTCTAATACATTTGTTTCAGACTTCTTAACTCCGCTAAAATGTCCAACAGTACCGTGACCGTTTGATTTTCACCCTCTTGTTTCTTTGCTGCTACTTCTTCTTGCTGTTGTTGCTGTTGTTTTTTTCTTACCTCTTCTTCTTGCTGCTGTTGCTGTAGGAGAAAAGCTTGTTCCGCTTCCTTTTGTCGTTGTATAAATTTCTCCAATTCTTCTTTCTGTCTCTGTCTAAAATTCTCCACTTGCGGTAATGAAGAAGGTAACGAAGGTTCCGGAACAAATTCTTGCGATGTAAGAAAATCCACAAAATCCCAATTTACCTCTTCTGAAAGTATGTCCGGGTTCCCTTGGGCGGTCTCCACTGCTGGTGCACCCCAATGAATCGTTTTCTGAGTTTCCGTCATGTTGAATCACTGTCGCATAGATTGACTACACACAGGCGCTAACGAATCTATATAGACCATGTGACGTCACAGACTGTTCTCTTCGGATTGGATGCGGGCTGACTGAATTTTGTAACACGTGTTTGGATTGGTGAATGAACTCAATCCGTTTCAATCCTTCCTCTACCTATAAATAAGCGCAGTTCAGTGCATTGATTCACCTGTTCTCGTCGCCTCAAGATGTGGACCACAGTTGAATCATCCACCCTAGTGTTTTCAATGATGTTTAGGACGGACATGCTAATGTATGTCCGATCCAAGTGGACCGTTGTCCACAGGAATGAATACATTAACATAAACCCAAAGGCCCTTTTCAGGGCCACTCATAGGTCTCGAAAAGAGAATGACTTTCGATTGCCTACCCTTTTTTAAATTTAAAAAAAAAAATTAAATTCCCCTTGTCCCTAGACAGACCCAAACTCTATTCCCCATGTTCAATTCCCCTTGTCCCTAGACAAGCCCAAACTCTATTCCCCATATTCAATTCCCCTTGACGCTAGAGTGGCCCAGGGTTTTTCTCCATGTTCAATTTCCCTTGAGGCTAAAGTGGCCCAGGGTTTTTCTCCATGTTCAATTTCCCTTGAGGCTAGAGTGGCCCAGGGTTTTTCTCCATGTTAAATTTCCCTTGAGGCTAGAGTGGCCCAAAGGGGTCCTGTAATGCTAATTCCCATTGAGGCTAGGGTGGCCCCCTTCACTACTCATGTACTAGACATGATGTAATGTTATTACCCACTGTATTTCATGTACTAGACATGATGTAATGTTATTACCCACTGTATTTCATCTACTAGACATGATGTAATGTTATTACTTTGATAACCCACTGTATTTCATACACGTGTATCTAACTGGCAGAATGTAATTTCATGTCTTTGATAAGCTACTGTATTTGATACACATGTACACCTAACTTACATGATGTCATATTATTACTGTGTTAGCCACTGTATTTGCTATAAATGTACACCTAATTTACATGATTTAATATCATTACTTTGACAAGTCACTATATTTCATACACATGTACAAACTATCTGTTCAGTTGTTGTTGTCGAGATTTTATACATTCGTCACAAAAAGCCAGGATCGGATTAAGGCCTTTGGGGGCCCTGGGCACAGTCAACATTGGGCCCACAGCTATCCTGCCTTGTCCATATATATGGTTACAGTATTAATAAAAACACCCCATGTGAAATCAACAATAATATACGGGGCCACTTGAGCCTCTGGGCCCTGTCTGTGAATTCAGACAATAATGTACGCATCCCCTTAAGCCTCGGGGGCCCTGCCTGTGAAATCAGGCGATAATATACGGGGCCCTTTGAGCCTCGGGGACCCTGGGCACGTTGCCCACTTTGCCCTATGGATATTCCGGCCCTGGAAATATCATGCATTGTATAAATAGATTATCTGCAATAAACATAGCTGGCTCTGATACATGATAGAACACTTAAAGTGTAAAATATCATTTGCCATAGTTTCCTCGAATTCAGGTAAGAACGTTTCCAGGTAAAATTATGACCTGACACACACGCACGTCAGACACGCAACAACCCTAAGATATGAACAGCGTTCATAGAAACCTCAACACAAAACAACCAATAGTTAATAATCTTTTCAAGCACTACTTTTTTCTCACAACCATGAACTCCCGCACTTAGGGGCAACCGATCTGACCTCTAAACTTGTTTGGCTAATATCGGTAAAACGTCGTAGCTGACCACTACATTTCGCCCCCCCCCCCCCCATAATGTTGCGGGCGTCCCTTATTACAAAATATTAAAACAAATTGTTACATGTGGCGTGCTATTGTCGCTTCTTTTCCAACCCGACATATACCTCCGCTTCATTCATGTAGCATGTAATTTTCTTCCGCGTTCCTTCGTTTCTAACAAAGACAGATACCCAAGGTTTGGGAGATTCAGAAATCCAGAAAAATAACAGATTTCAGAAGGTGAGTAGCTATGTACATAAATTATGTCTGTACTAAGCAACTATTTCAAAGTTTTGTAATCTTGAACTCTTTGTATTCATTATTTTGTTACGTCTTGGTTTCAAATATCGTTTTCGACCTGTTGATATAAAACATTCCCTCACCGAGATTTGACACATATATTAAGCAAGTCCAGGTGTTCGATCCATTGAAGCTTAAGTTATTAGCACGAAACTCAGATTTATGCAGTTAAATCGGTAATGATACAAGAAAGGCTATGTCTAACATGGACTCGAGAAAGCAAAACTATGAACAATTTTGAAATTTGTATGATTGCTAATTTATTACACGTTAAGATCCAGGTATATGAGAACGGCATAATCCTCGAATCAATTGATCTTTTAATGCACGAGTTGCCTCCCCTGTTCTTGTACATGGCTAGACGGTAAGTTATTAGAAAACGTTCAATTAATAACAAAGTTTTCGCACTGATTCTACTTGTACTGGACTCGAAATGTTATATAGACCGAAAATACTAATAAAAATGAAATAAAAATACTAATAAAAATGAAATAAAAATACTAATAAAAATGAAATAAAAATACTAATAAAAATGAAATAAAAATACTAATAAAAATGAAATAAAAATACTAATAAAAATGAAATAAAAATACTAATAAAAATGAAATAAAAATACTAATAAAAATGAAATAAAAATACTAATAAAAATGAAATTAAAATACTAATAAAAATGAAATAAAAATACTAATAAAAATGAAATAAAAATACTAATAAAAATGAAATAAAAATACTAATAAAAATGAAATAAAAATACTAATAAAAATGAAATTAAAAAGAAACATACCAGCGCACTTCGGCGGCTGTTGATTAGTGCGCCATGTTCTTTCTGAAGTTCACAAACTGAAAAACCAGTGAACTGCAAAATAAATGTTTCTTCTATCAATCCATATAAGGTCAGTTGTTAAGCACAGGCAATGGGTACAGGTTTGTTTGCCTGGATAACAATGGTAGTTACTTTATCTGCATTAATTTAGATACAATTAATATAAATGTTAATAACTCCTCCATGTATTCAATATTCTTCTTTTATTCCTTGTTGTTTATGTACTTAAAAAGGTTATTTATATTGATACAAAACTGCTTGATTTTTGTTACTTACCAATTACAGAACAATCTCGTGTATGAACATCGTGTAGACTTTGAATTTTTATTACAGCAAGATTGTAGCGATATACCAAAACAAATTCGCGCAAAATACACACACACACACACACACACACACACACACATATATATATATATATATATATATATATATATATATATATATATATATATATATATATATATATATATATATATATATATATATATATATATATATATATATACGACTCTATGGTCATAACTAAGTAACAGAAATAAGCAAAATCAACAAGTATTGTTAAACGTAAACAAATAATTTAATTATCAGAGTTAAATTAAAATGTGAGAACGACTTACATAATTATGTAGTGAAATCAGAATAATCAGGAACCAGTTATGTTAAAATCTAAAAGAATGTATAGTTCCATATTAATTTCAGAACCAGAAATGTTCTGGTCCGCCAAGAATTATGATGGTGCCAAACTGATGTTGTCCAGATCTCGTTTGAATAATTCTTAGTAGTTCCAGAACAATATTGTAGTCCAATTAACACGTTCTATTTCCATTGAACAATACTAAATATGTTTTTTTTTTCTTCTCCCAAACAACATCTAGATACAAGACAAAATACGCGTGTATACTTGGTGTTAAAACAAAAACACAAGAAACACGAATGACCAAAATGGTTCAGCTACACGTACTTATATACCAGCAAAAGGATGAAAACGCACTGTGCTACTATTACCAAATGCCAAGTCGCATATTTCGAATATCGTAGAAGAATTCACATTATTTAACCCTTCCAGTTGGAACTAACTTAATCCTGCTGAGGTACCACCTGACCGACTTGTCCAATATGAAAAATGGCCGAATCTTGTCAACATATTTATATAATTATATTATTAGTAACTGTCAATACGTACAATACGTAAGCATCCATTTATAAATCTGATGCAATTTTACGTTGTCATTTTGGAAATATACCCCATACACGTATAACAAATCCAACTATAAGTAATCATTATAATTTACGTGTATATTTACCACACAGATTAACCATAACAAAGCTTTTCAACTTTTAAGAAATATTAAGTTAAGTCAAGACCATACCTGGACGACGTGATATTTATCATGTAACAAACTTCTATTCCTTCTGGAAGGATGAACACTTGACCCTCATCCGGGAATCTGTTTTGCGTTTTAGTTAGTCTTATAACTGATGGTATTATAAGAATTCAGTCAGTCATGTCTTAACACTTGAGACATCAAGGTGTTTTATGTTGTGTCTAATTATTTTCTTTTCTTAAAATTATCTGAATTGAAGTGATTCTTTTCCTTGGAAATACATTAGTGTTCCTACAAAAAGTCTTGGATAAAAACATTTATTGGAAGTTGTACTGAATTCAAAACCGGAATAATATTTTTTGTGATTCAACAAGAGATTGTTGCCACTGCAGCACTTCGTTGACTATTAATTTGCGAATTGAGCTGATGCGTCTCAGCTCAAGATATGCAGCCTTGCATATGTTCATGACATGTTGGTGCAATGTGAGAGTACCGTGACCCTCGGAAACCCGAACAGGTGCCAGCAAAGACGCTGACAAGCCTTTTATACCTCCCGCGGAATTCTGCAGAATTCTACGCTTGGCAGGGAAAAGTCTGCCGTTCGCTGGGTAGCAACTGCAGGGATAAATTCTGCGAGCGCGCTCTAGCACGGGCTACCGATAGCAACAAAACTACACCTAAATTAAAAATTGTAATTGAAAACCTATATAACCCAGAGTGTTAGCTAAGTATGCATACAACGAATTTATTCCTCAATGATCAAACTTTGCAGTAATAATACATATTTTAGCTTTTAAAACGAATGATCTCGTAAGGGGCCCCTAACTATTATGGCCAGATAACGAGGGGAATATTCCAAATGTGCCAAGATTGGAAACGAGATTAATACCTAGAAAAGTTTTACATGCATTCCTGGCATAATAACATCGTGAAATGAAAGAGTTAATTGGATTATTTATTATCAATTTATATGGGAATAAGAAATATATCCGAGAATCATACCAATCGTCGTTTGTTATTCAAAAATAGTAGGTATATATATATATATATATATATATATATATATATATATATATATATATATATATATATATATATATATATTGCCATGGAATACATAATGAACATGAAATATAGGAATCTTGCGGTATTGCGAATTAAATCCCAAATAATTACAGAATTTCAAACACAAGTCCCAATGACTAAAGACTAAAGATCTTAATTATATCTAGTGGAATTCCAGATTAAATCGAAAGCTTGAAGTGTTGATGTGCCTTAGTTTTCCAATGTAATGATGAGGTGACAACAGTCTCATATTGGATCACACTAATACACCCAAAGTCTTTATTTCAAAGAATGTTATTTTTTAAGAGCACTATTTGTTTCCAGAGAAGAATCATTTGAATTAAATAATTTGACTAAATACAATTCTCGCCGAAATGAGTTACAGAAGACAACAATAATACAACTGATTCTGTGTCAGGATCATAAAGCACGGATACATTATTTTTCCAGTAACAAGATGGTATAGTTCTCTGCCTGACTTCAGGTCACAATTAGCATTTTCTAAAAAAAGAACGATTACCTAATGGTAAATTTCATTTTGGAAGGTTAGACAAATTTACAAAATATAATGTCAGTTTTAATGAGTACTTTATTACTAAAATTATAATACAAAAATGTAGTAAACAAGAATTAGACCAGGTCATTCATGGGGAGTTTCCAAAGTTATAGAATCAAATTGAGATAAACATGTTAGGAAATAAAAATCAATAATTCGGGTCATATAGAAAATAAATTTGATTTTGGACCAGCTCAAGTCCAAAATGCAATATTAGATTACCGATATAATATAAAGAAATAATAAACGCAACAAACAAACAATGCAAATTATATATACATAAGAATGAATGACCATATATATATATATATATATATATATATATATATATATATATATATATATATATATATATATATATATATGTATATTCAGATCTTTAGGCGAATATGCATTTAACGAAACATTATGTCACAATGAACACACTAACTTAGACAAAAGAATAGTAGTTTGTTCATGCAGCAAATATAAATCACCAACGCAAGTTCAGGTAATGAATATGGAGAACACACACACACACACACACACACACACACACACACACATGTATATATATATATATATATACATATATATATATATATATATATATATATATATATATATATATATATATATATATATATATATATATATATATATATATATAAATATATATATACATAATGACAACTGTGTTTCATCTTCTTTTTTAATTTCGATACTAAACTACCATCATGCCAGATATAAAGCTTTGAAAGCTACCTCTTTAAATAGTATTTACAAAGTTTCACTCATAACCAGTTATGCTATAATGATGTTGCGTCAGAATATTGCTAGTGAGGAACGCCCTAAGCTCTTGTCTGTTTGTACTATTTATTTCTTATATAGACATCACAACCGTGTCAATATTGAAATCAAAAGCATACTTGAAAACATTTAATTTCAAGAACAGTCTTGCCTTTTATTATTGACTATACTTAGTCAATGGTTTTTTGTCAATAATTTTACATTTTTGTGACAATATTAATAGACGTTTTCCATATTTGGAGATCACTTAGTATACTTAATTGTGAAATAACAAATTCAAGCGAGTAAAATATAACATGTTTTGATTTCATTAAATTGAATACTGATGAAAATTCATACACTACACATTTAAACGTAAAGATTTGACTGAATGAGTGTGCAAAAGTTTTGGACCGATATCAAATTGATGACATAAACCTAAAACTGAAAATATCTGACAAAATATCAGCACGCGTATTAGGTTTAATTAAGCTTTGTTCTTTTGAAATCTTTCTCGTTAATCAGCATCGGGTTTTGCTATCCATTTGTGTCACCCGTCGGCGATTTTGAAAGATGAAATAGAAATACATACAGTTCACTGTCCCTGGCTTATCAATGCCCCTTTTAATTGTTACGAATCTAGGGCTTAACATATGTAACAGAAAGGAAAGGAAGAGAAAGCAAACTTTTAAGTACACCCAGCACGCAATGTATTTACATGAAAAAAATGAGGGAATTCATAAGACACTTACAGCAATGCAATTAAATCCTATTTAATCATAAATGCTACATATATCACTTCCAAAAGAAAAGAATGTTTTGAATGAATTCCATTGGCCTTGAATATCCTGATGTTATACAGTGATGTCATCCTTAAAGGGCTTTGAATTAATTATTCATAATCTCCCTAATAATGTGTTAATACAAGTTCAATGAGCACTTCGGACTCGGTAATTCCAAATAATATTTTTATAAAACATTCCACCTAAATTGTATGTAACACAAATTTAAACTCTAACCATGGATATCCAGAGTCTGATATAGAATAAGAATAAATTATTTGTTGATCCAATCATTATTTATACATAATTTCACTTGACCTACATCGTACTATAATGTGAAGATTTCCAACGGAAAACCCTAGTTTAACTGCAAACAAGACCGACCTTGAAACTTTTCAACGTAAACATGTTGTTTAAAACTTAAAGTCATGGAGATAAGTTAGCTACGCAAACACGTTGTTTACAATTATAACCTGGATAAAAGTTAAACAATCAATATAAATTGATTATATATGATATACATAATGGCGATAACATAGACAGAATATAGATGTAAATGAAATAATTAGCATTTAGTAACAATGGTAGTCACTCGGATCTGAAGAGGACGGGATCTATGTAATTATCTGTGGGCATAGAAATGGTCCTGCAGTTCCAGTATTGCCTTGCATAGTCGATGACAGACGGGACTTTGGTTACGTTGTAGATATAGGACACGGCACTAATTATACCGAAGAACTGTGAACCAGTCTAGAAATGGGTGAAGAAATAATAGAGTATTTACAGGTTTGGTGGTCCATAATTGGTTAATAATGAAAATTAAAATTTTAGGAAAAATATCTTTTGAGAGCTTATCCTATATGCAATGTAAAAAAATATTGACAAATTTCTACTGATGCAATTTTAGCATTTTTACAGGCTTGACTCAGGAGTACTCAATACTGAAAGTAGCACCTGATTCATTTGGTGCAGAATTAATAACACGTGTTTCATGCATATGTATGTAAACAAAGTGCCGCGGGTCATATGGTGTTCTCCACACATAAGCTTGCACCAAGGTTAGATGTGCATGAAGAATAATAGGTGTCATTATCAGCACCAATACATTTTAAGTTATTGAATTTTGAATATGATAGTGTTTCCATATGTTTACCATTGGAGTTGAATTAGTACCGTGAGTCCTATATCGACGCGCTCAGGCTGCCTCCAACTGGCCCTGGAGTTCATTTGCAATGCGAGATGACTCTTTGCGGGCGATAGTACACTTGCGCATTTGATCCTGTGCTGTTCTTTCAAACTCTGATAGTTTTAGATTGCTCTAAATTAAGCTGTGAAAGTTCCCCAAATAAGATCTTGTTAGACCAGCGGGTGCCATCCATTTTGATAACATGGCCTGACCAGCAAAGTTGGACCTTAAGCAGAATGGTCTCGATGGTTCATATCATGGCTTTATAAAAAGATGGCATTGGTCCAATTCCATTACAAGGGGGAGTTTTTGCAATTATAAACCTATTCAATCTGTTTGACTGTTGTCCCTGGAGCATGCATATATCAAGAAACAATCTGAAGCTATGCCTGCCACACCCTTTGTAATATTTGTGACTGTTTTATAGATTTTATTTTAAAATAGATTACATAAGGAATCACCCATACACTCTGCTCATGCGAAACGAATCATACTCATGCAATGTGTATTATTCTTTCCTTTTCTGTCAGCAAGAATCACCCATGGCTGGGAAGTTTACAAAGTTGCGATCTGATACGCCGGTGTTGGTGGTTGCCATTGACTTTGGTACTACATACTCAGGTGTTGCATTTTCTTTTCGACATGAACCTACACGTGTACATGGTATAAACTGGAACTCACCATATGGGACTCAATCTAAGACGCCAACTTGTCTCCTTTTGAAACCAAACAAGGAACTCGAAGCCTTTGGAACTGAGGCGCAAACCAGATACGAAGATTTAGAAGCTAAAAATGAACACAAAGAGTACTACTTCTTCTGGCGATTCAAGATGACGCTTCACAAGCATGAGGTGTTCTATATATATACACATATATATTTGTGTGTGTGTGTGTGTGTATATGTGTGTGTGTGTGTAAATGTATGTATGTATGTATGTATGTATGTTATTTTCTCAGTTCTGTTAGCGGAAGTTGAAGAGAAAGATATATGTCTCCAGTGCTCCACGCTTCTTGAAACGTAGTATATTAGTATATTAATTTTAGGGGGTATCTGATCTATTTTCATGTAAATTTGCCTTCCATCTAGCCAAAAGAACATAACTGGTAAGGCAAAATAGCAAAACTACATATCGTACTGTCTTATATCAGTGTAGGCGCAAAGAAGCAAACTTATAAACCGTACTGTCTTATGTTTGTGTAATGGAAGAAAGTGGACAAATTTGCTACAGCCGTTTTGTTAGGAGTATATCAGTGACATACTTGTGCAGAATAACGGTTAATGATATGGATATTTTTAATACACCTATTTAGCTTTATGCATGCTTGCATGCTTAAATCCGCGTGATGTCAATCTAGGCTTGATTCAGAAATGTTATACAGTTGGTTGTATACAAACACGATTCCTATATTGCTCAAAATAACAAGATCTGCATCCGGGAAAGCTTCGCAATAACTTATATTCTTATGCTTTATGCATGTAAGGTTAACACCAGTCGTATGTACACGTAGGTTCAAGAAATGTGTAATATAGGAGACTGGAAAATTGATTAACTTGTATCACGTGGACATGCAACTAAGTTGTATCTTTGATCATTAGATAATATAAGTGTGGTCACTTTTTCTTTCTTATGACAGTAACATCTAATTAAACTAAAACAACATCCAGTACCTGCTTAATATGACAAGAACATTCTTGCATTAATATGACTACCTGACCTAGGTGCCAAGTAACACTTTCCTCAGTTTTTCCAGGGTTCTTCCTCCACCAATTATACTGGCCGCCATGTATAGCCTATCTTGTGCTGAAAAATGGCGTTAAACCCTACAACAACAACAACTTTCCTCAGTTTTCTGTCTTCATGCAGATTTACTCCGTAACCGAGTCTACACTTAACATAAATCACCGTGACTGCTGATCCATTATTTCCATCTTCTAGTTCAACCAGATCACTGATGTGTTTCCATGATATCTCTCATCGATATATATATATATATATATATATATATATATATATATATATATATATATATATATATATATATATATATATATATGGATTTTCCCTGATTGGCCAACAACTCACGCTTACGGGCACGATTTTGTTGCCAAAATGAATGTTCATAGTAGCTCCGGAATCTTTGGGATGTGTGTCAGATACATGTCCTGCTCGGCGAATTCACCACTCGTGGAAGCGGCTCTCGTTCGTGAAATGGTGACTGATGGCTGCATGTTGGTTGTCCTGGAATGCCAGTCCGATCTTACACTCATCAAAGAACCATCATTCCGTTGTCTGTATTCTAACTCACGTGGAACATACCGATACCTAATCAGATTATAATTTGCCAGTTCTAACACGAGTGGCTGTTGAACAGGAAGGGAACGCGTTAGATCATGACAATACATGTTTGCATAAGAGATCGATATGATATTTAAGAAAATGACAATTACACTTGGACGAGTGATACACGTGCATGTTGCCAGGGTGATTAAACCCACGACATCTAAGGGTAATGGAATCAATGATGATGTCCTTTGATTATTGACGATTAGTGAATATACTAATAAAAGTAGCTACACGTTCGTCAAAAGCGACAATTTGCTCGCGCCGGTTGGTAAAGTCTTCAATGAGGCCGAGTTAGCAGAAAATAGTACCGATTCGATGATTGCAAATGTGGCTAAAAGGAGTGGATTACGATTGTGGACAAAGCTTTGGAGATGACCAGTAAAGGTACAAAAAGTTATAAGACGTGATTTATAAAGTCATGACCCAGTTCAAAAATGTATCGGATCTCAACTTTCATAGGGGCGTGCCTGGGCTACGAGATCGAATCAAGCGAGGTTTCCAGTATTAGTTCTGCCTGGCTAATGAACTTTGTAAATAGAAATATACGTTCTTGACACGTCTTTGTATTTTTCCCAGCGTAATGCCTCTCTAGAAATCGACGGAAATCGTACACATCACAACGATACCGACTTCCATATTTTATGGATGGGAAGAAACTCAAAGCATGTTTATAAAATGATCACGATATCACTTTTATTATCGGAGTTACCAGACAGAGTGAAGATTACGTGAGGTCCGCTCGCCCATCTATGATGTTTCACAAGGAAGTACTCGATCATATAGATCATATAGAATTTGAACGCAGATGACCTCAATATTTTGGAAACACCAAACACAGATGTACAAGTTGAGTTACAACTTTGGATTTTAATAGTTACGAGAGGCTTATTATAGTTTTCATGCATTTATTTCTCTCAGTCATATACATGGTTTATGCAGTGATGTCGAACATGTTATGTCGGAGCCAAAAGCGTCACGTTAGGCCGAGAAACGACCGACAATACTAATGCAGTTTGGGGTAAAGCTGTGCTGCTGTTATTAACATTGTAGATACCTATGATGGTTCTTTTGTCGTCCATATAAGCGCCTTTGTTGTCGTATATTGGATCCGGAAGTAACTTACCGCTTTCGTATCTCGCGCTCACAACATGCTCGACACAACAGGACATTCAGTTGTTTTCATGGCACATGTGTACGCAATAAGGTACGAACACATCAAGATACGCGTTTGTGACTTTTCAGATTACGCTCAGTGGCTGGCGACATATATGTATATTAAAGTTCTGTACTTAAGCGGGTATAAGGAGTAACAGTGTTATGGAAAAACGTTGTAATACATGGGACGGAATCAAAGTATTAACACTGGCCTTTAGGTGTCCCAAAAAGACTTCACTGGGTTGTAACTGATGTTTTTCATTTCGTTGACACACCTGGTGTTGTTAAGGTTGTCTGTCGTTGATAGGCATTTTGATCCACGTGTTACTGCTGTCCCTTGTACCGATTATATAGGCGGTGCTGTGATTAATTCTGATAAGGTGATGTTGCTCGAGGGTAAAGGTGGACCAATAAGGGTTATTGACGCGTTGTTGGAAACCCGTATTTGTTCTTATTGACCAACACAATTTAAAATAAAGTTAAGTTTGGCCTTAGCGAAATCCATCATGCGGACACAAAGAGCGCAGTAAGAAACTAGTGTGAACTCGCATTCGAACTTTCTCTGGCAAAGTTAACTGGAAATGTCCCCATGAAGCTAACTCAAACGCGACTTGATTCGCTAAAGGCAGCCATAAAAGAGAACATCTCAATCGAATTAAAAATATCGATTTTGGAGGTAACACACATGCAAAATAGCAGTGGAATAGTTCAGTTACTCGATGCATTTCCTGCACCGTTTGGGGTTACTTCGGTCGCAAAATTGGCAGAGTTAGTAGCAACCGTACGTGCATTTGATATATCACTTAAATAAGCGGTCGGTATACGTAGTGGACGATTAAGAAAAGAAGAAGGTCTTAGACTATCTGGGACGAATCGTAAAATATAATTTATCAAATATCTTCGACTATTTTGGACGACTTGCAAAGGTCTTTGGTTGTTGACTCGCTGTGACTGACTGCACTGCGTCCAATTTATGCATCTACTGGCTTGCACTATTTGTTGTTTGAAAACCGATATTTTATGAATAGTTTTGATTGCCCTGAAATTCCCAAAGGATGAAAATCATAATGTCTTTGAATGATGTCATAATAATTCCCCAAAACAATGTGTTGATCAAAAGTCAAAAACACTTAGTAATTCATGTTAAGAGTTTAAATAAATAATTGCTCTCGGTTTATAACTGAACACAACTGTAAATTCTTATCAAAATTGATTTACATACATACATACATACATACATGCATACATACATATCTATTTTTTCCCACTTAACTTTGTTCTGTAATATTCTAAGCTCAAAACAACAAATTTATAACCTACAATCACGGACAAAATTTAGCCACGTAAACATCCTATTTACATTATCTAACTTTCTATCATGGACAAAATCTAAGCACATATTTTCAATTAAATATAAAAAAAACCCAATGAAACAGTTGTACCCAAAATTGCAGAAGCGTACCCATACAAATTTCAATACCAGTGGGGTTGCTTAGGAATGTTTGTCTTGTCTATTAAACATCAGGCTGTAATTTGCATTCATTTACTTGCTCTAAATAACACATTTCTGTTGACATGGCTTGTATATATTTTAGTGAATTGTTTTTCTTCAGGAAACATTAAGGGAATATCTATCAGGCAATGTTGAAATAGACTTCACTTCTCTTAATTATAATTCATTACTTCTAAATTATTCATTTGCTCTACTGGGAAATATGCACGACAAAATTAAAAGCTTTTATACCAGAATTTAAATAGGGTTTAGTGCTTACTGTTCTCCACTTTCTTTTGGGCGTACATATACCAAAACATGAATGAACCATTTTTATCAGAAACTTTTTAAAAAGATCCAGTAGCTAATGTCATATGTTAAAGGGCAGTGTGGAAGTCCTTCTCCAAATATCCCGAGAGCAGAAACTAATAAATCTGTTTGATCTGCCATCTAAATATGCATGCTTCTTTTCCCTTATTCATGAAATGTAGGAGATCCGTGCAGACTATACAATTAAAGATGCATTTGGAAAGAAGCTGAAAGCGATAGTGGTTTTTAGTCGCTCCATTGAGTACCTAAAGAATCATCTTTTGAAAACAGTCCACGAAAGTCATCCCTCTCTTGTCACGAAGGAAATCGAATGGGTCATTACCGTGCCCGCCATCTGGAACGAATCGGGGAAAAAGTTCATGAGAGAAGCTGCTAAAAAGGTAAATGGATTTTATGTTATCAAAAATCTAGTGTTACATATTTTAAATAAGCATGACTGTAAATATTCTGCAATGAACCGATTGAGGAAAAAGACATGGCGCATAATGTGTTGATACTCAGTGGTTACTTTTGGATATGAGTGAGAAATTTACTCTTCTAATGTAACTCAAAAGTCAATAGTTCAAACATCACATGTATGACATGATAGTTCCCCCGCTGGAATAGCATATTCGCACCTATTATCTGCATATGGTATAGTCAAAACTATCCCAAACATTAGCTTTGTGTTTTATTTACACAATAAATTTGATGCAAGACATTATCGTCCCAATATTATTTAGCTTTCAGATATAATTTGATATTTGGTGTTTAAAACGTGTTTTTAGAAAACAATTAATTCTTTCATTATCAGAGTAAACAATTTGCCGATATTCAGGAGTGATAATAATAGAGTTCTCTTGACAAGACATCCAGAATAATGTTCAAATATGATCTGTTTGTTCTATACCCTCTTTTAATGTGCAAGACTATTGTTCTTGAAGATTCCTATGCACTGAGGTTTGCTGTGAGTGTTATGCTGTGAGGTTTTACTGTCAACGGATTATGCTCTGATGATTACAGTGACAGGGTTTATACTCTGAGGCTTACTATGCCAGGGTAATGCTCCGAGGTTTACAGTGACATGGTTATGTTCTGAGGTTTAATGTTGGAGTGTTATACTCATAGGTGTACCGTGATACGTATATGCTCTGAGGATTACCTTGTTAAGTTTAAGCATTTAATCAAAAACTAATTCATATGTTCACTTTTCGCTTGTGAAACAATAAGGGTGTTTGTCCTTCAGTCTGTAAGTAGTTATTGCTATCATGATGGGCACGACGCAATGTCTCAGTGTAGGAAAAGCGACAGGAAGCTGGTGCGAAATATCATAGGTAACTGCAACCCACGGCAGAAATTGATTGCTTTCCCTTGGATCAATGAATTAATTTTCTATTATTTGCAATTGCAGGCTGGTATAATAGAAGATAAACTTGATATTGCTCTTGAACCGGAAGCCGCCTCGCTGTGGTGCATGGAAATTCCCTTAGAAAGAAATGCCACTCAGTCAGACTTCAGATCTTTCTCCGAAGGGACAAAGTACATGATTGTTGATTGCGGAGGTAATGAAATGTTTGTTCTCTAGCAGTAATTAAACATTTTAAAGATCCCCTATTTAACAATGGAACTGAAGTTTAATTTGCTTCTTAATATTCGATATTTCGTTACATTTCTGTTTGTAACTGCGGCATTGCTTCGATATCTGCTAGTATGAGTTGTGTGTGTGCGTGAGTTGGATTTTTAACGTAGCTTTTAAAACTTGTTCAGCCATATCGCTACGATGTCTGCAGTGCAACAGTTTATTGTGATGGCTAGCACTGGGGCGTCATGCCGCGGACATGTAGTATCATGTCCTACCCAGACCCATTATTCTGACACAAGGCCGACCAGTCCTAACACTGACCTCTTAATGCTGAGTGCAAAATGAGGCAGGTGCTAGTGTCATTCTTAAAAGTCTTTGGTATGACTCGGCCGGGATTCCAACCCACGACCATCCGCATTTGAGAAGGACTATTTAACAATGAAGGCCACTGTAGTGGTGTGTACGACTAGTAGTAACATAGAAAATAATACAAAAAAGCATTACTTTTTGTGATGACGAATAAGCGATTCAAAAAATGAAAGTAATAGTGTTCCAAACAAATAACAATATGATACTGTTGGTCATAAAATCGAAATATTTATTTTTTCTACTTCAGAATGGAACGTGTTCTTTTAAAGGACGCTCCGATTAAATTGGACGTGATTGTGTAAACCTAAACAAGTTATCCTAATTCATGTTAATATGCACTGGTACCAGTTGCTCAAAAGTTCACTTTGTTCCGCCAGTTTGGGAATGTAATCATTGGTACACTTGTTGGATGGAAGAGGCATTATTTTGCTGATTTTTTCTCAAGCTGTGAAATAAGAAAATAAGTACACTCGTGCATTGTACATATGACTAAGTTATCCCTAATGTTTCTCATACACAATTTATTATTAGGCAACCATGTAACAAACTTTATATTGAAATGGTCCACATTGATAAAACACTATATTGAAATGATCCAAATTGATAAAACGTATTGCAATGATCCAAATTGATAAAACGTTGTATTGCAATGATCCACATTGATAAAACATTATATTGAAATAATTCTCATTGATAAACAATAATCTGAAAGTTCTCATAATGAATGTTTTGCTTGCCAGGGGTATGTAACGTCATCATTCACTTAGAAGGTGCGTACTGTCACCTGTGCATGTTCACAGTCTTTGATTCCATATTTTATTTGGTCAGACAAAGCGTATATTAGAACAAAATGCTAACACATGCATATTATAACATTACTTCACATGGACGATGGAGAAAACAATCTAAACCATCCTGAAATACATTGAAGCAGCCCAGGCAAGGCACTTTATTAGAATGTTCTTAAACTCATGAATAGTTAGAAAGTAAAATCAGTGATATTTGAATACCTTTGCCTGTATTATTTTGCGTTGATGTTGATGATGAGAAAATATATATGGAAATGATAACAAGACACCAAGAAACAGACCTTGCTACGTTTCGATTACTAAATCAATCCAAATAATCTTTGGGAATAATCATAGCTTGTGTTGCGTTCACAGGTGGCACCGTTGATGTAACAATGCACGAGGTTCTGGAAGGGAAACGTCTCCGAGAGCTCTACAAGGCTACTGGAGGTGACTGGGGTGGCACCAAAGTTGATAATGCATTCAATGATTTCTTGGTTTCTCTAATTGGTGCACCTGTTCTTATGAGGCTTAACAATCAACATCGAGCAGATTATTTGTCACTGTTTCAAAACTTTGAATTGAAGAAAAGAAGCGTTCCAGTGGATAACACCAATCTGGTTACAATTCAGATTCCAGCAACTCTATGTGAAATGTGTCCAAACCTGTCCAATGAAATAAAACAAACAGAATACAGGGGTAAGGTCTCAGCAGAACACAGCAAACTCAGGATAAGTGCCGACATTTTTAAGCAGTTCTTTCACAATGCAGTCACAGACATAGTAAACCACATACAGGGTCTGCTTAAGCATGTGTCAGGAATACAGATGATTTTGATGGTTGGTGGCTTCTCTGATTCGCCATTCGTGAAAAATGCCGTGAAATCTAAGTTTGAGCCACAATATGTGGTTATTACTCCCCAAGATGCGATTCTATGCATAATGAAAGGTGCCGTCTTGTATGGTCATGATCCAGACAAGGTAAAATCCCGGATCTGCCCCTACAGTTTTGGCGTAGCTATGACTGTCCCATTTATAAAAGGAATTCATCTAGAGGAAAAGAAGATAACAATTGATGGAGAGGACCTCTGTGATGATGTATTTGACAAGCATGTAGAAGCGGGAGCCGAAGTTCTGAGTGGAGAATTTCAAAAAGAAAAAATATACTACCCGCTGACCGACAAGGATACAATCTTGCCAATCGTTCTTTACAGCTCAGCTTCTAAATCGCCGAAATATATTGATGAGCAAGGATGTCATTGTGTTGCGAAGTATCTCGTGTTTAGTAGCAAGCACCTTGGAGACAGAAAGGAAGACAAGAAGCTTAAGGTCAGACTAAAGTTTGGCGGTACAGATGTCCAAGTTGAAGCTGAAGATAAGCATGGCAAAATTCACAAAGCAAACTTCAGCTTTGCAAACGAATGAAATGACCATTTGTGTAAATCAATAGCTGTGTTAATTTTTATGATATCTTCTTTGAAAGCTGCATTGTTCCGTGAATATGAAATGTAAATTACTCGCATTGTCCTATCAGATAAGAACGAATTTGTGAAGGACTTGCCTGTAAGCACATGGATCTATTAAAAGACAAAGTGAACTATTTTCGATAATGGTTATAAACTGTAAAGATATATATTTAATCAAAATGATTTATTTAACATATGTCCTTATACCCCTCCCCACAAAAATTTAAAAACAAAACGAAACAAAATAAACTCAACTGAAACGTTGCACAAGATCAGAATGAGACAGAAATTATAGCGATAGAAAAAGTGGTGTGGATGTGAAGGACGGCCACATACGTAATGAACCCAGTACTACCAAAACATGATTGGAACTCGGCCACATCCCTAATGAACCCACTACTACCTAAACATGATTGCAACTAAACAAAGATGAGTAAGAAGGCTCTGTATAAAGAATATAAAAATAGTATTTAAACTTAAAACTAATACGTAGGTAGGATTACCTAAAATTGCGAGGAACAGAGCAACAAATAATAAAGCAAAGAAATAAACAAAAATGAAATAAAAGCGTGAGAGCAAATAACTGAAAAGAATTTTGAATCACAGACATGTACAGCATGTAGTCGCTCGAGACAGACTATTTCAACTGTTGGCATCGTCGAAACGGTGGCAAAAGTATGTCAGAGTTCTACACCAAGAACAACTAAAACAAATATAACGAAATATACTCTGCACATATCCTCCAGGAAAAGTGTACAATTTTAGTTTTATTGATCTATTTACTTTTTCACTTGGCTTGTAGCGCATTGAAACAAACGTAATTTAAAATACTTGAGTGAACGAGATTCATCCAGTCTTAGTCTTTCCTTCTGTATCAGTGTTTAGTTAAGACCTCCGCTTTTTTCCACAACGGACATTTCATTATCACCAGCTATTGTACTTAAAGTAGGCTTAAATCTAGTTTTAAAAGTTTCGCCTCCATAAGGTATAGCGGAGATATTAAGGATACCATGACGTTTACTTGTTATGTTTTTGTATTCGTCACTTAATGTCTCAACCGATCTCCAAGAGCGGTAATCGATGCATTGGAATACGCTATTTTAATCCCGTGGATGTTTTTGTTAATATGTAACATAATAATATGATTTCTTCTAATGTATTGAAAAGAATCAAACAGTTCAAACATGTTATGCGTTTGCCTTGAACGTTACAAAGGATGTTAGCATAGATAATCTTGCACTATATCTAGGCAACATGGCCCATAATCTTGCACTATATATAGGCAACATGGCCCATAGTCTTGCACTACATCTAGGCAACATGGCCCATAATCTTGCACTACATCTAGGCAACATGGCCCATAATCTTGCACTATATCTAGGCAACATGGCCCATAATCTTGCACTATATCTAGGCAACGTGGCCCATAATCTTGCACTATATCTAGGTAACATGGCCCATGTATCATTATTGTTTCCTGGTCTCCTTTACATTCTCCTCATTTAAAGTAGACACTTATATTGAAGTAAACTGTAAGATGGTTGCCGAACATAATATATAAAACTGACTATATACAGGTTTGAATATGGTAAAGACACGCAAGTGTTTATCAATATATATCCAAAGTGGTTCACAACGACTCAGATATGTTGCGATATGCGTTTATCCTATGTGGTACTCTCGGTACAATTTTGTGGAAGTAGGTATCATTGTGTTGACATCATTGCACGAACAAACACGTGTACAATAATTTCAATTCATTCTGAAAAGAAGTTCATAAGAGTTCAGTTATCGTGATGAACACATGTTCGTCTTACGATAAATGTACATTGCCTAATGTCCAAGTGTATAACGGTGCAATAGTATAATAACTACAGCTTTGACAGGAGTGACGGAACAATGTTAAAAATAGTTGTAATACAATCGTGAAGTGTAGGACGCATTGACTGTTTCGATGAGTCAGTATTACCATGTAGATTTAGCTTAAGTTTAGTGTCTATATTAGAGCCCATATAAAAGTTTGATCTCAGATTAATTTTCTAATGAACCCTTTCCTTGTCACCAATAGACGATATGATAATAACTGTTAACATAAAGGCCATAAATGATTTTGCTTCAGATTAATTTTTAATGATCACTTTGTCGGCACGTTTTAATGTCTAAATGTGTAAAGTCATAGAGTTCAAAGGAAAAGAAGCAAATAATTTATAAGTCTTTAAGAAGTCCGGCAAAATATTTGATAGTACTTTATGATGTTCGACAAATATTCATTGTAAAATAAAACTACAATTAGAGTACAGGCACTGTTTTAGCAATTTGACACAAAACACAAATTATGTCACGTGACTTTGGTGCATGCTACCCACTTAACCAGAAACTGTTTCTAATGTAATCAATATTACTTAATTCTAAGGACTGTTATTGTTAAACCACAGTTCGATTGCATTATTTAATGTGTATTGTATAGCCTGCATATGCATTCAGAGGGAATGAGACTTTACAAGCTTGTTACATTATATACATTATATATTCTTTATTCGTTATCTTTAATTAAGCATAAAATCATTTAGAAGACCTTTAATTCTTCAGTCCAGCTTAGCAGAGGCCTGGCAGTGATTTTCGTATATTTGAAACAAACAAAAAAAAAAAACATTTTGTCCGTTCAAACTCATTGTGAACTTAGCTTACACTGATGGAGTGTTACTATTATTGAGAAAGATTTTAGGCGTATGTTCACCATTATCAGATCCTTACTTTACCTAAATTGTTATAAAGGAGGGGGTTTAGTTTCGGTATCAGACACATTTAAATTTTTGTTTTTGGAAATAGGAAAGTGATATTTTGCATAAATATTTGCATGCAAAACAATGATGTTATCAAGTACACACACACACACACACACACACACAAAAACACACACACACACATATGTATGTATGTATGTATATATATATATATATATATATATATATATATATATATATATATATATATGAAATGAAGTTATTATTAGAGAGTAGAAATCAAATTTCTTTTTTACAACATTAGTATGCTTTAAATATTTAGTAACACCACTATCACCAATACGATAAAATCACCCACGGCCAATTTTTTCACAAAAGCTACAAACTTTAAAGATTCAAAACATTTAAAGATTTAAAAGATTTTTTTTCCAGTTATAAAACTTGAGGAATCTCAACTGCTACTACTAATACCATTCTCCTGCAATGTCTATATGTTGTTAGTTGTGGTCTACAATTTCCAATACACTACTTGTGTGTTATCGTAACACCATTGATCATGAAAAATGAATATTTGATAAAAACCTGGAAGTAAACTAGAACATTGTAATGATAGGACAGAGCGTATGCTTTTTGTAGTTGTCATGAATGTATTGAATATGTTTTAAAAGGTCTTGAATATATAATACTGAGTGTGTGGGTTGTAGTTATATCATTCGATTCGAAGATAAATCTATGCAAATATGTTTTATGCTTTCCATTTTGTAAAATGCTGTTAAATAAAAGGTTTACTTTATCAACCAATCAGATTGTTTCTTAGAGTTTTGATATTGTTTGAAATACTCCCATAATTTTCATTGAAAGAGATATTCTTTAAGTTAAACCAATTAATATTGATGTGCATTTTTTATATCATCCTGCTTCTAGTAATGTAGTGTTGTTATGTATCTCCTACAACATTAAATGTACATGCTTTAAACTTTTGCATATGAATGGACTAGACTTTACATGTGCACTGTGACTTCAAAAGAACAGCACATTTTGTCTTTAAAATTATGAATATTTGAAATATTGCAGCTGGAAATCTAGATGTTGGAATGGGTGAACTTCAATGCCAGGTCTAGGACATATGCATTGTTCTTGCCCAGGAATTTACCGTGCGCTTATACTAACTTCGGTTGCAATTGGAAACTGTTATGATCACCAGTCAGTAACCATAAATGGTTCTGACTGACATCAGACAGAACTACATATACCGATATATTCAATATAGACCGTGGGCCATGACCCTTTGGTTGTGGACTTCCTCGTGAGTCGTAACTTGGAAAAACATAAAGTCCACAATGTCTGACCATAAATAGGTTCAAGAACAGGGCATAAATCAGACACATTCACAATACAACTTCTGCGGAAGGAGACTAGCCCGTGGAAACTCTTGAGGCTCCCAAGCTATGACTATGAAGTGTGTAAGGAAAGACAATTTGACATGTGTCTAGCACAGACCTTTGGTTGTGCCCCTTTGGTTACGAGCCGGAGCTTTTGAACTTGGCCCATATCATGGAGAGTTTTAAGATCTCCATCCTAGAATTTGATATAAATTTAATGGGAACACTATAATATATATTAAACCATTTGCACCAGGATCAGTTCTTAAAGATATATATATATATATATATATATATATATATATATATATATATATATATATATATATATATATATATTGATTAGAATCGTGGTGATACGTACTGTGATGTTAGTTATCTATTTTAATTTCACCTCCTGTATCTCACTACATTACACTCAATACATTTTTGACAATGAAGAAAACTGCACAAATGACACTGTCTTGAAGACAATGTTAACGTGGAGTGCTCGGATACCTGTTTACATTTTGTATAAAATCTTCCCAAACTATACTGCTTGGAAGGTTTACTTAAACTAACCTTCTGACTGGATGATATTTTCTAAATTTGCACACGCCAGTATATCTACATTTCTTGTTAATCATTCAACTAAAAAACATAATTAGGGAGATAAATATACATTAATAGATGATAATTTAACGCTTTGCCTCTTTCATGGTTCTCTCTGAGATGTTAATATTTTCAATCGTTTTATCCAAGTAGCAGCTCTGAAGTTGTCTTAAATATGAGAAAGAATGTATAACTTGTTCAATGTTATTTCTCTAGGTCAATGGCAAGTCCGGAAAAGTGCGGTGTCATATTTAATTACAATATAACTATTAATGCATTATTTTACAACCTTCTTAAATTTGGCATACTAGTTTAACAAGATTTTCATTCCATCCTTCTGTTAACATTTGATTGCGTATCTCATAACTTCATGACAGCTGGAGAGATTTCACGAAACTGTATCCAGGGGTAAATATTAATTTGAATGTGTGTCACCTTTAGCATCGTGGCCACTTGCCGCTACGATACGTTAACAACAAGAACATGGAAATTGTGATTATATGACGTTGTACATTTTCAGTAGGATAATGTTTAAGGTACCGAATTAATAAAATTTTAATTAGTTATACATCATAAGAAGAGATATGATAGCCTTGATTTCTGTCTCAAGCTTAAGGTCGCTGCTAGGGTAAATATAAATCAGCGACCTCTGTCCACGACATGTATTTATAGTTATATCCTCTGTGCCGAACGTTAAGGTCAAAGACAAGGAAAATCAATGGCCTGATTCCTTATAGAGTCTGTCACTTTTTGACTACTTTAAATAGTTTGATGAAATTAGATCCAGTGCCACGCTGTATGATGCTGCTGGATGGTTTATAGCTATAAGATCAAGAATTTTGTTTGGGAAAAGGGAACAAGGTGGGCACGTAATGTGCTGTGCGGTACTTTCGTTACTTACATCCTCCAGAGTGCATCACATCTCATAGTGTTGAAACGCCGTCAAGATCAAAGTTATAGACTTTGAGAGAGGGTCTCCACATGAGTTTGGCATACGCTAATGTGAAATAGTGGGTACTTTGAATATGTGCTACTTAGCAACCTTTGTCTGGGAGTTTTCATAAATTTTCAGTGTATGCAGTATAGGGTTAATAATGCATAAAAGGGCACAGTATGCAGGCATGCTGCTTTTTCTGAAGAGGTTTTCATAACATCAATTTCCATTAATTTCAATATGACATAAATATTGGTACTGAGCAACGTTTCACACGAGTCAGCGCATTTGTAGAAGAAGCTTAGAATATGAGGAGTGTTCCAGCTGCTGGTGTTTCATAGAGAGTGAGATATTACGCATACAGTATCATATGAGGAGTGTTCCAGCTGCTGCAGCTTCATAGAGAGTGCGATATGACGCATACAATATCATACGAGGAGTGTTCCAGCTGCTACAGCTTCATAGAGAGTGCGATATGACGCATACAGTATCATACATTATTATTCGTTTGTATCGTAAGTAAATTCCTAAGAAAATTCGTTAATTTACATGAGAGCTATTTTCCGGTCCTAATTCGGTTTTATACGGGATAGAATACCAACATTTATGTGAGTTGTAAATATCACTTTGCTAGATTTGTAATGTTGAATCCTTAATTCTTTGCATAAATAGTGCAAAAGAAGTATTTTTCCTCTCTTTCACGTGCCCCCTATGGAATTATTACTAACACCGGAGAAGGAGGGACGTTTGAAAGATTATATAGCTCCGAGCCCCCAGTCAGCAACGCCGACGGTCCAAGTGCATAAATTATTAAAAAATGTTGAAAGGTGTAACAACTTAATACACTATATTCATTAATTACTGGTCAATGTTTCAATTCAATTGCTTCCATTTAATAAAAGACCTTTTCTAATTGCCATTTATTTCATCAAGTAAAATTATATATGTGAGAATTTCCTTTCCTTGCTCCTTCCATGTTACGCATCTGTAGCTTCCTCCTCGGTACTTCCTTTACCCTTATTACCATCTCCGACACTGCGCTTTTGCACTACTGTGTATTCCACCGGCCCTGCGCCTTCACGCAACTGCTTATTCTTCCGTGTTCTCCAAGTCTCCTTCTTTTTCTGACCTTCAGGTGGCGCCTATACCATCCTGAAAGCTTGGAAGCTTTCGTTCCAAATCTCGTCGAATTTCCCATAACGCCTTTTCCTGTTCTTTTATGAGTGCACAATTTGCTCTCGGAGTGCAGTCTAGTGTTTCCCAAATACTCTAGGACATACTCGTGCCACGTTCAAATATGCAGTGATTTTTCCAAAATGGATGCCACAGGATACTGTTTGGCTGTGTGGGAAACCCTCTCAAATATTTGACTATGTTAGTTCTGCTAGGATACAGATGGTCTCTCTGAAAACTATCGGGTAGTATCACTGATATGCCATAATGTCCGGTTTTCCGGTTTCTAAGCCTAAGCCGACCGAGTTTCTCACCATTGTGGCATGTTTCTCTTTGAATTAACGACAAACTTGATTATGACGCAATGACTAAATCACTGACAGGTAGTTTCTTTGTTTGAGAATCGGTCTAAAGTTGTAATATTATATAACACGTGTTGATATTACCCTGTGTACTTTGAATTAAGAATTCTATTTCATAAGCATGATGCAGGAATTGTTAGCAAAGTTTTAAACACAACGTGACAATCTCATTGATTTAGCCGAATATTGCCTGAGCTGAAACGAAATAACATGTCTTTAACATTGGTAGCCCAGGGGACACTATTAGTTTCAGTTAATGTTTTAACATTAAATAACATTTTGTGGGTATCGACTTGTAAACATTCTTATCACCGTCAAAAAGTATTCAATGCATCATAAAAAATACGAGGTACAAAGTGGGTATCTTCCGCACTCCCCTAATGCATTCGTATTTTTGGTAGATTTAGGAATGGCTAAATGCTTTTTGCAACATTGTATTGCACACTTTCAATATCTCTACTAAAATCATATTTCCGAATTCCTAACCTATAGCAAACAATTGGTTTTATTATCGAATAACTTTTTAAATATACATCCTCTACACGAAAGCAGCCGAATGGTGTTTGCTAATTCAGAATCTTTGAAGTTGCCTTCTTTGCCTGAGCTGCTAGTATCTGCTTTGCTTTCGTCCAAACCAACTTTGGGGTGACAAACAAACCCATGCGCATGTAATACGACACACATTCAATACGACTTTCTTTGAGATGTCTCCCATTTCTGAAAAGAATGATTTTATTTTTACCGAGATTGACCATCATACTTCTCATAATTTCATCATTTGTATTGGAGAATTTAAGTCATCAACCTGTAAGTGAGGTAGTTCTTCATTAACAATATTGCCAGTCATTCTTCAATACAGATTTAAAGTATTCCTTCCAGTTTTTGGGAGATATATTCTACTTATTGTTGAGAATAACGTGTGTTTCGTTTCAAAATATGCCAGAATTGTCGAGGGTTGTTCCTCGCTTGAGTTAATTTGTTCATCTGAAATTATCTGATGTATCTTTTCTTGAGTGCGATTATCGATTGAAAAAACACAGGTCTTATCAATGAAAAGCTCTAAGTAAATCTCAGTTCAAATCCCGATGAAATTCAAGATGGAAGGCGATCACGTCTGTAATAGTTAGCGTTTTACTGTGTCAATATTTTCTTGTTGAATTACAGAAAAAATAGTATGCCAACTTTGAATTCAGTATAAATTCCAATGAATGTCTTTGTTCAAGAATTGCGTCCGATACCTGTTGTATTTCCAGAGACAATGATCACTTGAATTCAATAATCTGATGAAAACAAAATTCAACCCAAGCTGTCAATAACATAATACAACGTTAAGTGTCTGCTGTTAAAGCACGACTGATATAATTCTTATTAAAACATCAGTTATACGAATAGGACGGAAAACAGATTGCCGGATGAAGGGCAAAATTTAATTCTTCTGGGAAAAAAATAGGAGTTTATTACCAATTGACACGTGCTTCATATCACATAGTCCAGATATGACCATGACTCAACTTAATGATTCTTATTCTGAGTAAGACACCAAAATTAGAAACGTTTGTTTAACGATTTTGGAACAAGGTCAGCAAATAGATACAATGTTTCTATTATTAGTTGTTTACATCGAAAATTAAAAAGTAAAAAAATCAATCATGTCAAACAAAACTTAATTCAAAATGGGGACAATGTCAAATCTAGTAAACAATGTTACATTACAATAGCATGTGATGGAATAATTTTTTGAAAAAAACTAACAGACAAACAATTAAATTAAATGTACATAACACGCATGTATATCTGGAACCCGGTTGCCATCAATGTTTCGTTTTAGAAAGGGCAGGTTTGATCCCTACTGTTAATAGCAAAATGATTCATACCATTAACTGTGGTGGTTTTTTGTTTACATTTCAAAAATGGTCTTTTGTTGTTTTATTGCATGCGATTAACTAAATATAACACTAGATATATTTCAGTATTACCTGTCGTTCACTTTGTAATGCCTTTCTATAGATATTTACAACTGATAAGATATCTGCAGTGTGGCAGTTTATGGTGATGTCTAGCATTGGAACAGCTTGCTTCAAACAGGCAGCATCATATCCCACCCAGTCACATTATCCCAACATCAGGCCGACCAGTCCTAACAATAACCTCTTAATGTTGAGCGCCAAGCGGCCCAGCTGCTAGAACCATTTTAATAATATTTAGTGTGACTCGGCCGGGGTTCGAACCCGCGACGTCCCGCATTCGAGTCGAACGCTATAACAACTTAGGTGATTGGATTTCTTCTTCATAATTGATGCATATATTGATTTTGCTTGCGAGCATAAGAACTATTGAAGTTGAAGGATGTGTTTCCGCAAGTGAGTGAGTAAGTGCTCTCGGCAAAGGCAAACGTGTGGATCAAGGGAGAAATATGTAATTATACGAGAACTAATGAGATAAGATACATAAGCAGTTGCATACCTTAGAAGACGGCCGTTCTCTAAGATCTGTTGGATGTTACTAATGTCACTTGTCGTGATTGTAAAGTAAATGTAGCTTAAAGCGTTCAGTAATTTCGACCATGGTATGTCTTATGCTTTCCTACAGTAAAAAATGCGATGTTTTGATCAGACCATATATAGGAAAAGAGTTTATTTTTCGAATTAGCGATATACATGTTGGTAATGGTTTTGTTACATTTCTTGTATTCATGTTGTTTTATGTATGACATTTAAATAATACGGGTAAAACGTTTTGTATTTTGCAACCATCTAGTCCCTTGGAAAGAAATGTGGTGCTCTATATAGTGTTTCTGGAAGCTTGGGAATGCTAATGGTGGTCAGTATGATATCCTATATAGACAAGCCTTAAATGAATTGTGTGTATGAAGAGATTGTAAGGTAATGTCCAGATTAAGTGTCTTACATATCAAGTTATATAGGATAGAGGTATTTTCGCTAGGGATAGAGTTATCAAACATTGCTGTGCGCAGTATTTCAGTTGAGCTTACTGGGAATTTGTAGACATTTTGGATGGTTACCGATTGACAAACGATAAATGAATACCGTTTGAAAATATCATGTTTAGATAGACACCTTTTGTCAAATTTCTAAAATTAGTATTTAAAACGAAATGTCTACTTCTTCTTGCCAATATATGTATTATTTTATTTCTATCAGTGCAATGCCTGCGTCAGTGCGTAATAAAATCATTTTGCTGCACACTGCATTACATTTTCCCGACAAAAAGAGCTAGACTATTTTTAATATTTGACTGCTTGTTTCCCAAAATATCACTGCTTTCGATTTACTGGATACTCTAAGGAATCAACAAACGCATCTATATCTCTAACATGACTAGCGATTTCTTCACGATCAGAAAAACATGGAACGGATGTATTCATTATCAATTGCCCGTAACCATAGTTATACTGCATTATCCAGTTATAGTGCGTTGAATGGAATAACGCATTCGAATTCATTAACCGCAGTTGGAATTTATGGCGTGTTTCATGTTTGTTGTAGTTGTATTCATAGCTATAGTTAATATATTACATCTGAATTTCTTCCTGATGGAATATGTACTAGGTCGAGGTCTATTAATCATTTTAGACACTAAACGTCCGTCTTAAAATTTCGTATCGATATACCAGAACATTTATGGTCTACTCATAAAGACAAATAGATATACCCTCGTATTTCTAGACTATAGTGCTATTTCAAAGCTGTGGCAACCATAACTTTAATAGACAAATAAACACCCTAGTATTTAGGCCAAATTTTCTTTTCTTTATTCTGCAGTGAATTGAGCGTAAAATAAGGAATAGGAATGATACAACAGTTGACAACAATATATGATTCCCATAAATATGATTCGGTAGAGAAAGTAAAACCGACAAACGGACATGCGATAAGAAGAATTTCCCACGGGGGAGGGGTTACGAAAACTCAGAAGATACAAGCTGATGAGTGAAATGAGTTGTACAGGAAAGTGTTCAGTGATTTTTTTAAAAATAAAAATAGCACGTATTCTTCAATTAACTGAGATGAAAATATACTCACATGGTATAAGGTCTAGCAGGATTACGAATTCTAGAATGCGAAAGTATTTCACTGTTTATGAAGCAGGAAAGTGGGTTGGTGTTTAGCTAACGTTAAACAGCAGATCCACTTATCATGCTTCAGAAGACACGGCTTTGGTTGAAACGTGAAACTGAGAAAATAGAATTTTTTAAAAAGTAAAATGAAAAACAACAGTAATTGCAACGGACTATCTTCATAATGTGTACCCAAAATATCGAAAAACAGACAAAGAATATTCGGTAAACATATATTTAACAAACTGGAATAATCAAATGGATGATGTACCGAATATACGTTTGTTTCAGCGAGGGTTATCTCTGTTCTTCAAGCACGGTAACGTGTATAAAGGTAAACACATGCTTAAGGAAATACGATTAAAGGGTAAAAATGATATAGATGAGAAAGGGAAAGGATATGAACAGCTCTGTAACTTCTGGTAACTAGGCGAAGGCCTCATTCAGTTAAAACGAACTACGTGATTTTGTATGCATATACAGCAGTATTAAAGAGCATGCCAACTTATAAGATTTCAAATATAATGCATTTTTAGAAAGTGACAGATGTGCTTAAGAACGGCATATTATAACGTTAGGACTTACAAAATGCTCGTCATGTATTGATCGAAAAACTAAATAGAAGATGCACAATAAAACCAAAAATCTACCCTGGTCCATTAGTTAACATTCAAAATTTATTACCGAAACCAAATATGACTTAGCAAAGTTCCGCTTGGTCACTGTGAAGTTTCAAGTTTGTATTTATTTGACGTTATATGTGTACTTATACCAACATCTATAAACTCGGAAGTATGAAAATTTACATCTAATATGTCGTGCAACTCTATTTACAACTGTGGCTGATATAAAATTGGCAATAGGGAATGCCCCCCCCGCCCCCCCCCCAAAAAAAAGGCAATAGTGAATGCCCATAGAATAACTGCGCATTATTTAACCCTTGTTCATATCTGGAGCTTTAGTTAACGTTCCTGCTGACGTTCGTAAAACCCATCCATTTCCTTTGGCTCCTCGGGCAACCATAGGCGAGTGTTTTTGCCGATTCACACTCGTCTAGTAACCAAATGCCCTGAATTATGTGCACACACAGGACCTGGGTGTCGCCTGGGTATTATCCCATCGAGCGTCTCAAGCGCGATTGAGAGACTGGACCATAATGTGTGTGTGTGGTTTCAATTACCACTCATTTTAAACTTCTGGAAATTTGGCATCTGAAAATTGACAATAGTAATTATCATTCACGGTATGCATAAACAGATATGGGAGTGTTACTCTTATTCCCACCCTTCGACAAAGTTAATAGCACATGGTGTGGGCATAAAGAAGACGAGCATGCCTTGTTGGCGAACACATCTATAAACCAAGATCTGTCTGCCTGACAATGCAACATACTACAAGCGGGCTTAAGAGAATTGGCACAAAATATGAAACAATGAAGATTACATAGACGTGCTGCAATCGTGAACTCATTTAAAATTGGTTTCGAATTTTATTCGAATATGGCATAGCAGTGGTTAAGACAAATATTCCTTCAACTACTTCTACTATGGTGAAGAAGGTCACAACATTGATGTATGGTAAAGAAGGTCACAGCGTTGATGTATGGTGAAGAAGTTCACAACGTTGATGTATGGTGAAGAAGGTCACAACGTTGATGTATGGTGAAGAAGGTCACAACGTTGATGTATGGTGAAGAAGGTCACAACATTGATGTATGGTAAAGAAGGTCACAGCGTTGATGTATGGTGAAGAAGGTCACAACGTTGATGTATGGTGAAGAAGGTCACAACGTTGATGTTTGCAAGCATGGCAAAAGAATACCGTGCAACTCGTGTAGTTGATATGGCCACAAAGAAATATACTGTTTATATGTATACGGACGGACATCACGGCAAGAACGAAATTGCCTCAGATTATGTTATTACTAGCTGTAATACTGCATTCTATGTGTTTGTCCAAAATGTCTTTTATCTGTTCTGGAAACGGTGTTCCACGTGTCATGAATATCAATGTCATTGTCATCACCTTTCTGATTTGTACACAACAAATAGACAGCAATACAGGAGCTAGTAAATATAATGAAACTTGAAGAATACAAGAAGATGCGTCCCAAAAGGTTTCTGATGTAATAATCTTTTCTCGAGATATTAATTGTGATGATGTATCCCCTGAGGCCACATGCATAAGTAATGTACCTCTAGCTAAAGATGAGCATGCCTGTGTAATACCAAAATATGATGTAAAAATGGACTTTTTTGTTTCGGTTTTAGATAATAATTCATGTTCGCAACGAACTGAGTCTGTTGAAACTATTAGTAATACTGAAACACATTTGTCTGTGATCAGAGATCCAGACAAATTGAAATATTTTATAGCTACTGTTAGTGTAAATCTTAAAAATAAACCATTAACGTCTATAATATTTATTCTTCACTAGGACCGGTTAAGAAAGAACTTAAAATGACATGTCTTATTATTGGACACATCATGTCAAAGCTTGATGAGGAAAAATACTTCTGACTCAAAACAGAAATGTCCAGGTTTTAGGCTTGTGTGAAACTTGTCTCAGCGCTGATGTACAAGAAAATGAGCTTGATATATAGGGATATAACATCGAAAGAAAAGCCGAAACAATTAATAGAAATGGAGGCGGATTATTGCTTATATAAACAGTCAGTTTTCATATGAACAAATAAAATACCTTGTAATCAGTCAACCTGTGAATATATCGATAAAAACTATCTGTCGTGCCTCGTCAAAGCTAATATTGATAGGGATTGTGTACAGGCTACCCGATGTACCTGTGTCTTGGATTGAGAAAATTGAAACTGAACTATGGGTAGCTTTAGAACATGACCTAGTAGTTACTGAGACGGGCTATGTCAACGTAGACTTCAAGTTTGCTGATCATTATTAAAGTAAATAGAAAGGCTATATATGATGCAAATCATACCATTATCTCCTTTAGATGTTTCATTAAATGTTGAAAACCTTTTACCTTATTTAGTAAGGTCCATCCTCTTCTGTGTAGAAAATATAGATTACGCAAATGAAGCACTTGAAACCTATTTTACTGTTATGGTGGTTGTTTGAGATCAATTTGTTCCTGTGAAAACAAAAAGAGTTAAACTCCCTCTGACATCTATATAGTTAAACTCAGAAATCAATGACGCAAGATGAAACAGAGATCTTATGTCATAAAGCCAAACACTGACCAAACTATCAATTCCGGAATAACATAATAGCTGCAAAAATTAAATCTACTAAAATAATCTGTTATAAAGTCTGCTATAAAACATCGGTTGAAAATGCACGATGTTCATCAGAAATGTGGAATATTCTGATTATGTTTACTAGAAACAGAAACAGTAATGTACCCATTCAAATAAAAAATGACGGGACGATACTTGATGATGTACATGATGTTGTTAACAGATTCAACAAACACTTCATTAATCTAAGTATCATAACTTTCAACATATCGAAAAATACCGCACACACTTCCACTATATCGAATATTACCGCACATACTGCCAATATTTCGAATATTACCACACACACTACAAAGTTGGAGTTTATTATGTCTAAAACCCATGACAATGTACATTTCACAATTCCATTAATGTCGTTTTTAAATGTGGTATGAGAAGTGAAAAAGTTACATTCGAGGAAATCAACTGCAATGGATCAGATAGGTCCATTTATCTTAAACAAATGTGCTCTTATTATTGTTTCATCATTTTCCAACATACTAAATCAAAGCATGGCTAATCGAATCTTCCCACCTCTAACGAAGGATGCCAAGGTTATACATGTATACAAAATAATTCAAAACTGCATCCAGACAAATATAAACCGATATCAATTTTGCCTACCATATACAAACTGTGTCAAAGTGCTGCGTTAGCAAAACTCATTGATGACTGAATGTTTGCCATGGGTATTGATGAATTGGTAGGAACAATATATATATATATATATATATATATATATATATATATATATATATATATATATATATATATATTAAGAAGGCTTTTGATTTACTTGTACTTAAAATTCCTGGAGGGAATCATAGAAATGTACAAATGTTCTAACTTATCACTTATGGTTCAAATCATACCTAATGCATAGAAGCCTGCAAGTTGCCATGTCTAATATTAATTCAGAACTGATGTTCATCCACAAAGGTGTTCCACAGGGATCTATTTTAGGGTCCATATTACTCATACTTTTTATAAATGACTTGTCGATATATGTACAGCACGCAAACTCTGATTTACATGCTGATGGTACTACTTTGCATAAGTCTGATTGTGATGTTGAAAACTTCACAAACAATAGGGAGAACTTTATATCAAGCTGAAAGGTGTTGCTCATTGAACAACGTGTTCATAAATCCCCGAGCAACTAAGGCAATGTTGCTTGCAATACAGCAACGGTTTTCAATGAATACAAAGCAAAATCATGAACTGTATACCGAAGAGAATCGAATTAAAAATATTGACTCAGAAAACTTTTTGAGTTTATGTTGAAAAAAATTAGACTCATGCATGTAAGTGAAGCATGTTTGCTCTGTTGCAAGCTCAATAATGTATCGTGTACAGATCATGAAATGTTATCTACCACTCAACTATCGTAAATTATTATACATGCATTCATTCGTTCCCTTTTGGTCAATTCAATACAATTTGGAGAAACATAGCCGATACCAATATTGAAATAATTCACCAACTTTCGAAATGGGGAGCAGGAATTATTTTGATTTATCATTTGATACGTTTGAAATTTAAATACAGATTAGCTTACCACAATTCATTATTAGTATTCAAAGCTAAGAATGATCGTCGCTCTCAATATTTGCATGGCATGTTTCATTTAAAGTCAGAAGAACAACACAAAAGAGCTAAAACAAGATCAATTACAAAAGATCGGCGCAGAACACCATTTTTTAAAACAAAAGTGTAAAAATGACTTTACTTAGCCTACACCAATTGTTGTTTCGGCCGCTAATACACGTAATACACGTAGATATAGCAATGCAATTGTTGTTTTGGCTGCTGATACACGTAATACACGTGAATATAGCCATGCGATTTGCGCTAAATAAATGAATTTCTGTTGCAGACGAATATGATGACTGAACGCTTTGCTTAGAACCTGCTTGAAGTCCGATCATGAAATAACGAACACTCATTGAACTTAATACTTAATAAGTTATTAGAGCTTATTCATTGATAAAAGTTACATTCCGTCAAACTTTGGCAGATGGTTTGTGAACACGTTTGATAGAACATAGCCAATACAATCGATTACCATGAGCAGCTTGTTACACTGTCTATAAGTACAGACAAACCATACGATACAGCATTTGTCTAAATCGATACAATGGGTTCACACCAGGTAACACATTATGCGACAATGATATATCTACGTGTTCTTTAATTTATAACAAATAGTCAATTTTGTGAATAAAATTCCTGAATATTGACACATTGTCTCGAAGTTAGTTTATAAATACCGTCTCACAGACACGGCTTGGATTTGTTCAGTTGAAATGGTTTTCACCAGCCTCTGCAAAAATATTAATTTTCAATGTCGAAGCTTATTTAACCATTGGTTAACGTTTTATTGATGAAACTATTCTGGACCAATCTTTTTCTGACACTTTCTGTCGTTGTGGCTGTAGGTTCTCCTATCTTTTTCTGTCCAGTCATCTGAATAGTGATTTAATTGACACAAAAGTAAGCGGATTATTGGGTATATTAAAATTTATAATGCCTTGATACAGTGCATGTAGAGAACATTAGCTTGATCAACATTGTATTTTATTTCACAATACAATCTTTGATTCTTAGGAAAGATAACATCAAATGGTTTGGAACCAGAGCAAATGCCTATTATGTGCAAATGAACAATATTTTGATATTTAACCTAGTTTTGTGTTCCAAATGTTCATAATTTCTTTTCCGAATCTTATTGTTCAACTTTCATATCGATGATTATTCACAAAATACATTCGTATTATTCAGGGAAATGTTCCCTCCATTTAAAAAAGAACGATACTATCTGCATATAATACAGCAAAAATTTGAAGTAAAATGACATCATACTGTGAATAATGAATGTGTACATTAGTGCAATTTGAGTCAAGTAAAACAAAACTTACAAATTCCTCACAAACACAATACATATCGTATATACCCCAAAACATATCCCCATTATTATTGTGTCTAACAGCGTCATCTACAGCCATACCTGCCATACGGAGTCAAAGGCTTTGCTAAAGTCGTTGACGATAATAAAGTTTCATTTACTTTCTTTTTAGTTTTTCGGAAAGAACGCGAAGGGTAAATGCATGATCTATCTTTGTATAACTTGACATGATTTTAGCATGACTTTCTCTGACAACCGGGTTGACTTGTGTCGCTTTTACTTTAAGCATATCCGATGTATATCTCTAACCATGCATGTGGAATTAGTACATTGTCAAAAATTAAACTTGAAACGTACACATTCAGTGGCATGAGGAAGCTACCTGTCCAATATAAGATATCTACATGAAACATTGTCTTCAAATGAATTTTTATTTCGTGGAAACACTAGATGCGTGTAGGAACGTTTGATTCAAATACGTTGACTTAACACTTTCATCATCGTTATTAATTATAATTTATATAATCTTCATTTTCATCGCTATCATTTCCTTAAGAGATATTTTGATTTTGATAAAATCTCTTAAGTTTGATATTTTTATTTATTTCTTGTTTCTCTTTCCCCACATTATCAAAAATATTTTGTTTAACCTTATGGATTTTATAATTTAGGTTTCGCAACCTGTGTTGCGTAGATTTGTGGTCCCTCCTGGTTTAATATACAGATATGTTTTATGTACCTTTTATGCATTAGTACCTGTCGGCTTACTCATTCGTGTTGGATTTTGGTAAGATTATGTTTTGTGTTTGGAGCCAACTTATTCACTTTGCAACGAAGAACATCTTATTTATCTTGTAGCATTCATACGGTTTTCAGCCTTAATGTGGTCAAGGTGAAACTAATATGCTTCTATAATACATGTACTTAAAAGATATTGATATGTAATCAAAGTCATTTATAAATGAGTTAAGAAGTATAAAGGTTGTTCACACATTGAGCTATTTCTTTTTTTCACTTAGATATAAATATATTTAGTTTTCATAAGTTATACTTCGATTACAAAGTTCTTGTAAAACCCAATCAAACATTGGACAAATCTTACTTGTTTGTTGGCATCTCGTCTCATTGCGTCTCTGATTGATCCTATTTTGTCTGGGTGAGGCTTTAACTGGCCGTGTCCACTTACAAAATTTCCCAAACATTCCAGGTTAAAAATATCCTATACTAGATTTGGTGGGTCATGCTGTAAGATTAGCATTATGGAGTCTATACAACAGTTCCATTAATACCGTAACATGTTCATCCCATGTATATGTATAAACGAAGAGTAATGATTTAATAGTAAATCTGTGAAAATATTTGAATAATGTCTAGGTTTTGTTCGGCAAGGCTTGCACAAGCTGGTTATTATTCAAGTCGTTTCATAAATTAAATATTAAATCATTACCCATTTGAGATCCTGTATATTTGACACGTTACAAATTTGGCAATCGTATTGCAAGTAGCCACAGCTAAAAATGGGAAAATAGTGGATTTTTGCTCCTGTGCTGCAATTATGTTGATATGTTAAAAGACAGCAAAGAGGTTCGACATCGTGTGAGTAGCCCATCGCCCTATAGGTGCGGGCGATACCTGGCAGGAGAGCTTACTGGGTTTGCCTGATGGCAGATAGTTCCAAATGTAGTGACATTTGACTGATTTCAGCCCGGTGCCAGTAAATGTGCTAACAGATTGTTTAGTGATTTAATTGTCCGTACCATTTCGTAAATGTTTATGTTAATGCCACAATTGCATGTTTATATAAATGTATAGCTTAGAGTATATTGCTTTTCTAATCAGGTTAAGAAAGAACTACAACGGTGTAAGCTTGATAGAGGATATGCTTTAGGCTAAATCACAAAAGAAACAATGTACTGTTTGCCATCGAAGGCATCATGCCTTAATAAGGGATAAATATGGTTTGATAAACTTTTGACCAGTTCATATGAAATTGGGGTTCGTTTTCGTGGTATCAAATATCTTAATGACTCTTTTATGTCTGGTATAAAAATAAAACCATGTTCGAGAGATTACAGACAAATGCATGAAATTCCTTGTGCTGATAACATCTATAAGTGTATGAACTGCTACGCATTGATATGTACCAATATATTCCACTACCCTTTGTTGCCATGAACTTGAATTCGTCTTGTTTATAAACGTGGATCGCAATTTCCTTTTCTCCCCATGCCGATGTGTTTTGTATTAGTGTGTACGCTAAGTGGACGCAATAGTGAATGTGCGGATCCCTGATTTTTACCGCTAATTTTTCCCGCCTAAACAAAACAAAATCTAAGATTTTATCCATTTTGTGTTCCCGGTGTCCTAATCACTTACAATATATATGATGTTCCTTGTCTGGGAATACGGTTTATTTCGATTCAGTATTGAAATTTCTAGAGCAAAGTGAGCCAGTTAAAGATGTCAGATTAAGTATATCTTGGTTATACATTTGAAAGGGTTTTTACATTGTTTCTCAATACCGTACTGGTTCACAGGGATACGCTTTGAGACATTGTCTCGCAGTTTTTAATAGGTACAAGAAACACCACGTGAATAAGATGTGAGAGGCTGCTATCCAGTATATGGGATGATTGTATTGTCCCAAATTTCTGCAGTATTTGGTCTATCAACAAAAAGTCCCTGTTATTATCACACCTCGGACGTTTTGTTGTGAACTTTCTTTCGTATATGCTATCGAGCTGATGAATAAGGGTCAATAGTATTATACAATATTATTGACTATTTTATATCTTGTTTTGCCAGTCTTGGAGCTAACCGTCGAGACAGTGGAAAAACTCCGGGGAAGAGGGGATTCAACAAATTATATCCATTATAACTTCCGCATTGACAAGGTAATGAAGGTTAGTCGCTTTCAATAGTTCCCCAAGCGTTGCTATATTTGTGTAAAAGATTTCCCCACGCATATATCATGTAACAAATACGCTACCCTTGTCTCTTGTCATAACATCATTTTCCCCACACTTTTACCTTCCATCAAAGGGTGTCGATGATCCTTCATTCTGACATGCAGATTCAATACGCTTCCAAGAACATCTATATATATATATATATATATATATATATATATATATATATATATATATTCAAAAACACACAGCTGCGTTCCCACTCCTCATATAACAATGATACAACTGTTCAACAATTCTTGCATAATGATGAAAATAATCAACTATAGTTGCCAAAAAGGTATGCTACATTCATGAAAATATTCAGAGCAACTATTGTATAATACGACTGTTAATATAACCTAAAAGATATAAACTGGATGATTGAAATGTTAAGTACATGTTTAGGATAAGCTGAGGAAACAATATGGCAAGGCTTATAGTCATTGGACATGGTTTCATTATTGATTAATCATCATGCATGTTTTGTATTATTGATTAGTCATTTTAAAAGAGTTCATTATTGATATGCATTTATCTGTATATGTCGTTATCTACCTCCACAAAAGTGGACCTCGAGTGGCCGAGTGGTCTAAAGCGCTAGCCTTTAAGGATCACTGCCATCTCACCGTTGTCTTCGTGGGTACGAGTCTAGGGTTCGTTCACTGTGGTTGTGTGAGAAAGCTTGCCATTAGCTTCTCTTGGGCCGTTTGTTCATTCGGGGTTCTTCAGCCACAATTTATTCTGGCCGCCATGTATAACCTTTATTGTGCTGAAAATAGGGTTAAACCCTACAATAATAAAAACAACAACCTCAACAAAATGAATTTCTACCATGTTTTTCACCAGCAGAAGCTAAATTTTACCACTTACCCCAAAGATGGCTGATATTGTTCTGAAATCTATCGGTATATTATTCATTAAATTTTTCAAACGTCAATCGAACAAACATAACACTAGCCATGAACTGAGGGAGATATTGGTATATATTGTTCACGTACAGGTTGATCGAATTCAGCAGAAACTTAATTACAAGCTATAATGGTTGTTCTCAGTGTACGAGGTCAAAAAATGACAAGGTGCTTGAGAAGAAACGTACATTGCATCTGTCTGCATGTTTCGCAGCATCAAGTCTGGGTTAGGGAAAACATTTCTCTTACACTCGCCTAAAATTAAATAACGTTTAGTTATAGATCTTTCGGAAATGAACGGAGTACAAGGGATATAATGTGTACGTGCTCTGTTTATAAAATTTACTGCAGTAGTGTTTGTTTTTAGTCTGCCATGGAACTTACAGATGGAAAGGAAGCGTTCTTCAAGATAGTTTGTAGTCCCTCGTGTACATTCACCTTTACATCAAACGCACAGTACTTACTAGCGGGTAGGACCTTGTGTGTTTTGTATCTTTTAATAAGATTATAATTTGCATTGAAAGTCATAGGATTAGATCGTTATGTTTGTATATACATTCTTAAACAGGATTTTTTTGAGTGATTACCGTGCGTGTTAAGGGCAGCGTTAGATGAAACACAGCTATTCTATAAAAGATATAGGATATGATACATAGGTATAATTCATAGTATTGTCTCCTTCTTGCCAAACACACACACACACACACACACACACACACACACATATATATATATATATATATATATATATATATATATATATATATATATATATATATATATATATATACGATTCATCTTTAGTTGATTGCCTGATTGATTGGTACTATTATTGAAGTAATCTATGTACGTCGCACTTAAATTTCTATATTATTATTATTATTATTATTATTATTAAACAAGAACCCTTATATATTGTTTTCTAATCTCAGGACGGGAACAATTTGAAATGGATCATTCGAAATTCATCCCAGTTCATATATGTGTGAATGACGAGAATTATATTATATCTTGCTAGTGAAGATTTAGTTTTCTATTGAAATTCTAACCCAAGCGTCTGATAAATGTAACACATATTAATTCCAACCTGCCAGAAGAACGTATAGCAAACTTCACGCGTCTTAGGAGTTAAAACACATGTTGAATTAAGAACATTAAGAGAAGTTTAAACTTGGTATATAAAACATTCATTTCTACATTCCAGACACATACGGGTACTGGTGATAATGAAGAAAACAGATGCAGAATAAAGTTTCAGGTCGATAATTATAAAAGTTCAAACCTGAAATAATGTGTTTGCTTTGTATTTGTTTTTTGAATTCTTCTTACTGATATCCTTAGATAAAAAGGGAAACTATTCATTACGAGATCGAAATCGCTGAAATTGTTCCTAGGCAATGTCTTTACGTACACAAATATTCATCACTGTGTATTGTTTACAGGTTATACTTAGGTAAGAAAGGTGCAAATTGTGAGCAAAATACCTGAATTATGATAATCATTGTTTTAGTTCTTGACTCTGTTTGATTTGTTTATCACGTGCCTATTCCCTTTTTAAACGTTTTTATTCCGAGGTGGGGGTGGGTATAGTTTATTTTCATTTTATATTTTATTCCGGGGAGCAGCAGGAGGGGGATAACCGACTAGTAGGTGGCCATACATAGGTGGAAAATATTACGCCAAAAAATAATACATTGAACGTTGGAATGACCAATACACTGTAACATAAACTTTATGTAACACATCGTGAGTTCTTATCTGCCCTAAAATGTTAATATTTTTTATATAGTCACAATATGAACAAAACAGCAAGAAGGTTTAATCGACAAAGTGATAGTGATGTAAAAAAATACAAGGCCCTGTTTCACTAACCAATCGTTGGTAGAACAACTTGTTGTCCACGTTGTTTAATTTTGTGGCATCGTTATTGTTTTCTCATGAATCGAGCACGGTTGACCTTTTTAGTCAACGGATGACTCAATCAAAATATTTTTTTTTAAACAAAACTGGTATTAGCTCTTTTGCTTTAATGCTTTACTGCTTCTATTAGCATGTTCGCTTGAATGCTTTTATTATCATTTTAGAAAAAGAAAATCCAGGAATTTCAGCCACGCGCTCAATGGTCTGGACATTCACTTAGTATTCATAATTGTTTTACGCCCACCCAGCCCCTGACTAAATACCTAGGGTACAAATCCCAACCCTAATCGGGGTTGAGGCTAACTATCAATTATCATTGAATGTCAGGTTAACGTTGGTGCTCGGCTGGAGGCCCCCACATGAACACCTTTAGGTTTAACCCGCCAGCAATATATGCCGAGTCAGGTGTTTGAAGTATGGCAATAATTGTTTGGGAACCCAACGATATTACCACTAGACTACGCAACTTCGAGAGATATATGTTGAAACCTATTATAAACACATACTGACGATAAATCAATAGATAATTTGTAACTATCCCATGGTGTAGAATATTCGGCTGAAATAAAATATATAAAAAGCTTTATTTACAACAAATAAATAATATATCTTAATTCGTACTACGTATATTGCCTAGTGGGAGAATAATCATTATATATAGTCCACAGGTAGAGTTAGTCAAGCGAAACAGGTCAACTATCATCATACTCAATAATGTTCCTAAATAACCTGCGGCAAAATGTGCAGTTTTCACAGAGAATATACCAGTATATTATATTTGTGAACAGTCCGATATACAAACGTATTAAACATCAAACGTGCTCACACATTTAAATCATTATTTATTTATCATGTATTCATGATTTAAAAATTTATGTTTAATGTAACAGGTATAGATTTCTCTAAGTAGTATACAATTATTTATTTTTACCTTGTAAAGTCACAGCGAGTCATTAAAAGCACATAGGTATTTAGCGCACTAAGACACATGACCTCATATTGGAAACCCAACGAGGTATGACTAGGGCAATGTCTAAATTTTAAGTAGAATTTAGATTCCGGTTATTCGCTGTAGTGAAAAAAAATACGTTACGTTACTGTAATATAATAAAACCTTATATATAAGCTGACTTAATGATCTGTAATTAAATCGTTGTTCTATTAATAATAAGGAATTATTATGCGCTTAATAAGAAACCTCCTACGGCAAAATTAGCTCGACAATGACTTGATGCAAACTAAATGAAATTGAGAAGTATCTTCCAGTCAGCAATTCTGTCAAACAACAGTTGCAACAACGCCAGGATGCTCATGTGGACGTTACAGAGGCTACAGAACAGCTATTTAAACCAGTCACAAAAGCCATTAAAGATAATCTTCCCTTGTTTGAACAAACCGCTAAATCAACCGACAAAATAGCAAAACGAACTTTTAAAAAAAAGATTCTACAATAACTTCCAGCTGAAATAGCTACTACTCAGTCGCCATTACAGAAATCAATAGAGGATGCAGTTGTTAGATTTGATGAAGCTCGTGATGAAATAGCTAAAGTAACCTATCTTGTTGCATCAAAGCCAGAATCTGATAAATACATTAAAAAACACCCGCCGAATTTACGAGAAAGGTTTTCTACCACTTCAAACAAACCCTACAGTAATTGTTGCAGCAGGATAATCGATTCGTTGTAAATTATTCGATCCAGAGACCGATGATATTTCAGAATCAAACTGTGTTCCTTTGTTTGTTTAGGAAATACCATGGTATAACTAAAATCAAAGGCCTTTTGTTTTTTTAAGCATTTAAGAAACGAGTAAATAAAGCTGCTAAAACGCCATTGGAGATACATTATCGCCAAAAATATCACAGTTTTGACCGCCTGGTGTAGAGGAAGAGGAAGGAACAGGACACCTGCCATCGACGTCGTAGGACACAAGGTGGTAATATGATCTCTGAAACGCTGGTTATTCAGGATAAACTTGGTCCAAATAATATCCTCGCTGATGTTGATCGACTAGAAGATCTGATTGGTGGAAGACTAGCCGGAAAAAGTTCCCACAAAAACATGGGAAATGAAGCAGATGCTTTTTATCAGCATTATTTTCCGGTGGTGTCATGTACAGTAGCGTCTATTGGGCGCTGATCGATGAAATTGCCGACGATTACTACAGCGAGTGATCACTTAGATCGGCACTAACAAAATAACATGATTAAACATAATACCCAACGCGGACTTGAAAACGTCAGGGTGATAAATTCACGATTACAGATTTATAAAATAATCAACGGAGATGGACTAGGCGATAGTGTTCAAGGTTTATTTAGAATGATGGCCCCAAAGTTATCCCGATTGAAAAACAATTAGGTAAGAAAACCATCGAAGTTGTTCATGAGAGGGGTATTAGCGCTATTGGTGATGTTGCTGGTAACTCATTCTCGGCGATCAAAGACAGACTCGCGCGATTAGTATTAGAACCATAGTAGAATGTGAAACATTTCAGCGCAAGCATTCTAATAAAAATGCTCAGCACCGAATCAAGCTGCAAATGGGCGGTTGAATAAATAGCTGGAGTGCCATCACCGACAAAAGAAGCTGAGAGAGTTAAAAAAAAGCAACCGCAAACGTAATAGCGGGTTCTGGTCTGCCCGTCGTCGTCGCTGATTAACCACTTATTGATCAATGTTGTAACATCGTTTAGAAGCAGTGAATATCATAACAGATGTTCAAAGGTGTATCTGCTTCCGCATTTGACATGGATACAAGATTACTCAAAGATGAGTCTTTGTGTGAGTATCAATATTATTCTTATAAAGCACGAGAACCAGACCAACGTGGGCGAATCGAACTACAAGTTCAAGATACATCCAGGTATTTCTGGTCCGCCGAAGCGTTTATTGACGTTCACGGTAGATTTTTGAGAGATAACAAAATTTCATGCACTGCAGAAGACAAATGTGGATAAATAATGGTGTTATTTAAAAGTGTCGTGTATATGATTGATAGTAGAGAAGTCGAAGTATGTCACAATGACGTCGATATTGGTACGATGATGCTCGGTCTTTAAAGATATTCCGACTGATTATTCAAGGTCTTCTAGTCCATCAATGATGTTCTCAAATTATATTACTGACCATCCTAACCATGCACAATATGACATAATACGACCAAGAAACTTCGCCGGCGCAGCTGAAGCAGCAGGGGGGGGGGGGGGGGCGAATCGGACATTTTGTCCAAACGTCATTTGGCTTAATTAATACTTCTGCACTCAGCGGATCCGGTGTCGTCAGCGCCCGGTAAAAAAAAAACGACGTCGTCGTCGTTGTCATCGTCGAGGGGCCAAATCGACAATTGTCCGGACGTCATTTGGTTTAATTAATACCTTCTGCGCGCCGATCCCAGCGTCGTCAGCGTCCGGTAAACACAGCGACGACCGCGTCGATGTCATCGCCCCCCCCCGCTGCTTACAATTTAACCGAATATTTGGTCAAGTCCGATACGATATCGTGTCCGAGGATCATGTAAATTTATCGTTACAAATCCATGTGGGGTCGACTGAGCATGACTAAAAAAGTTTCGAAAAACATTAAAGTCCATGTCACCGCCGCACCATGTCTGCCAAATATTTCGTAGCGTGTGTGTATCAACGCCGTTGAATACAGCAAGAATATTACAGTTGTCTCTGATTACTTTTGGAATCTGAGTGTATCGTTGAGTGACATATATCACGTCAGTGTTTTTATGTCTGCCTCTGGAAAATATCCTAGCTGGGTTTTTTTGATTGTCTAACATAACATCATCATACACGACTAGATTGTTAACGTCGCCATCAATATCATCGATACCTGGTGCATCATTGATATCTGTAATAAACTCAATGACATTTTTTTAGCGATCGCTGATGCATTCTCGTTGAAATCTTTCAACACCTCGTAGCATCGTTGATCATCTACGCTAGGAGCAACCAAATACAACTTATCCCACTTCATCCATCTTATTATTAAATTGAGTAACAATTGCGTCTTGCCGGATCCAGATGGTCCGATGATAATCATCCGGATCGAGTTTGGTAACGCTGCAACATGCTTAACTGGTTCTCTTGTTTTAGTCGCTGAAAAGTCAATTATATTCATGTCTCTATACATAAATTATGGATCTATATTGTGTAAAGTGTAGAGTGCGTACTGGCACAAATGATATGACAACCGTTACAACAAGAAATAACAGATCGGCGCTTACTGGCAAGTGTGTACAATGCGGTATAAAGAAATTTAGATTTATTTCTATTAGACCCGGAGATGTTTTAAAAAAAAGCGAGGAGGTGATATTGCAGCCAAGTTATCAAAACTCCCCGGAACCCCGTGGGCAAAGTATCCAGGAGAAAAACACCTCCCAGGATATAGCTACTGTGGCCCCGGAACGCGATTAGATATCAGACTCGATGATCAAAATCAGCCCAAACCCGGTGAGTATCCAATAAACGCTATCGATAAGGCGTGTCATGCTCATGATGTTGCTTACAAAAGTAGCGATCTGCAACAGCGTCATATCGCGGACGTAAAATTAATTCACGCGCTAAATGCTATTCCTGATAAATCCTTCAAGGAAAAATTGGCCTCATGGTTGGTAAAATCGGCTATGAAAGGTAAATTAATGATTGGAAGCGGAGCTTCTCGCGCTGGTAATTGAAAACGCTAGCGTTTATAATAACAACATGGAATCCATCTATTATTCTCCGAGAGGATACTGGAAGGGGAAGGCCGCAATTGGTAAGCTTGCAAGCGCTGCAAAAGTAACGAGGGCCACTGCGGCTAATTGGTTATCCAAACAGGCTATATGGCAAATCTATCTACCACCGCCTAAACAAATCAACTTCTCGCGCTTTGATGTCAGCGTACCTAATGAGGTTCATCAGGCTGATATACTATTTCTGCCGCATGACAACGGTTACAAATACGCGCTAACCGTAGTTGATGTTGCGAGTCGATACAAACAAGCGGAGCCGTTAAAAACAAAGTCAGCAACTGAAGTAGCCGATGCGTTTGAGCGGATTTATCGAAGAGGTCCTCTGCGCTGGCCAAATCTATTGCAAGTTGATCCTGGTAGTGAATTTCGCGGCGCTGTTTTATCAACGCTGAAACATCATAGCGTCGCGATACGACGAGGTTATACTGCGCTACATCGTGATCAGGCAATTGTTGAACGATTCAATCGGACTCTTGCTGAACGGTTATTTGGGTATCAATACGCGAAGGAATTCATCCAAGAAAAACGATCTCGTGAATGGGTCAAAAGGTTGCCAGGCGTAATTGCCGCGTTAAATAACGAGATTACCCGAGCAATCAACATGAAGCCCAGCGACGCGATTAAAGAAAAGTATATACCCGGAAGATCAAAAATAGATAGCGTTTCCAAGCCGATTCTCGGCGATGTCACTGTTAGATATCTGTATGAACCAGGAGAGCTTGAAGGCGGTAAAAAAAGAGCTACTGATCCTATCTGGAGTGTTACCACACATAACATATCAACGATAACACGATCAACTGGTAGACCACCGATCTATAGACTGGATCCAACTGCCCCACAGCGGGGGTTTACACGCGAGCAACTACAAGTGATACCTGACGATACTCAATTACCCCCGCGTGGTCTTAACTAGCGCCGTTGCGTCTATTGCACTCAAGACAGGTCAATCTCACATTGTTTTTGACATGACCGAGACTGTTATCGATCCTGTCCACGGTAAATTGGCGAGCGTCTTTATCCGAATAGCGCCAATTCATTATACAATTACAACTCGCGCAGTGATTATTCTGTTGTTGTCGTAACGCAATTATTAATTACTTCGGCATATCAAAACGCCGCTGTTTTTTTTTATCCTGTTGGCGGTAACCCGAGAGTTTTCTATCAATGACGCTTGCATCGATGATGTCGTTGTCGTTGGTGACTCCGTCACTGACTCCGCCAATAACAATTCTTCGAAGCTGATTTATCCTCCGTACTCGGGACACTGCAAGATAGACTAGATTCGACCATTCGATGCGATTATCAACCATCCAAACAATTGTGTCCGTGATGGTTAGTCCCTGCGAGGAATGTATTGTTGTTGCGTATCCTAGCGTCCACGGGGATTTATCAGCACGTAGCGCGTCCTCGACGACGCTGATATCAACGAGCACAATATTATTCAGCACGAGAATTTGTTTTTCTGTCCGGCCTGGAATTTCAACTTCAATGTTCTGCCGCCGTGTATCCGCGGGTCTATAACATAACGGCACTGGACGCGTTGGAAACTTTTCCTTATGCAACGTAAACAACTTCCGCTGAAGTGTGTCTCTGACTATCTTTCTACTCGCTACAATCAAATCATTTGGTCTCCATGTTTCCCAGAATTCATTTAACGGCGTTTCCGGAATCACCTCGCGAATTATTTCACATTGAATTCTATCCGGCTGTAATCTGATTAATTTCTTAACCTCGCGCAGTTGTTCATCAAGTGCTCGGTAATCAGTATCGGTTTCTTCATAATAGTCCACAAAACCCTTTAACCAATCATGTGGCCCCTCGCCGACAAATGGTGGCGGTTGACCATGGTCGCCACACATGATCACCGCTGTATTCGCGCGCAGCAACCACTCAAGAAACATTTGTAAAACGTCTAACGAAACAGTACATATTTCGTCCCAGATGATAACCTCAGGAATAAATTTTTCCCCCATTCGATCAGGAGTCCACTCACCGCCGCTGTATCGAAAAAAGCTGTGATAAGTAACGGCGTCAACATTTCGTTGTTTTATTTCTCGCGCTAGTCTATGGGTCGGTGTAAGCACGATTATACTTGCCCGCGTTCGAAATAATTCAATTGCCCGGGTCGTCTTTCCTGAGCCGCCACAGCCGCTTAAATAAACTGTTTTGTGTCTACAAATTGGATCAGAACACGGTGGTGCATTGGACCATTCTGACAATTTATCACCGCGTAGGTAATTGTTTTCAACGGTGACATCTGCTGACGGGGAATAATCGCGTCGTATTTCATTTTTAATTCTCCATGTACCCCAACTCTCGTCCGGACTAGTAAACCCGGCTACGTTTTCCTTGTACTTTACGTCAATATAAAATGAATCAACGGCTACTCTAACCGCGGTGTCGGGGAATCTATTTATCATCGAGAATAAATTGATAGCGGCGTAACCCAGCATAGACGCCCTCAAATGCGGGTATGCTGGGCTGTCTCCATGGCTGTAGGTAACAACTGTACCCAACCTTGTTCCATTGGACAAGAAAGCTGTTTCGCAGTTCACGTATCTATTTTTCGCCACTGCGTCCTTGATTACGAAATCATATTCTGCGTCATCTATAATCAGCCGTGAGCAATATCGTTTGTAGTCGCAGTTTTTTCCACCTTGTGTAAACTTACCAATTATTCTTCTACCGAGATCTTTTGCCTCGCGGTTTCGTTGGTTGAATATCCTCCTGGACCATTCGACGATATATTCCTCGTCGGCATCGATGTGTTTTCTGGATTCGTCAATTATGCTATCTAGACGCTCCGGTTCTGGTAACCAGACTTCAGTCTGCGCCCGGTATGATATAATCGCGTCACTGACAATCAACGATACAAACATGCTACAATCAATCATATACCGTAGCAGCGCTATTGGCAGCCACTTCTTTTCAGCCATGTGTCTACCGATCCAAATATAGCAACAGCGATGAAGTCCTGCCGCGAACTCAAATGATACTATGCGAGCGAATCCGGTTAAATCAAAATCAGGCAGTGGTCCATTAATAGCAACACGAGTCATTTCATGTCTGGGGTGTCCAAATCGTTTGAAATACTCAGCGGCGGATCCATACCCGAGAAAACTCGCTGGATAACAGGCAACCATATCAACGGAAATCATAGCGTCGCGGCTGTATTCAGTGTTCCATAGTCCACCGTGATAGTATTCCAAACAACTGGATTGTACATCCGGTAGAAATTCCTTGCGTGTTGGACTCCACGCACTTTTCTTTGCTGCAACATGAGCCGCAACCGAAGGAATCGTAAAACAATTTGTTAGCAGTTGTTCATCATGCTCCTCAAATTCCATGGCGGTTTTTTTCATCTTGTTGTGAAATGCTTCAGTGCGATATAATTCACCGTTTGGTCTTACAAACTGATCAAAGGTATCAGCGCTGCGAAGTAACCACACTGATACAGGGTCGTTTTTACACAAACAAGCAATAGCATCAAATAGTTTCCTCTTCGCGAGAAAACCATCTTGTATAAATTCCCCCGGGATATACTTTACTGTTCTATCCCGTGGAAACACTGTGATCGCGGGCGTCCACGCGTGTTCGTTATGATCAATAATTTTGATTGGGGCTCCCTTCGATTTGTACTTTGATTCGTGTAATACTTCACCGGTTATCGTTGTAACGGTTATTGGAAATCTCAGCGATGTTTCTAATCTCGCTATGTCGCTGATGGTTGCTCCTCGCTCGCGCACTGTCTCCTCCCACTGGTTGATTTTGCTACGTCGTAAATCAGTCAATTTGTTTCCTCGACATGCATTTGTAAAATGCTCTATTATTCGTTCTGCTACACAATTTATCCCAGTTGACTGTTTCATCGGCGCTAGTTTTCCGATATCAGGTTTCTTATTTAACGGGTATATTCCATAAACAACTGCTGTTTCAGGATACGCTCGTTCATAGTATGGTCTGTCAATTCCGGTTAACAGCCCCGGCTTGGAGTCGCGGCTAACAATGACTGTTTTCTTGTCGCTGAGAACCGGTTCAAATTTATCACGTATGATCCAATTACCTGATTCCACTCGGACAATGAATTTTACTCTAAAGAAATACTTGCTGGAGCCAAGTTGTGATATTATCGTTGCTGCGCGGTTGTCGTTCATGGTAGCATCAACAACGCCATCAATTCGAAATGTTGACCAACTATGAGATGCACCATCACGCTTGAATTCATCGATACAATCGCGTATTTTATTCAACAGGGTTCTATCGTTTATTAACGCTTTTGGTGTGTCCTTGAGGACTCTATCGAGATTGAACTTAATATTTTTCCAGGGTTTAATTGCTGCTAATCTCTCGAACTCATCCATATAATTAAAACAAGTATTTAAATAAAAGAATATAGTATAATGAATAAATGCAAATGGTTGATGATTGGGTCGACAACCCCGTGCAATAAATCATGTAGAGGTGAATTCTGCGGGTATCATTTGCAAAGCGTTCGTAATGGTTCTCTTGGCCCCCTCCCGTGCTTGGTTTGCCACGTCGGTGTAAGAGGAAAATCGCAGTTGTGTATCAATTGTGTCGGAAAGCGATACAGGGAACTAAAACGCTATTATGACAAACGAATAAAAAACGCCGTCATTGACCCCACCGCTGACTTCGTCATCAAAACCCCCCAAGACTACGTTGAAAGATTTATAATTAAACCAAATAATAAATTAGACAAGTAGTATTATTATATAAATGGACCAAGAGTTCAGACCTCACCCCTTGCTCGTCAATTACGAGGCATCTCGCGACGGCATTGTTAGAAACCGCAAACTGAAGAAGCCGGTTGGTACCGTAAATAATCAGGGGTATCTGATGTTTACTGCTGGAAAAAAAAATATCTCTGTCACAGAATCATCTATGAATGTTTTCACGGATTAATCAAAGATAGTCTCGTTATTGATCACATTGATGGATACCCTCAAAATAACAGACTGTGTAATTTGCAAGCTATCTCTCAGAGTGAAAACAGTAAAAAAGGCCAGACTGGTAAATACCCAAAGAAAGCAAAACCCGTAAGGTCATTTAATACAATAACTCACGAGGAAAAAAATTTTCACTCCATGAATGCGGCAGGAAAATATTTTGATATTTGTATGCCCGCAGTACGATTTGTTGCAGAACGAGTATATCAAACAGCGATCTCAAAAAAGACCGGACACAGAATTCGATTTTCGTATATAGATACGAAGTCACCGTGACAAGGTCACGTCTGTTTCAAAGAAAACGAATTGTTAAACACCCCGGGATTGATACGCGGGGTTTCATTTTTTTTTATTTAAAAACAAGATGTTTTATAGGAATAATGAATATCGAAGACATCAATAATATATTAGCCGAGATTTCAAAATTAAAAAATCAAGGAATTGAATTATCTGATGGTCTCGACAGTGAAAAAATATTATTCGATTATGAAATTATTAACGAGCAATCAAAACGGGGACGTTTTACCCTGGCCCGCGAGTACTTTTTTATAAAACGATTACAACATACGATTAATGAAAACTTGTACCACAATGACGCAAATGCATTCATTGGACTATTCACTGCCGTTGAAATAATACGAAAAAAACTTGGACGTGTTTATGAACGACGCCGGGAGATTTCTAGTAAGATCAAAAACATTAGAAGGATTATAGACGAAAACTCCGGCGAGAAATTAGAAATTGCTTCGCAATTGCAATAATGGTAGGCGAATCACTTACTACTCGGCTAGCCAGAGAGCGGCTAGCGGCGCTTAAAAAGTTCATACCGTTACGAGACAGGGTCCGAGAGCAACTTCAAACGCGGCAACAACTACAAACCGATTTTACTGTTGGAAGCGAACAACTCTTTGCCCCGGTAACTAAAGCGACCAAAGATGTTACGGCGGCAACTGTACCCGTCCTCGATGCGCTTGAAAAGATAGCGGCGGAGACAAAACAAACAAAAAGGTCTTTAGAAACACTCCCTGCAAAAATAGCGGCTGCTACAACACGGAGGCCACCACCACTCGCTATAACCGAACCACAAGAACCTTATGTTACAATGGCCGACGAGGAAGAACTAGGCGCCACCGCAAGAGAACCAGAAGAAGAAATACCAGAAGAAGAAATACCAGAAGAAGAAAAAGAGAGGGGTATACCCCGTAATGTACGCAAGAAGAGCACAATAGATCAAATTAGATGCCTCAGCTATGATGAATTAATTAATTTTGCAGCCAACAATTTTGCTAAGAGCATACGAGATAAGGAGCATATCAATAGCGGTTACAAGAAAAATATAAAGTCGTTAAAGGATTGGACAAGAATAGTGTATTTGGCGAATAAACACAAGAATGCATTATCACGCGGTGATAATAAATATATAATATTCCACAATAAAGTAAAAAGTATAAAACCAAAAAAAGGAAAAGGATACTCTGTTGGTAAAGAATCCTACGGCGTTACCTGTCCTAACAGTGTTCTCAGTGATATATCACGGCTAGAGATACTAATCGGAGGAAAACGAGCCGGAAATAATTCCCCGGAAATAATCAATGAGGCCGCTGATATTTGCAAGCGGTTATTTACGGGCGGTATCATGGACATTAGTGCGTATCGAACGCTCATAGACGAGTTAGTGGATGATTAAAATTGTTGTTTTTTGACCGTTTTTTGCCATTTTTTGACTGTTTTTTTGTCGTTTATGGTCGTTTTTGACAATTTTTTGAGGGCAAAAACCCCAGGAAATCATTTAGAGAAAATCGATGTTTTTGCTGAAAAAATCGAAAAAAACGACTATAGGCAACAAAAAACGACCAAAAATCAAGAAAAAAACGGAAAAAAACCGGATTTTTATCGAGGGTAAAAACCCAAGGAAATTTTGATAAAATTTATTCCGGTTTTCCACATGACAGAGTAATGGAGGAAATGTCAGTATTAATTTTTTATAGGAATTATGACATTTCCTCCATACTGATGATCGATTTTGTTTTGCAAAACTGACGTCGACCGTTTGCAAAATTATATAATATTGTAAATCCGCGTCAATTTTGACCGTTTTTTGCCATTTTTTGACTGTTTTTAGCCATTTTTTGACCGTTTTTTGCCATTTTTTGACTGTTTTTAGCCATTTTTTGAGGGCAAAAACCCCAGGAAATCATTTAGAGAAAATCGATGTTTTTGCTGAAAAATCGAAAAAAAACGACTATAGGCAACAAAAAATGACCAAAAATGACTAGAAATCAAGAAAAAACCGGAAAAAAACCGGATTTTTATCGAGGGCAAAAACCCAAGGAAATTTTGATAAAATTTATTCCGGTTTTCCAGACGGCGGTGGGGAAGGGGGTGATAAATCACTGGTGATCACAATCACTAATTGAAAAACCGGTGTTTTTATAACAAAGATGATCATACACTACAACCACGATAAACCAGTACTCGTCTACGTGGTAAACTCGCGATTGCCTGTTTACCGCGCGTACTATGGAGATGGTCTCGGTAGCACCATTGCGGGGTTATTTACAAGAATGGCTCCAAAAGTAGCGCCGTTAGCCAAACAATTAGGAATGAAGGCTATTGATGTTATTCGTGATAAGGGTATTAGTGCTATTGGAGACGTTGCCGGAAAGGCGCTTTCTGCAGCAAAGGACAAACTAATGTCGTTGGTGAGGAGAAAAAAACAGAAACCACCGGTGATGCCATCAACGACAGTGATGCCTGCGAATGTCAGTAAAGTAATAAATAACGCCGTGGAAGAAAAACTAGCGTCGTTGGTAAACAATAATCAAGATGACATCGCAAACATAATAGCGGGAAGTGGTTTAAAACCACGACGATGATTTAGATGCATCAGCGTATTATTAAATAAAATGTTTAAACGAACAGCTGACCCGGCGTTTGATATGGACGCACCAGTGCACAAGGATGATTCTGTCCGTAATTATCAATTTTATTCCTATCATGCAGTACAACCCGACATACGATCGCGAATTGAACTTCAAGTCCATGATACCAGTAAATATTTTTTACCGTGTGAAGCGTTTATTGAAATCGAAGGAGAACTTGTAACAGAGGCCGATACTCCTGCTGTACCAGCACCGTATCCAGATGGTACCAAAGTTGGCTTAGTCAATAACGGCGTAATGGCGTTATTTGAGAGCGCAAAATATCTCATTGACGGGCGAGAGATCGAGTCTATAGAACGCGATGTTGATGTTGCTACAACAATAATCGGGCTAGCAAGATATTCCGACGATTATACAAGATCAGCGGGTCCATCTATGATGTTTGCAAAGGATACTAAAAACACTGCTGGAAACTCGCAATTTGTGGTAAGACGACCAAGAAATAATGCTAATAACGCTGATGCTGATGTTGAGAATATGATTATAAACAGCGATCCTAATTTTAACATCGGAGCTGCAACACGCATATCAATGTTAACAGGGGCGCGTAGATCTTTCTCATGCGCGATTCCACTGCATCATATATTTGGATTTTGTAGGAACGTGCGAAAAGTTATCTACGGAGCAAAGCATACCGTGGTGCTTGTGCGAAAAGGTGATGATAGAAATGCAATTTGGAGAATTCCAGCGGATCCTGCAAATCCAAATAATGACCCTGGTAAAGTCGTTTTAACTAAAATATTATTGTGGATGCCAGTAATGACTCCATCCATTACCACAGAGGCACGATTGCTATCCTTTATGGAGCAGGGAGGAAAATCAATACTAAGTTGGTTAACAACAACAACAGATACTAAGCAATCAAATATCAATGGTATATTCACATGGAACCTGGCATCACAACAAGGCATTTCGGCTCCGCGTCATATATTTGTTGCGTTGCAGGATATGACGAGAGTTGATAATCAATTATTCAGCCATATGATATTTGATCGATTAGGCGTTACTGACGTCTCGCTGAGAATAAACGGCCAGCAGGAACCATCCGAGGATATACAACTTAATTACGGTCAAAACCATGTCGCACGTGTGTACCATCGGTTGCTGTCATATATGAGTCGTGATCAAAACGTCGACACTGGTTTGCAAATATCACAATATGATTTCAAAGAACTATATCCGATCTATTACTTTTCGCTGGAACATCTTGATTTAACAAGACAGTCCGTCGTTGATATACACTTCCGAGCTAATGTAACTCGCGGCGCTATTGCTAATTATAGAGCTATTGCTGTCATCCTCAGTGATAAATCAATGCTGCTAGAAGGTGTTGGCGGACGAATGAGAATCGTTGATGCGCCAGTGGAAAACATGTAATTGAAAGCACAAAACGCGTTTACAATAAAATGTCGTATAGTGTCGTCAGTGTAGAGTTGACTGATGGTCAAGTCAAGAAATTACGATCAAAGTCGGCTAAATAATGCGGGACCACAATAACGCTGAAGCCGTCACAGATGGCGGGTGGTAATCATAAGATATCGTTGACGGCGCGTCAAATAAAACATTTCAATGATGCGATGAAGAATAAAAAGGGAGTTCAAATAGATTTTTCGGCCGCAGCAATTAAAAACATGGAAAAGACCGGTGGGATATTTCCGCTGTTAGCTGCGATTCCAGCGTTGATTGCCGCGGCCGCACCAGCAGTGGCTAAGGCGGTTGCGTTGGGGGCCGTTGGTACCGCGGCGGGGATGGCATTGAAGAAGGCAACCGGGAAAGGCTACAAAAAAAAACGACCCGTGGCCGGAAAGGGTCTAAGACTACCGGGGACCCCGTATTCATGGTACTCGGGAAAGGGTCTAAGACTATCGGGAACCGTTTATTAACTCAAGAGTCTATGACTCCAATGTCTAATTTTGATTTAATAGACGCCGCAAACGCGCTAGCGATAAAAAACTTCAGAGGTGTTTTTATGAGGGATCAATTACCGGCGGCGCCAAGGAATATTGAAACCGGCATAATTAACCTCGATGGGTCCTCCGGAGCGGGAACTCATTGGGTTGCATACGCGATTGATCCGCGTGCGATCGTCTATTTTGATTCATACGGGTTAGCTCCGCCGAAAGAGTTTATGCGGTATATCCGGGCGTGTTCAACCCGGGCGTGTTCAGCCCGGGTTTTTTATTCCACGCTGCCAACACAGCGATTAAGCGACCCACCGATATGCGGCCGTGAGGTATTGAACGTACTCGCGGCGATTTCATCATCGCGGAAACCACCTCATGTGGTTGTAAACGAATACACTAGTGGGGTCGTAGAGGCCCGGCGGGTTAATTAGAAACGCTGTTTTTTTTTACAATAACGATGATTGATATTTGGGGGCGACCTATTTCGGCGCTGAAAGAATCCACGGAAACGGCCGCCGCCGACATAAAAAAACTAATCGAGGACGAAATCGCTGATACGTTGAATCTAACAAGTGTTGACCCGGGCGAAATAGTTGTATTTCAAGACCGCCAGGGTAAATTGAAATCCAGTAATGTGTCGCTGGATGACGTTTTAATGCGACATCCTAATGTCGCCAATGGCACTATCGCGTTGTATACCGGCGACGGACGACTCAAACCGGGTAAACATATATCGGAGGTGATGAATGAGATAACATTCGTTCGAGACAAACTTACATCGTTGAATATATCTATGATCGAATTCGACGCGCGGGTGAAAAAATCTGTCGCCGATATACAACTCACTACCGCTAGTTTTTTTGGGACCCCGACGGTAACCGAACCGAATCTTGCAACAATAAAAAATACTATTTCGGAGTTTACAACGCTGTCGGGCCAATTTTACACGTTACGAAAAAATGTTAACAGGATCGATGACAACTTTGATAAATTCTTTGGTAAAAAAAATACCAAGCTGGATGAGATTACAACAACTATAAATGATATCACTGCGTATAGACAGGAAATAGAAACAATCAAAACTAATGTTGCAACGAGCAAAGGGAATGTAGACGCGCATGAACGAGAAATAGGAATAATCGGCGCTAATGTTGCAACGATCATAAATAATGTAGACTCGCATGGACGGAAAATAGAAACAATCAAAACTGGTTACAACGATCATAAATAATATGGACGCGCATACACAGGAAATAGGAACAATCAAAACTGATATTGAAGCGAACAAAAAGGGTGTGGACGCGCATACACAGGAAATAGGAACAATCAAAACCGATATTGAAGCGAACAAAAAAAATGTAGACGCGTATTGGCGGGGAATAGGATTAATCAAAACTGATGTTGCAGCGAACAAAAAAGGTATAGACGTGCATACATATGAAATAGGAACAATCAAACTTGATGTTGCAGCGAACAAAAAAAGTATGACCGAGAATACACGGGAAATAGAAACAATCAAAACTAATGTTGCAGCGAACAAGAATAATATAGACGCGAATTTGCGGAGAATAGAAATAATCAAAACTGATGTTGAAGCGATTAAAGACGGACTACCGAGAATAACAGAGCAACTCGAAACTAATATTGAAGCAAACAGAAGGAATATGGACGCGTATGGAGGGGAAATAAAAACAATCAAAACTGATGTTGAAGCGATTAAGGACAGACTACCTAGAATGACAGAGCAACTCGAAAAAATGAAAACACCTCATGGGATCATCGGCAGTGGCGTATACACGGTTCAATACGGATCATTCGATTGGACTCCTACGCGTAATGCAATAGATGTCACCGCAATTGTTAAGGGCATTTATCGATTGACATTGATTTCGGCGATGCAGTTCAGTATATCATCGCCGAGTTCATCCGGGTTTAACAATACAATATCAACAATCATTGACAAGGATACAATCGAACGGTTTATAATTAAAGCCGTTGATAGCAGTCTATTTAGGGCAAACATCACGTGGTATGCGGAATTTGTAGTGGATCTAAGTAATTAAAAACACTAGCTCTTTTAAAATAAAAATGACCACCAGGGTAATTGAATCAGAGGTATCACCGACGTCACATCAATATCGATTCGATACCGCAAAAGAATTCTCCGCGAATTTGAAAACGCTTTCCGAACAATACCGTGCAAAAATAAAAAAATACCGCCGAAAAATAACCGCCATCGACGCGGTCGTGTACTCGGTATCGGGTATAGTAGCCGGTACCGGTGTTATTTTATCCACGGTGACCACGATAGCCCCGATCGCTGTTCCAATCGCTATCTCCGCGATGACAACAATTGCTGGAGTTGCCAACGCAATCACTAGGAAGATATCATCGTGTTTTCAGAAAAAACTCGACGAGTATACAGTAAAACATCAAATAGTATCCGACGCGTACTCGAAATTATCCGGGTTGATCTCGTTATCGATTGATAATTTGTTCATATCCGATGTTGAATTCTCCACGATGGTCCAGTTGTATAGCTCCGCGATGTCAAAAATCGAGGATTTTCAACTGGAAGCCGGAACCACTTCAATGGGCTCTGGTTGTTGAAATTAGACACTAAAAACAACGAATAATAATAATGTCGCTGAACCCCGAAGGGTCTCAATTACCTCAGCGGATCGCGGAGAACACCACTCCGGTACAAACAAATATGATATCGATAACGTCAACGAAGCCAGAATTCAGTGTGAACTTCCCATCACCGGTTCCAGTGAAGGAAATAGCGCTGGCAAAATTGCGAATATATCACAGTTGGCCTAATATCCGAGCGGACGCATTTAACGGACAACAACCTAATAACTCGCTGGTTTTTGCATGGACAAATAAGCCCGATGGGACCCCAGACTGGAATGAGGTTACAATACCAACTGGGTCATACCAAATAGAACAAATCAATAAGGAATTTCAACGCAGGATAAAATCGATCACAGGAAAGGAATCAAAAATCGCTATTACGGTTCATGAACCGACGTTATCGTCGACGATTGAAATAAGCACACCGGGGTATATGGTTGATATTTATAACAGTTCAGTAAGAACCATACTAGGATGGCCTAAGAATCCACCTCATGAAATCTCCGCGGACGCCCCCCCATCAACTATCCTCAGACACGATAACGGAGATGGTGGTAGGCATATTGCTCCATACAACGTAAATATTGCATCGGTGATAGCGATCAATCTGGTGTGTGATGTTATCGAAGGGAGTTACCAGGTGGATACCAAGCAATCAAATCAAGCTCAACAGGGGTATATCCTTTATTCGTTTTCACCAACAGCCCCTCCGGGATTTTTAATCGTTGAGAGTCCGATTAATCCGGTCTATATGCGATGCCATAATCGGCTTTTAACGAGAATTAATTTCAGACTTACCGATCAGTCAAATAACCTAATTGATTTACAAGAGGAGGAGTTAGTGATCACTCTGTTTGTAAGATCATAGCAGCAGGGGGGGGCGATGACATCGACGCGGTCGTCGCTGTGTTTACCGGACGCTGACGACGCTGAGATCGGCGCGCAGAAGGTATTAATTAAACCAAATGACGTCCGGACAATTGTCGATTTGGCCCCTCGACGATGACAACGACGACGACGTCGTTTTTTTTTTACCGGGCGCTGACGACACCGGATCCGCTGAGTGCAGAAGTATTAATTAAGCCAAATGACGTTTGGACAAAATGTCCGATTCGCCCCCCCCTGCTGCTGCTGAAAGCGTCAATTTATGTTGGACCACCACTACCAACGCGATCTGATTATTCACCGAGAGCAAATCAATTTATAGAAATGCCAAAGTAATGGGACCTATTCCAAAAGCGGATAATGTTTGGAACGGAGCAGATAGTTAGTGAGTAGTGAATGGGGTGAGATTAGCGACAATGGGAATTAGCATTAAAAACACCCCCTGGATAAGATTAGCGACAATGGAAATTTAACATTAACCACCCTGGGTAAGATTAGCGACAATGGAAATTTAACATGGGCAAAAAACCCTGGGTAAGATTAGCGACAATGGAATTTAACATTGGAGAAAGGACAAAAAGGAAATATCCATTCTAGCGACAAAGGCATTCGAACAATGGAAAAAAAATATCGATTCTAGGGACAAAGGCAATTGAACATGGGGAATAGAATTTGGGTCTGTCTAGGGACAAGGGGAATTGAAGATGGGAATATAGTTTGGGTTTGTCTAGGGACAAAGGGGAATTGAACATGTTAGAAAAAAAAAAAAAAAAAACCTAAAAACTACTTTAGGGACAAGGGGAATTGAACATGGGATTTAAAAAAAAAATAAATTAAAAAAGGGGTAGGCAATGGAAAGTTAGTCTCTTTTCGAGAAATGTGGGTGGCCCTGAAAAGGGCCTTTGGTTTTATGTTAATATTAACATAGACGGCATCTGTCACATCTTCTACTTCTTAAACTCCTTCTAACTGCAGGTCCATACACAAGTACCCTCTTGAGGCATCTTGTCTTTCTATGTAAACTCTTCTCATCCATAGACTAGTATCTGTCCTATCGACAACAGTCCACTTGGATCGGACATACATGGGTATGTCCGTCCTGAACATCATTGTTGACACAAGGGTGGAAGATTGAACGTCGGTCCACATCTTGAGGCTCCGAGAACAGGTGAGTGATTGCACTGAACTGCGCTTATTTATAGGGAGAGGAAGGATTGAAACGGATTGAGATCATTCACCAATCCAAACACGGGTGACAAAATTCACTCAGCCCGCATCCAATCCGAAGAGAGCAGTCTGTGACGTCACGTGGCCTATATAGATTCGCTAGCGCCTGTGTGCAGTCAATCGATGCGAGACAGTGATTCAACATGACGGAAACTCAGAAAACGATTCACTGGGGTGCACCAGCAGTGGAGACCGCCCAAGGGAACCCGGACTTACTTTCAGAAGAGGTACATTGGGATTTTGTGGATTTTCTTACCTCGCAAGAATTTGTTCCGGAACCTTCGTCTCATTCTTCATTACCGCAAGTGGAGAATTTTAGACAGAGACAGAAAGAAGAATTGGAGAAATTTATGCAACGACAAAAGGAAGCGGAACAAGCTTTTCTCCTACAGCAACAGCAACAGCAACAAGAAGAGGTAAGAAAAAAACAACAACAACAAGAAGTATCAGCAAAGAAACAAGAGGGTGAAAATCAAACGGCCACGGTACTGTTGGACATGTTAGCGGAGTTAAGAAGTCTGAAACAAATGTATCAGACTTCTTTATCACGACCGAAGAGAATACGACCTTCACGAGCTAAACACGCCAACCCTGTGACTAAGCCTATCGTACCACCCTTAGTGATCTCAACCCAATCATCATCATCAGAAGTAGGCCTTGGCCGTGGCAAAGGCTTAAGGCAGTTAAAGTTGATTGCTTAAACTCACCCCTACATCAAAAAAGGCCCTTTTCAGGGCCACCCACTTCTCTCGAAAAGAGATAGCCTTTCAATTTGCCAATAACTCAAAATCAACAAAAAACAAACCATTTTACCCTTATAGCACATGTCTGTGTATGAGTGCGTGAGTGTAGCTTCTTATTTAAAATCAAAACTCAAAGACACTTACCTTATATAATTAATGTATTCTTTGTTCCATAGTTACATGCAATTCACAATTCACAACAGAACACTTTATAAATTACATTCACTTCTTCTGTTTCTTTTTTTTTACTCTCTCTTTTCTCCCAATTTCTTCATCGTCACAGTCTTTTCCTCCTCACTTTCTTCCCTTCTTCTTTTCTTCTCCTGTTTCTTTTTCTTCACCTGGCTGCTTTCATCCTCTGAAGCATCTCTCTCTTCTTCTGAAGAATCCCTCTTTTCTTCCGACTCCTCTTGTTTCTTTTTTGGGGAAACTGGAGACCAATGTCCGTTTTCTTGACAATAATAACAGGTATCTTGACTTTTGTCTTTTCTAGCCCCTTTTTTTGTTCTTTTTTGACGGTCTGGACACTCTGAAGACCAATGCCCTTTCTTCTGACAGATATAGCAGGTATCTTGACTTTTATCTCGAAAGGAAGGAGAGTAGTCCGTCGGCTGGACTGAAGAGAATTTTCTAATGACCCCTCGCAAAGCTCTGACGAAACGTTCCATCTGGGTAGTCTCTTCCATCGTTGTGCTCGGTTTGAGAGTGAAATGAATAGTGAAAGGACAAGACACACACCCTTTTTATATACGCTGGTTTGCCATGACTATAAATTAATCTATGGTGTTTAAACTTGAGTCATTTGACGTTTTGCACTCAAGCTGAAACGATCCCATTCATTCGAGAAGAAAGAAGAAGAAAGTAAGAGGCAGAAACGTGATCTATCGCCTCGTACCAGAGCTGAAGTCTTGGCACAAATTCATGCCAGTGATTTTGAAGAGGACATGAGTGAACCAGAATCCGAACCCTCTAAACAAAGTTCACCACCTTTAGTCAACCGTGAAAAGTACTATTCCATTCGAGAGTCGGAAAAGCGCTTCTCTAGAAAATTTAGAACCACGGCTTACACCTACACAGTGAAGTTTAAAGATTTCAAGTCCGACGTACCATTGGAGAAAGCAGAAGTGTTTATCACCGAGATGTGGGATTCTTTGCTCACCGCACTCAAGCGACAATGTCAACCCAAAGAAGACGATCGTTTGACACTATCCATAGATCACGACAGCTTGAAATCCCCTGTTTGGATCGAGGTTAGCAGACCCGCAGAACTAACCCCTTCCAAAGTCATGGACAAGATTCAACACGTGCAACAATCTAATGACCAGTTTGACATCACCGATGGTAAAGCCACACTGAAAATGGCCCAAGTCTCTCCTCCTCAAGGGACAGGACAACGCAATAAGGTGTTATTGGTGAACGACCTTCGCAACACCAAAAAGAGTCTCGTCCAAATTCACAATTCTCAAGACCAGATGTGTTTAGCCCGAGCCATCGTGGTGGGACGAACCTATGCCAACAAGAACGACACGGTAGAATGGAAAAGAGCCTGGAAAACTATTCAACGATCCGACCGAGCCAAACAACGAAACGAAGCAGAACTCCTGTTACAAAAAGCCGGACTGTCCAAAGACACACCCTGTGGCATTCCTGAGATGCAGACATTGCAAGATGTCCTAGCTCCACTCTACACCTTGAAAGTGCACCCTCAAGAAATGCGCGGACCTCTGTTTTTTCGAGGGAAAGACTTTAAGGACGGAAAATACATTCATGTCAATTATCATGATGACCATTTCGATACCATTACCACTATCACTGGATTCCTGGGATACAGTTATTACTGTGAGAAATGTAACTATGGCTATAACAATCGAGAGCAACACAAACATTGCGGATGGAAATGCCCAGGATGTTTGGCCTCTCCATCCTGTCTGAGCGAAGGACAAGAAAGAGTATATTGTCCTGCTTGTCTGCGCACGTTTGTCAGCCCTGCCTGTTACCAACAACATCTGAAGACGCAAGGTTCACAGCAGAAATGTGCTTGTCAACTGCTGAGATTGTGCCCTACGTGTCGACAAGGCCTACGTACCAACAGTACCAAGACACACGTATGTTCAGGGAAAAAAAATGTCACATTTGTCACCACATTGTGGACCTGCAACACGAATGCTACATGCAAAAGTACCAACCCCCACCAGAGAAAGAGGGCGGTCACAAGAAGAAAGGCAATTTCATCTTTTTCGATTTCGAATGCATGCAAGAGACTGGCATTCACATTCCTAATTTCTGCGTGGCTCATCGAGCGTGCGAGAAGTGCATTCAAGAACCTATCTTCAGTCATTGCCCTCACTGCAGCAAGATTCCCGGAGGGCGTGAAAAAAATATTTCGAGAACCGAACACGTTAGCCGATTTTGCCCAATGGGTCTTAGATCCCATCGACAAGACGTGGAGCCAAGAGGACATCGAACGTTACGGAGATTGTCATTTCATGCCACAGTGATGGCTCACAATTTCTCCGGATACGATGGACAGTTTCTTCTTAAATACTATACGGAACAAGGCACCGAACGTCCTCAAGTCACTTTGAACGGAGCCAAAATCATTTTCATGCAAGTGGGACAAGTGCAGTTTAAAGATTCGATGAGCTATTTGGCCATGCCTTTGAGTCGAATGCCTAAAACGTTTGGAATGACAGAAATGGCTAAAGGGTACTTTCCACACTTATTCAATACGGAAGCCAATCAACACGCCGTTCTACCCCATTTGCCTGAGGCTCAGTATTACGACCCCGACAACATGCATACCGAACAACGAGAAGCTTTCTACGCTTGGTACCAGACTCACGCCTCCGACCCTTTCGACTTTCAGGAAGAAATGCTAAAGTATTGTCGTTCCGATGTGGACATTTTACGGCGTTGCTGTGGAAAATTTCGAGAACTGTTCATGGAACACGGGGGGGGGGGGGGTCGATCCTTTGAAAGAAGCTTGCACCATTGCCAAAGCGTGTTCCTTAATGTATCGACAACGATTCATGCTTGAAAACACCGTTGCTGTCATCAGTCCTCAAACGACCCACTTTGTCAAACGTCAATACTCGGTCAAAGCCCTACGTTGGTTACATTACTTGTGCGACAAGGAAGACAAATGGATTCAGCATGCCCGCAACTGAGGAGGCGAAAAGACTATCGGAACGTATTCGGTCGATGGCTGGGACTTAGAAAACCCCAAGATCGTGTACGAGTTTAACGGTTGCTTATTTCATGGATGTCCCGTCTGTTACCCTGATCGTAGCACTAAAAATCAGTTTTTACAACGAACCATGGAAGACTTGTACCAGGACACTTGTCAGCGACGCCTAAAGTTAGAACAGCAAGGATACCAAGTGGTGGAAATGTGGGAACACGAATACGATCACCGTATGAAAATCGATCCCGAGTTTAAACGCGCCGTGGAAAGTTACAAGCCGATGGACCCCCTAAACCCGAGGGATAGTTTGTACGGAGGAAGGACCAATGCCACCTGTTTGCTGTACCAAGCCGACGAAGAGAAAGGAGAAGAAATCAAATATTTGGACGTGTGTTCGCTGTATCCTTACGTGTGCAAATATTGTCGCTTTCCTGCAGGGCACCCACAATTGTTCACGGAACACATCGACCTGAAAAACATTCGAGAATACGAAGGCTTGATCAAGTGTAAAGTTTTGCCTCCCACGAACCTATACCATCCCGTCTTACCTCACCATTGCCAAGGCAAACTGATGTTTCCTTTGTGCAGTACTTGTGCCGAAACGTGCAACCAAGACCAACCTTGTCAGCACACCCAGGAAGAACGGGCCTTGACGGTAACCTGTGTCAGCGTAGAATTGTTCAAAGCTCTGGACATGGGATACCAACTGTTAGAAGTGTACGAAATTTGCCACTTTCCCAAGACACAACAATACCACAAGGGTGACCACAGTCAGAAAGGCATTTTCGCCGACTACGTGGATGCCTTTTTGAAACTGAAGCAAGAAGCCAGCGGCCATCCTTCCTGGTGTCACACTTCCGAAGACGAAAAGACATTCAAAGAGAAATACTATGAACAAGAAGGCATCTCATTAGACCACATCGAGGAAAACGAAGGGAGGCGGTCGTTTGCCAAAGTGATGTTAAATTGCTTGTGGGGTAAAATGGCACAACGACCGTGTTTACCCAAGACGGAATATTTGACAGAACCTTCCCGCTACTATCAGATGATTCAGGAGAAAACCAAATACATGAAACACGTGGACGTCGTTCGCGAGGATTTGATCTTGGTCAATTACGAAGAAGATATGGACTTTATACAAGACGACCCTTTTGGAAATGTCATCATTGCGACTTACGTGACAGCTCATGCTCGCTTAAAATTGTACGAATCTTTAGAACTGTTAGGGGAACGTGTCCTATACTTTGACACGGACAGTTGCATTTACATCCATCACCCGAGTCAACAGCACCATGACATCGAAGGAGACCGTTTAGGAGCCTGGACAGACGAGCATCCCGACGACAAGATTCTAAGTTTCGTCAGTGGTGGTCCCAAAAAATACGGCTACGAATACAGGGACCCACAAGGAGAATTGCACACGACGTGTAAAGTGAAAGGATTGACTCTGAATTATCGTACCAGTCGTGTAGTGAACTTTGTGGTATTGAAAGAAGCCTTGCCATCGGGAGTGGATGGAAACTTTAAAGTGACCACCTATCAACCCAACAAGATTGTACGTTTACCCACTCACCACATCGTCAGTCGACCCTTGGAAAAAGTCTATCAAATCGTGTACCAGAAGCGAGAGCGACTTTCCAATCATTTCACCTTAACGTATGGACACGTCGGTATTGGTCTGTATATAAAAAGGAACCCTAGGCAAGATCGATAGTTCATCGTGACTACCAAGACCGAGCGAACAAGATGAATACTTTCAGAGAAACACAAAAGAAGTTTAGACAGGCACAATTCAAATATGGGGCTTCTGAAGTGGAATGCGATTGTGAGCCTTGCGACTTTTCAACCTGTGTTAGTGACGGTGACAGAAGAACCCGTCACCCAGGTCGGGACTGTCGTGGACAGGCCTGAAAGACCCTTTCGGGAGGACACTTGTGTGACCTTACCCCCTATAGAACTGGTCAGAACATTACCCAAAACATGTTGTACAGACACTTGTGTTTATTCTACGCTGATGGTTATCATGTGCCTTTTATCCTTGTACTTAAGCCTTTGGCTTTTATGTATTTTTTTTGTCTTTCGTATTCATGTTTGAAACATTCAATAAACGTGTTCTGAAAAAAGTATATAAACTCTCGACTTGTTTGTTTTCGTGTCACAAGTGACATTCCAGACACTGTGGCTACCTCTACTGTCTCTGCTCCCTCTTCCTCTACTGTCAAAGTCATCGACGAACACTTAGATCGTGCCAGTTGGGAGGCTTTGTATCTTCGCCATCCCTTTAACATGCTCATTGCAGGACCTAGCGGTTCAGGTAAAACCGAATTCGTCAAACGTTTGATCGAACATAAACATCATTTGATCGATCGGCCACCTCAACGAATCGTGTGGTGTTACAAAGTGTGGCAATCGGCGTACAGCCTCTTGCGAGAAAGTCAAGGCGATTCATCGTGTTTGTGGAAGGCATTCCTAAAGAAGACGACGGCATCGTCTCTGACTCCCGTCAAACCCATTTGGTCATTTTTGACGACATGTTAGGAGAAGACGAAGAAGAGATTAAACTGTGGTTCACGCGCAAAGGGCATCACCGTAATGTCAGTGTCTTTTACATCACTCAAAATTTGTTTCAACAAAGTAAAGCCCATCGCACCATCAGTCTCAATGCGCATTACGTGGTCTTGTTTAAAAGCCCTCGAGATAAATAACAAGTGCAAGTGTTATCCAAACAGTTAGGGACGCCTTGGCTGACTCAGGCGTACAACGATGCCACTCAAACTCCACACGCCTATTTACTCGTCGATTTGAAACCTACGACCCCCGAGGATATGCGATTTCGTACCCACTTGTTTCACCACTGGTGCCAAGACGAAGGCCCTGTCCTGTACACGTCTCCGTCCTCGACTTAATTTCACTCCACAAAAAAAATCTATAAAAACCTCAGACCCTTTTCGTCTGTCTCACACACATTTTGAACATGACGTCCCTTCAGTCGCATCTTCCCGTCAAATTGATTCGTGCCTTGTATGGCATCAGTCGAGAAAAAAATCCACAAACACGAGCTCGTGTCTTAGAAGCTAGTCTCAAAGAAGTCTTACGATGGTTCACGGTGACGGCACGTCAATTACTCCAAGGAATCATTCAGATTCCTCATCAAACCAAACGCTTTTTCGATCGAAACAAAGTCGTTTTGACCCAACTGGCCGATCCCCGCATCGACATTCAAACCAAGAAACAAATCATTTTGAAATCTGGAGGGAGCGGTACTCTAGGAGGGGTCATCATTCGCTCTCTCTTAAAATGGGATCCTAATGCCCCCAAACTTCTCCCCAAGAAAAAAGGCAAACGAAGCTCCAAGAAGAAGAAAAAGACCAGGTCCCCAAGGAGAACTTCTCCAGTGGCGGGAACTTCCTCTTACCAGACGCCACCCCGGAAAAAGAGAAGAAGTCCCCAGAAAAAAAAGTCCACAGAAGAAAGCTAGTCGCAAGAAGGGCACTTCGGCCATTACGCAACTTTACACTTCGGGAGCCTCAAGTTCATCCACTTCTCCGTTGATGACACCAAGAACTGAAGAGTACTTGGAGACGTTGATCACACCAAGAACATCTCCGTTGATGACCCCAAGAAGAACTTCCCCAGTGGCAGGACCCTCCAATTTAGTGGCAGTGGCTGCTGCTCACAAAGTACCTTCTCCCAAAATCAAAGTCCAAGAAAGATCGCGCATGTTACAAAGTTTACTGGATTTGTCCAAGCAAGAACTGGCTCGATTTAGTCTGTTACGTACCCCTGCACGACGTGTCATGCCTGTCCTCAAACTGATACGACGTAAAGACAATCAGTGGCGACGCGTTCCAGTATAAAAAATGTCTGTGACCAAGTAGGGGTATCAGTGTTTTTGGTGCTGAAGACTCAAAGATGTCACCTTCCAGAAAACATCCCTCTTCTAAACAGCCCCAAGGAAAGAAAAGAAAAGGTCTACCTCTTCGTTTAGTTAAACATGGGGAGATGTTATCTTTCCTGTCCAAAGCTTCTCCACCCCTACGAGAAAAACTCATTCAATCGGCCTCCAAAGAGGTCATCGATGCCGTGTGCGAATGTTGTTTGAACGTCTTGAAAGGCACGATCCCTTTGTCCAAACACCAGAAACAATGCTTAGGTAAACATCGTCACGTTCTTCGCCAAATGGTTCAAAAGAAAATTCCCATTCGTCAAAAGAAGAAGATGTTGGTCCAACGTGGAGGCATTTTACCCCTCTTGTTAGGTCCCTTACTGAAAGGAGTCTTGGGAACCATTTTGGGAGGACTGGTGGGAGCAAGATAAAAAGGCCCTCGGAAGTCCCAAGATCTCAGAATTGACCCCTGACAACCCCATGGAAGGACGAAAACTAGCTTTAGTGCCTTACAAACGATGGATGGAATACCATCGTTGGCAAGAACAACGCACCCCGCATTTACCTCCCAATCCCCATTTGAGCGAGATGTCCCAGTTACAACACGACTTGCAGTCCTTGATGGATCGCCAAGATTTGTCCGAAACAGAAAAATCGCAAAAGTACGGTCAACTCTTGCAACGACTGCAACTCTTTCACCAAAAAGCTTTAGACGAAACAGCTCTACCCACTCTGAAAGATTTTAAGACCTTGATGAAAAGTTCAGCACCATCACCAGTACCAGTACCAATACCACCACTACCAGTGACCAAGACAGAAAAAGGAAAAGAAGAAGAAGAAGAAGGGTTTCAAACTCCACCAGAAAAAGTACGCAAGTTAACAACACCACCTACCTCCAGAATTGGATGGATTAAAAAGATGATGGCCACCCCTTCTTCATCACAAGAGAAAAAGAAAGTGAAGACAGAAGTGAAGACAGAAGTGAAACAAGAACCGATATCCCCCGCTCAGACATCCTCCTCTTCAACACCTATTGCCGGTCGCACACGCAAAGCATTGCAATCCAAGAAAGTACTCCAAGAGAAAAAGAGTAGCATCCTCCAAGAGTGGGTGTCTTATTAACACACAAACACAAAAAAACTGAAAAAGTCTTAGCCAGCATTTACTACGATCCCTCTCATCCTGCAGGTTACGCAGGAGTTCAAAAATTGTATCGTGCTGCCAAAACTCGATTGAAAAGTCTCCGTTTACCTCAAGTGCAACGATGGTTACAAGAACAAGCTACCTACACTTTACACAAACCCATTCGACGCAAGTTTGCCAGAAGTCGCACCCGAGTGGAAGGCATCGGTCATCAATGGCAAGCCGATTTAGCCGATGTCTCTCATTTGGCCAGCTACAATCGTGGCTACAAATATTTGTTTTGTGTCATCGACGTCTTTTCCAAATTTGCCTGGGTCGTGCCCTTGACTTCCAAATCGAGCAGCGAGTTAGTGCGAGCCCTGCAACGAGTGTTGAAACAAAGTGGTCGTCACCCTCTTCGATGGCAAACGGACAAAGGTACCGAATTTCTGAACCAAGCTTTCCAAAAAGAATTAAAGAAACGTGACATTCATTTTTTTACCACCGAGAATCCCGAAACCAAAGCAAGCATCGTGGAACGTTTTCAACGCACTTTGAAAGAACGCATGTGGAAATATTTTACGCATCACCACACTCTGAAGTACATCGACATCTTACCGCACCTGGTGCAAGCGTACAACCAATCTTACCATCGAAGCATCGGACGTGCCCCGCAAGACGTGACTCCCGACAACGAAGTGTTGGTGTTTGAGCGCCTGTTTGGTACGCCCCCGACGAGGGCTGTCCCCAAGAAAAGTGGAGAGTTGACCGTAGGAGATTGGGTGCGCATTGGCAAAACCAAACGCACTTTCGACAAAGGTTACTTACCTATCTGGACGACCGAATTGTTTCGTGTCACTGGACGAGTGCATGGCCGTCATCCTGCCGTCTATAAATTGGAAGACATGAACGGAGAAGTGCTCAAAGGAACGTTTAATTTGCCCGAGTTACAACGTGTCACCAAAAAAGAAGACGACGTGTACGACATCGAAAGCATTCTCGAACGCAGAACCCGTAAAGTGGGCAAACGACGTGTCAAAGAAGTCAAAGTACGTTGGAAAGGATATCCACCCAGTTTTGATTCTTGGATCGACGCTTCGCAAGTCATCGACTATAAAAAGAAGTGACCATCATGCCCTTTCACACAGACGCAGCTACGTCGACCACTCCTTCACCCTGTTCTTCTCTGCAAGATTTACAAAAACAACCCTTGTGGGTGTGGTGTGGAGAACGAGTGCCTAAAACGCAAATCGTCTTTTTCTGCCAAATCTTCGTGGTGTATTGTGTCATCGGGGCAGCCATTGCCAATTTGAGTTTGCAACAAGGAGACAAACAATTGTGGACCATTTTAATGAGCAGTTGCATTGGTTACCTGCTTCCTAATCCCTCCTTGAAATTCTCTTCGAACGGGAACCAAGGGAACCTTGTGTCCAGTGCCAGTGCCAGTCACCTCTCCAACAACAACCACAACCAGAACCCCATTTTGGGCGGAGACACGCCTCTGACGTCCAGTAACCCCTCGGACAGCCACAGAACTCTGGAATTATGAGTCACCAAAACCAAGAACACGTTGTGCTGTTACACGGCCAAATTACCTCAGACCATCCCCTTAGATCACGAAGCCCATTGGGAAGTGGCTTTAGTAGAAATCATTCACCCGACCCAAGTCCTCAATGTCCTTCCCAGTACAAATTTTTTTGATGTAGAAGTTCATGACGAACAATTGCAACAGTACTTGGATACCCATGGCAAATATGACAAGAAAACCCCTGGCACAAAAAATCAAAAGTACACCACCTATCACTTGTTCATTCCTCCAGGCTATTATTTTAATGGTCAACATTTGGTGAGCACCATAACCTCCAGATTTAATGTCGTGTTTCTGAAAGCTTTGGAGAGTGTCAAAAACAGTGTCACCATGGAATACCGCAAAGCAGCTCGTCCCTTCTTGATGAAATTTGACGGGAGTAAAATCCTGTCCATTTTATTTTGTCCTGAATTGTTTGATATGTTGGGCGGAGACATGGACATGAGAATGGCCATGCTCAAGAAAACCAATCGATTACGACAACGAGTCTTTTCGCAAGTTATTTCGTGCCCCGGTAGAACTGAACCAAGGACTGAATTTGATGTTTGTGTACTCCGATGTGGTGGAGTACAACGTGGTGGGACACACCTCCGCACCGTTACTGCGTGTCATTCCTTTCAAAGTGGATTCTGCCACGGTCACTGACGAGGAAGGTGGAAACACTTATCACGTTCACCGCGAATTTGTCCATCCTCACTATTTGCCTGTCAGCAAGTCGTATTTGGACACGGTCAACATTACTATAAAAGGAGATCTGGGACAAAATATTCCATTCACCAAAGGAAAAGTCACGGTGAAACTCCATTTTCGAAAACGGTTCTATCACGACTCGTAAGTCATGTATCCAGTGTACCGAGGGGTTGCTCGACAGCGAGGACACGGTTTAGGAGATATGTTAAAATCGGCCTTTCGTTCGGTGGCCCCAGTGTTGAAACCGATGGTGACACGCGGATTGCACGCCTTGAAAGATGCGGCACTGACAAAAGGCAAAGAATTTCTCCAAAATGTCATCATCGACAAACAAAACCCTAAAGAAGCCTTCATGAGGGCAGGCAAAAATGTCTTGCTGCAAACGGGCAAGGACCTTTTGGATCGACGCGAAACACCTATAAATGCCCTGCACGCTACCGAGTCAAGCATTCAGCAAGGACAAGGCAGAAAGAGACGACGAAGAAAACACCCTTTCACCAGACTTCACACGTCTAAAGCGAGAAAGACAAAGAAAAGAAGAACCGTTCGAGACTTAGACGTTTTCGATTATTGAGACACAGAACAAAATGATGCACCGAGAGTCTTGTGCTTGTTCCAAGTCGGAACTGGATCTCTTTGCCATGACCCTATCATGATGACGATGCAAGAATCCCAATGGGTGGAATTTCATCCCGTCTCCTCTTTGACGGATTCCGCTCCCATCGAGTTTGAAATCGAAGGACAACCCGAAGATTACATCGATCTGAATAGCAGTTACCTGTATTTGAAAGTGAAAGTGATCAAAACGGACAACACCAACCCAGGAGGCGATGCTAGAGTAGGTCCTGTCAACAATTTCATGCATTCCTTGTTCAGCGAAGTGGACTTGTACTTGAATAACAAACTGGTCAGCAGCAGCATGGATACTTACCCATATCGTGCCTACTTGGAAAATCTCTTGACGTACGGAAAAGAAGCCAAGAATACTCATCTGGATGCTTGCGTGGTATGGAAACCTGACACGGCAGGTGTATGCACGTTTAGCGACACACTGTCCTGATAGAAGATGACAATCCTCACAATGTGGGGTTTAACGACCGTCGTAAGAAAATTCTGCAAGGGCGAAGTTTAGAACTGATGGATCGTTTGCATTTGGACATGTGGTTACAAGAAAAGTATTTGCTGAACGGGGTGGATATCCCTCTGAGGCTGAATCGTAGCAGTGCCGCTTTCCATTTGATATCCCATGTCAACGAATACAAAACTATCTTTCAAGAAGCCCGACTTTACGTGCGTCGTGTGGAAGTGTTACCTAAAGTGGGAAACGACGTCAGTCAAACGTTGAGCAGAACGACCGCCAAGTATCCAATACGACGCGTATAAGTGAAAACGTTCACCATTCCCGCTGGACAGCGATCTATGATCGAAGATCATCTGTTCCAAGGACAGTTACCCAAGCGTTTGATTGTTGGTATCGTCAGGAATTCAGCCTTCAACGGAACCCACGATCAAAATCCTTTTTGAGTTTCAACATTACAATGTGTCCAAGATCGAAGTCAGTCGCGACGGCAAGACTTTGTGTACCCGACCCTTTGAGCCCAAGATTGGTGTCGCAAAGAATTATTTGAGATCGTACTTGTCCCTGTACGAAGCCACGGGACAGTTAGGAACCAACACCAGTCACGGTATTTCGTACGACGATTATGCAGGAGGCTATGCTTTGTGGGGTTTTGATTTCACTCCAGACCAAGGCAGCGACGAGGGACATTTCCACCCTATAAAATCGGGCCAGATTCGTGTGGAACTTCAGTTTGCAAATCCACCTCCAGATCACACAGTGAACGTCCTCCTGTATGCAGAATTCGACAATACCATAGAAATCAACAGTTTGAGAGAAGTCATTCTAGACTATTAGAAGCCATGGAAGACTGTTATCCCTATTTGCCTAGTGGAGAAACTTTAGACATGAAATGTGAGGAAACAGTGGAAGGAGAATCCCAAGACAAAGACGAAAAGGACATCATGATCAAGTCGAGATGTCCAGAACAAGAACAGCAATTGGTCTTCTACTGTGCTACATACCTGGCAGACACAGTTACGATATGGATGAAGCATGATTACTATGAATGTCAAAACATCAGTCAAGAAGAAAAATTCAACGAATATCTGGACGAAGCTTGGAGTCTGTTTAAAAAAAACGTGTTACGTTGGTGGTATAAAGACTTGCGTGAACATTTCTGTCCTCCATTAACGACTCAAGAAATCCATTACATCAAAGCCCTCTTTGACAAATTCAAAGAGAAAGTCGAGATCGAAATTGATCACTTATTATCAGCAAAAGAACATTAAGTGACTTATTTTGATCATGATTTTTCTAGGAACGATGAGAACTAAATCGTTGATTTTGTGACTAGTCTGCTTATTTTGTTGTCTTCAGCTAGGAAACATAGTGTCCATCCATGACTCAATGACTTGCAACAGTGGAAACCTGTTTAAAGTAGAGTGTAAATTGAAAAAATGTTTGTCATTTGAAACAAATGTTTGATGTTATATTGTTGGATTATTGTTAAAAAATGTTAGAGTTCTTGGTTAATGTTAAGTGATTTTGAATAAAAAATGTTGTGTTTTGAAAAAAATGCCTTTGTCTTTTGTTTGGTTATAAGAATGTTGATTCATGCTCTTTGACTTCTTACTATCCCTCTCATGACACTCATTGAACATTGCGGCTCGAAAACCGTGGAGGGATGTTTTCCTTCACGTCCGCGCTTTGACTTTAAGAACCGGGTTGTTTCCAGTCTAACCATCCATTGTCGACTCATCCTCCTACGAAGATGTGCTCCAAACTAGCTAAGCTAAACGAAGTCTACGTGAATTTGCATAGGGTCAGACACAGTCTGATACCGAAGCCAGAAGAGATAGAGAATGTGAGAATGCTAAAAGTCACTGAAGACTTGATAGAAGAACTCTTCAGAGAAGAAGTGAACAGGGAGAAAGAAGAATGGACAGAGAAGTACAGACTTGGGAGACAGCAGTAACAACAACAACAACAGCAGCAGTAACAGCAGCAGGAACCTGAACCTGAGAGAGGCTTTGTCGATTGTCGTATCGACACCAAAGAGTTCTTCTTCTCTTTCCGAAGAAGCAGACCTATCGTCAGAAAGTCTATCCTCAGAGGACGTCGCATTCTTAGAAACTAAAAGATTGCCATAGCAAACAAAAAAAAAAAAAAAAAAAAAGCAGCCCTTTTCAGGGCTACCCCAATACTCTAGAAAAGAAATGACAATCGATTTGCCAATGTGTGTAGGTAGAGTAGTGTGAATATAAACACTGACTCTTTTTTATAGTGTGAGGGTATGTGTTTGTGTATAGGATTGTGCGTTTGTAAATTCTCACGTACGTTGGTGTGGATAGTAGATTAAGATCATGTTTTTTGGGCTGTTTGAGGTGTGGGGAGAGTAGATTTGGGGTTTGATTGCTTTGCGTATGTGGATAGTATACTGAAGTGATTAATAAAAAAATTTTTTAGAATAGAAATGGGTAGTATAAAAAAAGTGAGTGAGTGTTTCTTTTAGGTCCGCGCGTTGTTTGGTCATGATCTAGGTAAGATCAATTTTATGTTTTTAGGGGGATGTTTTCCTTCACGTCCACGCTTTCACTATAAATTGAAACTCGCTGGACAGTCTAGCTACCCTTGTTGATTGATCAACAATAAAAATGAGTAGCAGACTTGAAAAACTTTTTGAACTCCAGATGCACCTGGAATATGCCATATGCCTCCTGAACGAGCTGGCTGCGGAGGCCCTTGTGGAAGAAGCCAGGATACAACAGGAGGAGGAAGAGAGAAAAATGAAAGAAGAGGAGGAAAGAAAGAGAGAGATCAGGTGTCACCCTATGATGAACCCTGTGTGCAAGGTGACACCTAAGGCAAGAACATCTCCCCAACCTGTAGCTACACCACATTTACAACAGGAGGTAAGGATGCCAATTCATCCTAGAATAAGAAATAGAAGAAGAGAAAGGGAAGTCTTCACTATTCCAGAGACAGAAGATTGGAATAGTGAAGCCACTCAACCCGCCTCAGCGCTTACAGCAACAAGGGTGAATTGGCAAGGAGACTGGAGTCGAAGATGTGTGTGTGGTGCCAGTCCAGGAAGGTGCCATCATTAGATAGGTGCATCTGGAGTTAAAAAAAAGCCCTTTTCAGGGCTACCCCAATCTCTAGAAAAGATATAACAATCGATTTGCCAATGTGTGTAGGTAGAGTAGTGTGAATATAAACACTGACTCTTTTTTTTTTCTTGTGTGTGTGTGTGTGTGTGTGTGTGTGTGTGTGTGTGCTTGTAAGCGCTCACATATGTTTGTGTGGATAGTAGATTTGGGTTTGTTTATTGTTTCTTAGCGTATGTGGAGAGTATAGTTTGGGTTTTGTAACCGCTCACGTACGATTGTGTGGATAGTAGATTATGGATTTTGTTTATTGTTTCTTAGCGTATGTGGAGAGCATAGTTTGGGTTTTGTAACCGATCACGTACGATTGTGTGGATAGTAGATTTGGGGTTAGTTTATTGCTGATTCACTTATGTGAATAGTATATTATATGAAATGAGAAAGTAGGGGGATGTTTTCCTTCACGTCCGCGCTTTCACTATAAGAACCCACAGTATTCGTCGTTCAAACCATTCTACAAAGAATAAAAAAAGAAGATGGCTTCGAACCAGCTCGATAAAATGAAAACATTGCAAGACGTCCTGGACAATTTAGGCATGATGGAGCAAATGTTAGCGAGGTTAAACGAGGATCACTATTCTTATAGCCCACATAGAGTGAAGATGGAGATTAACAACTTAAGAAAAGTAAAGGAAATGATAAGTGCTGTGATGAAAGAAATAAAGGAGGAGAAGGAGGATGAAGAGGAAAGGATAAGGATGAGAGTATGGATCGAGAAAATTGAAAAGGAAGAAGAAAATGAGAAGAGGAAGAAAGAAGAGGAGGAGAAGTAGAAAGAAGAGAAAAAGAAGGAAGAAAAGAAAGAAAAGAAGAGAAAGAGTGTAGGAGAGAAAATAAGAAGTTGTTGGAGAAATTGAAGAAATTAGAAGAAGAAGAAACCCAAAGGCCCTTTTCAGGGCCAACCACATTTCTCGAAAAGAGACTAACTTTCCATTGCCTACCCCTTTTTTAATTTTTTTTAAAAAAAAATCCCATGTTCAATTCCCCTTGTCCCTAAAGTAGTTTTTTTTAACATGTTCAATTCCCCTTTGTCCCTAGACAAACCCAAACTATATTCCCATGTTCAATTCCCCTTGTCCCTAGACAGACCCAAATTCTATTCCCCATGTTCAATTGCCTTTGTCCCTAGAATCGATATTTTTTCCATTGTTCGAATGCCTTTGTCGCTAGAATGGATATTTCCTTTTTTTCCTTTCTCCAATGTTAAATTCCATTGTCGCTAATCTTACCCAGGGTTTTTTGCCCATGTTAAATTTCCATTGTCGCTAATCTTACCCAGGGTGGTTAATGTTAAATTTCCATTGTCGCTAATCTTACCCAGGGGGTGTTTTTAATGCTAATTCCCATTGTCGCTAATCTCACCCCATTCACTACTTTAGTGTTTCTCGAATTGAAGACACCACCGACGGGTGTGTGCAGGAATATGAAAATAATCAGCGTAATCTACGGGCCCTATTTAAGCAGCATATTATTGAATATCCCAAATATGATATTAACAAAACTTTCATTAACACAGTAACTCATCTGGATAATGTGAGGTCTAATGCTGAAATTTTAAGACGAATCGTTTCTCGAAAAAACCCGTTAAGATTCCGGTTATAAAAAGAAGTTTATCGATTATTTTAAGATCACCTAAGCCCAACTGCCTACGTTCAATATACGCAGGTCGGATACAAAATAAAATTCGGCAGGATCTGGGTAACGTAATTCAGGAATATTTTCCAAAGATCTGTGCCTCATGGGAGACGTTACGGGTCCATCCATATATTCTCCCACATAATAACGATCCAGCAGATAGTTGTCGTCATGTGTCGCCAGACATTGCCAATATCACGACGACGGTTTCTGTAAATCTAGTATGTGACGAAGTCAATGTAGTTATATCGAGTCTAATCAATCATTACAAGGGCAGGCACATCAGGGATATATTCTGTACAGCTTTTCTCATGATGTCCCCCGGGTTCATTTGTTTCTGTCGGTGGCCACTAATCCTGTTTATTTACGATGTCATAATCCATCGCTGTCACTAATACGTTTTCGTCTAACCGACCAAGACGTAATTTATTCGACACACGTGGTCAAGTTTAATCATTAGTTTCTATGTGCGTGACAGTCTCTTAACGAATTATCTCGGTAAATGAAAAAAATAACATTTGTTGCGTTAATTGTTTTGTCGTTAGTTTTGTTATTTGACCTTGGGGAATGCTTCGCTTTCTGCGGTAATCTTAATAGATTACAATGCAAGTACTTTTCTAGCTGTCTCGCACGTGCACTTACAGCTGCTAGAGTTTCATATAGTCGAGACAAACCTAATCCTCTTTTCGCAATGCCACTTGCGAATGGAACAAATTTAGCTATATCGTATTGTTCGTGTAAATCCGCCAACGATGATTCCATTTCGCGCTGGAGTAATTTGATAAATTGGTACTCAGCCGCGAGTGTATATCTGCCCTCTTCACGTCGCTGCTGTATCATCTCCAAATCTTCGTTGATTTTTTCAACATCAAGTTGAATCGCGAGGCTATCTTGCTGTAATTCTTCGATCGTAGAGATAATCTCGTAATGTTTTCCTGGTTCATTATACAACAAACGTATTTCTTTAATCAAAGATTGTATCGAGACAAATTCGATAACGTATTGCCGTATCGCGTTCACTTATCGTGATGAATCCATGCGGATTTCCTGAACATGCGTGAAGAACGGTATAAACTTACTTATGTCCATGTCGCCAGGACACCATGTTTGATGAATATTTCAAAGTGTAATGTGTGTCAACACCGTTATAAAGAACCCAAAAATTACAGTTATCTCTAATAACTTTGGGAATCTGCGTATACCGCTAAGTAACTTAAATGACATCTGTTTTTATGTCTCCTCGTGACAATATTCTAGCTGGATCTGCTTGTTTGTCAACCACGACATCATCGTAAACAGCTAGATTGTTTACATCCCGGTTAAGGTCCTCAGCGGACGGCGCTTCCTCCATGTCTGTGATAAATTCAAAAACATCGTCTTCAGCAACCAGGTTGAGAAAAAACACAGCAGCACTTACAGGTAAATGTCTAAAATGTGTCACACAAGAAAATACGTTTGTGATTATTCCTGTTGCAAAAACAGGTGACGATATTGTTACGGCACTAGGTAAAAGTCCTGGAGCGCCATGGGTTAAGTGTCCTTGGGTAAAATACTTTACTAGATATCATTATTGCGGTCCTGGAGCTCGCCTTGATATTAGACTTGAAGACAAATTTCGAAATTTAGGTAAATGCGATTGATCAAACGTGCCATGTACATGACGTCGCGTATACAAATCCAGATCTACAACAACGAAATATCGCGGAGGTCAAGTTAACTCACACGCTAAATTCGATAACGAATACAAATATACGAGAATCACTCCCGAATTGGTTGATAGGATCGGCGCTGAAATGTAAAATTGTGTTGGGATCCGGCAATTAAACATACCAATAACATAAAAGAGTCGATTTATTATAGACCAAGAGGATAGAGATGAGGTACAGCATCAAATATAAAACTCGCCGATACAGCAGGTGTCACATGTTCTGTAATAGGAGATTGGTTGTCAGGACAAGCCATATGGCAAATTGATCTTTTACGTCCCATAACCATTTAACATGGATATTTTTAATGTCAGCACACCCAACAAAGTTCATCTGGCAGATATCTTGTTTTGACCACACAAGGTCCATAAAAGGCGCACATACAAATAAGTATTGACTTTCGTACACGTTGCAGGTAGATGCAATGAGGCTGACCCATTATCATCCAAAACAGCAATTGAAGTCTCAGCAGAGTTCTAAAGAAATTATTTTTCGAGGACTCGGGCCACATTGTGACCTGCGATGGCCACAATTACTGAAGGTTGGTTGTGACAAAGAATTTATCTGTACTGTAACGACGCTGATGCAGCAGCGTAATGCTAAATTTAGACGTGGATACACTACGTTACATCGCTGTCAGACAATCGTTTAATGATTTAATCAAATACGTGCACAGTGACACTTTGGACATCAATATGCCTAAGAATTACTGAGGGGAATGCAAAGCGTTCAGGATAGGGTTGAGACTACTTCATGTGGTAACCGCGTTAAACAACGAGGTCATGACTGGAATAACATGAATCCTAATAGCGGAAAGACATATAACACGACGCAAGTCACTAGATTGGCCATAACAACCAGTTTTTGGTAGTAATTTAACAGTGTGGTATTTATATGAACCAGGTTCTTTCAGCAAGAGCAACTGAGCGCGTGTTGAGTGGAACAGCACATACTGTTTCATGCGTGGTAAGGTCTACTACTCAGCCACCAGTCTATGGATTAGATTCAACAGCTCCTCAACGTGGATGTGTACGTGAACAATTACGGGTAATTCCTGAAAACACTCAGGTACCACCAATTTGGATACACGCGAACAACAAAAGTCTCACGCTCTGAGGAACGAAGCTCCACAACGTCTGTTGCATTCAACGCATGTCAGAGAGACGTTTTCGAGCGTGATGCCAAACTTACTATCGCTTCTATTAACGTTAAATTGTCTTACGTCATTTCGAAAAATATTGCCACAACAGTATTGTATTAGAACAAGCGCAACAATTATTTTTTCATTGTTTCAGAATCATGATAATTCCATATCCAGATAAAACTGACGTAATTATTGTGGTCATCTCGCACATAACCAGCTAATTTTTTCACACTGCGTTGATAATTCCTGGTCACACTGTTGTTGTTTGTAACGCTGTTGGCAGCTCCAACACGTACACAACTATTAGATCATTATGGCGCCATAAGTTCCAGACATCTGACATAGGAGTCTCTGAAATTACGGTACGCATTATTTAACATTGAACCTTGTCAGGTTGTAATCTGATTAACGGTTTCATTTTTCGTTATTGTTCATCCTGATAGATGTTCGTACAAAACGTGTTCTCAGCGGCTAACATAGTTGATCATTCATTATTGTGGTGATTCGCATGTAAACGACGCAGGCTGTCCATGATGGACCAACATGATAATCGCAGTAAATTTTGGTGATAACCAATCAAGAAATGTCGGTAATGTTTCTTTGGATACTGTACAAATCTCATCCCATATAAATATTCTCGGGATATATTTCTCACCCTTTCGTTCGGGCGTCTATGCTTTTACCTCGCCATCTAAAAAACTATGATACGTGCATGCGCTGACACGACGTTGTCTAATCTGTCAAGCAAGCTGCTGAGGTGGCGTCAACACAGTCATGTCAGATGTTTTAAATAATTATATCGCACTTATTGTTTTACAAGAATCCCTTGGACCATTCATATAGATCATGTTATTTCTCGTGATTGGATCGTTTACTGACGGTTCTCATAAATTGACATGAAATTAATAAATATCTGTTGTTTTAACTTCCGCGGATTCAGAATATTTACGAATTTGTCTGTGTTTTATTCTCCACGAGCCCCACTTGTCACCGCTTATGTTTTGTGCGATAAATGGTATCACAAATTCCATTTTACAAAGCTTAATATTATCAAGAATCCGTGGAGACTCTTACGGCTTATTAGGAATTATATTGACCATTGACAACACGAGTATGCCAGCAAAGATGATCTCAAATGAGTATATTGAAGAGAATTGCCATCGTAGTAGATACCTATTATACCTACGTTCTTTCATTTTACATGGTTGCATTTATCTGTGACACCAACACAACTTTTTCCGCTGTGGTCTTGACAACACAATATACTTCGACTGAATCCATGATCCATCTTGTACAATGATGTGCATTATCAGATAGTTAACCTGAGTGAACTTACCGAAAATTGTTATGCATATATCGTTGCCGTCTTGTGGTAACCATACATTTTTGGGATTTGTATCGAAATATCGTAGAGGTTACAGTCAACGATGTCAGAATCTTGGCATCAAGCATTTATCGTAATAACCCTATTCGAGTCCAACCTCGCTGACTGACACTGTTATCAGGTTTGTTAAAGCGTCTATCAAATCAAGCTGGTATACAGGATTAATGCTCGCTGAATACTCTATATTTGCTAGTGGCCCGTTTATAACAACTCGTGACATTTCATGTGTTGGATGCCAGAATCGCTCGAAATTACGATGACACTCGCCAAGTCCAAGAAAAGCCGCCGGATAAGCCTTGAGATTGTCAACATAAATCATACGGAGGAATCATATGTTGTATTTCAAAGACAACCATAGCCAAATTCAGCACAACATTGGCATTTTTTATCATAACCGAAGACGATTGCAGGTGGAAACTAATAGCAATGCTAATAAATTATAAGCGGCATTGGAATTTTGACAAATTTTGTGCATTTAGAATATCAACGTCCTTAATCGCAGGAGATGAATGTAACCTTGAAAAAAAAAAAAAAAAAACATATATTGGGGCACGAACTTATCCGTTTATAGTAACTGAGTTTAAGATTTCCTATTGCATATAAGTGATGTATTCTGAAGCCGGTTATGATGTAGCGGAATTCTCGGTCGGACTGTGTTATGTATATTTAACTTGCATTGTTTATATGTTTGTTTTATATTTTTTATTTTATTTTATTGCATTATATTGTAATGTAACATATTATGTCGGATTTGACCTTGTCCAAAATTTACATCATTTCTAATTGACCTTAATTAACTCTTTCTGTAAACAACTAACTCTTAGCTGAATTATTCTCTATGTGTATGGGTTCAAAATCAGAATTATTATTATTAGAAATAAATATGTTTATTTGGATCTAGGTCTAGGTTTTGAAATTTTCTTTGTGTATTTGACATAGTCCAGGTTAAAGTTTCTAATAATAACAAATATTGTGTTTTGTAAACATCCAGATCATACAATAAGGGTATTTTAATAATACAATACATTTTTTATATATAGAAAATGCTAATTGTGACATGAAGTCAAGTAAGGAATTATATAATCTTCTAAATGAGAGGAAGGCTGAGTCGTGCTTGAATAACTAGCATTTATTATTATTATATTATTAGTTGTATTATCTGTGCTGAGTTTTGCTATACTTTGTTTCTTCAAATTATTGAATTCAAGTGATTATTTTCTCTGGAAATACAAAAGAGCTCTGATAAAATTCTGGGACGGAGACAATTACTGGAATTTAAAATCGATTAAAGCCTGGAATCATTTTACTGTGATTCAATAAAAGATCGTTGATATATCAGCACTGGACAAGTTACCAGACACATCCCCGCCTTAAGTTGTGGATTTATTTTTGGGCTTCTAATGAATTTTATTCAGGATTTTAAATTATTAAAACTTGTGTCTGCATTTGTATGATTACTTTGGAGTTTAATGGGCAACACTGTAAGTTCATTTTCATTTTCTCTTTGTATTCTGGGGAAATAATTAATTGTTAAATTTTGCAATACCTTCTGTTTTTTTCTACACTTTCTGTTACTTATTTTTAAGAGCATAGACTCGAAACAGGTGTTAGGTTTGCTTACAGTGCATGCAATTATTGAATACAGTTTTGTTCCCTTTGTTGACATAATAATGTTACCAGACCATGGCATAAAATCAAATAAAATTATACGCAACAGGAAGATAAAAACCGATCGTTGGCGCCAGTATAGATCATGCCAATAGCACCTGTAAATGCCAGGTCGCAAAATACGCCGCCAGAGACTATTTGAGCAAAGATGCAGTGGAGTTCATCGATAAATTAATCACTGTCGCAATTCCCAATGACTCAGCGAGACCACAAGAACGCACAGTATCCCCAGATAAATATTTTTCCTATTCATATTATCTACGCTTGTATGTCAGTTGTAACTATACAGTAAGACATTGGTGCGAAGTGCATGTGCGTGCTGCAATTGAAGACAGTCAGCCTGTCAAACAATCACACTTCACGTTCACGCTTTTAATTGAATAATTATGACAGACCCTCAAGCCAAAACATTTCTCGAGACATATAGTACTAATGTTTTCCTGTAGCGGCAAACATTTGACTTGCATGACGGTCTTGTAAAAGTTATATTTTTGGCATCACCCTAGCAATTACATTACTACTTTCCCATATTAAATTGTTTAGAAGTGAATGTGAATGGCTTCATTACAATATGAATGGCTATCATAACAACTTTTCAGTTTTCTATTTTGTTTAATATGTAGTTTCGGCTTCTTGTCCCAAATTGCCTGTTGATAGGTTCATCCTTAAAGCATATAAGAAAAATATATTTTTGTGTCATCCCTAGATTGCTTATATTTGTTTAGTAAGCCCGTTAAATATATATAAAATCTTGTGGAGATGCTCCTTAGAATATATTCTACCAAAACAGCAGGCATGCAAAACCGTTATTCAAATTAGCACGTTTTGAGCTATGTATGCAAACATTTGAGCTTATTTTGTAACCAGAAGAACAAATTACAATACAGACTTAGCAATGATATTTCATAAGACATTCTCTACTTAAGTTTGTTAAATCTAGATTAGTATGGGTCTCCCGAGCAAACACCGTGCAATTTCACAAATGTACTGCATTCAACCTGGCCAATGCATGTTATGATTGGCTCGTACAAAAGTCACAGTACTTCCGCTAACTGACTGTGTCTTCTTAATACGTGGGTATGTCATCCGTGTAGAAAGCTTCATAAGATTAGGTGACAAAAATTTACAATGACATAAATGCATTTAGTTGATAAAATCAATCAATAGTAAAGCATTAAGTTTTCTAGTTGGAGATGAACTTCATTCAACTTATCGAAGCACTTATAGACGAACTGAGAGATAGATGTGACAGAAAGTGTTTTGTATGTGCAGTTTGGAAAAAAAATTACAAGCGTAGTTCTAATCGACCCAGTTTGACACGAATATGTTGAAATTGTTACGTTCAATTCGTTAATTTTACTTTGGGTTAATGCATTGTCTTTTAGTGTTAAAATAGATGGAGCGAAATGCATTTTAATCAAAACGCAAAGTTTAAAAATAATATGCCATGTGTTTGCATTTAGGGTCCTGTAAAAGCATGCAGATACACTTTGGAAGCTATGTGGCTAGATGGTATCTGACTTTCTTTTGTTATATAGGATAATACAGTCAGGTGCTCCTTTATATTTACCATTTCATGTGTTGAGCAATTGATGCCCTGCTAATGAATTTTGGTTGGAACAAAAGTGAAATGTGAATGAGGTATCCTTGAAAAGTTGAGCTATATTCCTATAGAATGATCCCTGTCTTTAAAAGTTTTATTGAGTGCAGATGTAAGCTTGTGCAAGATGTGGAGGCTTTACCAAGAGAAACAAAGAAATAACTAGCCAAAGAACTACGAACCTAGTGGACAAGGGGATACAAGGTACAACATGTTATCCATCGACATTAATAGAGGTTTTAAATGTTTATAAGAGAAACAAATCACAACTGGGCAGCACACATGTTGCTTACGTAACCATTTTCAATGACAACCACATGTATTCGATCTTTTCATCTAACACCATTCTAAATAATTGCATAAGTCACCGGGGGTGGGGTGCATCTCTGTATTCTTGATCTCACGGTTTTACGTTTATCAGTATTAGGATTATTACATACGTTGTTATAGGTCCTGCTAAAAATTGTACTTAAAAAGCAAACAAGGCATAAGATCGACCATTAATGAACAAAACCAAAGGTGTACTTTTACAAAACTAAAGGAGAAACAAAATAATTTTATGGCTTTCTTTTATTTGTATAGTTATACAGTTATATGCAAATAACTTTCTCAAAGAGAAAAAAAAAACGATAATGTTTCATGAGACGTACATATAGATATTCATTATGATAATTTGTTATGCAAGCACCTTCTTCAAGATCGTTAGCAGTTTCATCTGTCTGAAAGGAATAAATAAACGAACGCATGAATTAATATTTAAATAATACCTTAATTAGCTCTTGACTAATGAAGGGTTTAATCAACAAATATGATGAATTTGTATTCTCGTAATGCGATTAAACGACTTATTCATATACAATATCAAGACCATTCAGTTCAGTGCATAGGAACTAGATACCATTCCCAATCGTACGCGTTTTGACCACTGTGATTGTTCTTCCTGATTTGTCGTATTCTAATCTAAATGGAGATTTACATTCACTCACACGTACTCCACGACACTTAATTAAGGGAATTATATTTGTATTTTAAATGTAAAATTGAAAATAGCATTAAAATATTTAATTTTAAAATGCTTTTGAAGAAGGATCATCTTTTGTTTACGTTTCTTTTGGCCTCTCGCAATTTAGGTTTTGTAACTTTTATCAATTTATACGAACATATACGAATTTTATATATAAGTTGAATTATCATTATTATTATTATTATTATTATTATTATTATTAACTTACATTTATGCTAATACATATTTTAGATGATACAGTCTTTATTTTTTCTCTCGAAAGGACTAGTGACTGAATCTACGTTGGACTTGAAAATGTGTTAACATTTGGTTTCTATAAAAATATCACAAAAGAATAAAGATATTGCCAAAATATAACATAGGTAAGATTGATATTTTAGAAATATATTTGCCAAAATATACCATAGGTAAGATTGATATTTTAGAAATATATTTGCCAAAATATACCATAGGTAAGATTGATATTTTAGAAATATATTTGCCAAAATATACCATAGGTAAGATTGATATTTTAGAAATATATACGAAAGTCAGAGAAATATGAACAACTGCTTAATTTCAGCTTTTTTACACACACACACACACAGATATATATATATATATATATATATATATATATATATATATAGATAGATAGATAGATAGATAGATAGATAGATAGATAGATAGATAGATAAACTTCCTGCACATTACCTGATTCCAAATTTGAAGTCTTTAACAAAATAAAAGATACTACAAACTTGTTTTGCAGAGAATAGGACTACACAAAACTTTAAAGAAACCAATTCAATTCGTTTAGAAAGAGTTTTTCTAATAGACTGACAATAATCACGCCTAGTGAATTATAATTTTTGCTAACATCTTTACGCTCATGTTTGTACGAGATACTCGTGTTGATTGTCATCTTTACCTTGCTAATTCCTTGCAAGTTTGAATCATTGTGTTTAAATTATTGTCATATATAGCCAGATTCTCTAGAGTTATCCAAGTACATTGATCAGATTTCCTTAAACAGGTTTCACTTTTTTTCTCGTAAGTCTGGTTCCATAAAGTTATATTTATTTATGGTTGTTTACACATTCCGTTGTTTGATTTCTTATAACTCCGAAAACCATCCTCTCCTCATTCGACTGATCAGAGGTGTCAAGACAATAACTTCTTAAGTCATGTTGGACCCCAAACATTGCACCATCACACTGATATAACTTAGATTTGTACTAAACCAATCAGCTCGCTAGTTAGTCACCAAGGTTTTGACAAACTGTACGGTGGTTACGAATCCAGGCAAAACTTGTATAGATTGTGTATCCGTAATGCACTCTGAGCACGATACTTCATTCATAAATATGACAAGAGCTTTCTCGTTTTAAACAAGAATCAGTTAATCAATGTACTAACATATGACTATATTTAGTTGTTGAAATACTCACCTGCATACTTCCAGATTGCTTTCTTGCATTATACAGAGTTCGGTAAAGCCCCTGTCGCCAGCGTCATGTTCCGCTGCAAATGTGTCCTTAAGTATTATTTCTTAATTACATTCTTTGCAAATGCAAACTCTACCAATATCCGATCTCTGTAAAATAAACTCCTGTTGACGTATGCACCGACAAAGGATTTAATTTATTTAAAGCTTCCTCTTATCGTCATCATAATAGTTTACATCATAATCTAACCTCGTATCTAGTTTCATTGTTTCTAATCACAGATGATGAATGAGAAAATAATTGATATCGAAACTTATTATTACGTGAAACATATTTGATAATATATTATATTTTACATTGATACGAGAAATACAAACGATTATCATTAGTTATTTTGATATCGATATGAAAAAAAGTCATCATGCTTGTAAAAGAATGGTATCAAATTTTCCGTAATTTCATCTTCCAGATTGCTTAACTTAGGATAGCTGGCAAACAATCAACAATGATTATCTGGTACGTCATCATGGTATGTGCACCAAATAACTACTAGCAACCAATATTTAGAAAATGGCAAATTTACAATAAGTCAATGTAAGGTCATGAATTCGAAAATTCAAGAAAAAAGGAGGGATATAAAACAATCCATAAGCTATAACATTTGCAAAGTTAATCAAGCAATAAATTTGAATATGCAGATTATTTTGGGTTTTATTTATACATAAAATTATGTAAAACTTCTTACCCAATAGCATGTATTCCAGTCCTATGGAAAGGTCCGGGGTAGGCAGGTAACTATGTTGAGTTTTCATAGAAATTCGCATTCCAGCTGTTAGATTCATATGAGACTGAAATTGAATTTTCCGGAACATGAAAACTTCATTTTGTATCTTACCAGGACCACAGTCTTTATATATCTCCTTACTACAATAAATATCAGACTCAGCCATAAATATAGACGAGTTTTATTTTTTTTATTTTTTTCTTGTTGTTGTTTAGCTTGCTTTTTTTAAAGAACAGTTACGATCTTATTGAGAAAAGATTTGCATAACACACCAGTTTCCTTTGTTATGCATATTTCATTTAATTTTGATTTAATTTAAATCTTTCTTTGTTGGTTTTAAACCTTTTTCTTTTCTTCATTCCATTACATTTAATTGTAATATAATTTTATTTACTGGATTTGACACTGGCCAGAAATTTAATTCAGTTTTTATAAACAGTTAATAATATAAACTTTGTATCTAACGTTGACCTAGTTACTGACCTTGATTCAGAAACAGGTATAGTTTCTGGTAAACACCTTTTGTTGTATTTATTTTATTATTCATACCCAGTGAAGGTATCATTGATTTCGGTCAAGGTCGTATCTTGCCTACGTGTCAAATGACATGTATCAGTTAAGGCTTTCAAGAGGATTGAACCTCATCCGGGAATCTGTTTATCGTTTTAGAAAATCTTCTAACATTTGATAAGAATTAGCCAGTCGCGCTCTAAATCATTGACACTTTAAGGTGTTTTGCTGTGACCAGTTTGAGTTGAATTTTAATTTTCTTCAAATCATATGGATTCCAAGAGATCATTTTCCTCGGAAATACTTGCGCTCTAAATTAATTCTTGGACAAAAACAGTAAGCGAAATTTACGCAGAATTCAAACTGGAATATTATTTTCTGCGATTCAAGAAAGAACTGTTGACACATCAGTCCGACCCTGACCACATCATACGTGGTCACCTTCCATTTTGGATTTCATCGGGTTCGATCTCAGTTTCCTTAGGAATTTTATTACTAGGACTTCTTTTTTTAACTCCTGGATTATTTTTTGATTATTTTTGGATTTGATTCGTAAGTTCTTTTTCTCATTTTTGCCTTGTTGTTATAGGGAAAAATATTATTTGTTAAATTTTATAAAGCTTGTTACCTTCACTATTTTCTTATGAATGTTTGAAAAAGCCCAAACACGTAACACCTCTACTCTAACCCACTTATCGTTTTCAGCCGTTATCGTAGACAATTGTTATATATCCTACCTGGAATGACGACTGAAAATCTTCCAACCTCCGAACCTTCCTCCCATATATCCATACTATAAAGAAGCATTTCCCAACACTTTCACGTGCAATCTCTTCTAAATATTTGCGGCATTATATTATAGAAATATCCTAACCACAACAGCCATACACATTGACTCATCGTCCATGAGAAGAAAAAGACTTTACAAACTCCATGCAGAATATTATATGCAACTTTATTAAATACTTTGTCAAGCATGATCTATATAAGGCATGTCCGTGTGTAATTAGGCATATATACGCCATCCGGGTAAAATAGAATCATCGTCATTATCCGATACTTTGGATTAGCAAAAGAAATGAATGGATATTCAGGTGCGTGAAGCTGAAAGAGCACTATAGAATAGGTATGCAAAACAATGTTCGTTAAATTTAAAGATGAAGCCATTTTATTCAATTTGTGCTGCAATCTAATAGTTGTAATTATTTAACAGGAATTAGTTACTTATACGCATTTCATATGCTCTGGTCTTCAACTAATTTAAAAAAATAATATTTTCAAAAAATCACAGTACATGTCATGTTCAGTAACGATTTTTCGGAAACGATTCAGATGTGTTTTGTGTACACCTACAAATAGGATGTCAAAATTACACATGACATACATCCTACAGCAGCAGGAACCAACAGAGATTGTTGTTTTTGACACATACAAGAAGGTGAAGCCGTACTTTTTCAGTCACAGTTTCTAATAGAGCTGACATTTAAGACCAACAATTTATTTGGAACAATTTAAACAGTGAGTTGTGACCATCCATAAGTGGTGTTAGCTTCTATAAATCACATTTAAAATATTAATGCATACAATAGAAAAACCGACAATGTTTGTAATATAAACATTGTCAGATATGATTGTTATGTATAAATACATTACTTTATATTTGGCACAGCATTTTCTTCAGCCAATATAAAGTCAGCAGAATACATAAATATATGCTTATACAATTTGTGCAACAAATCATGTAACGATGCGATCTTTCTGTTGTTTTCAAAAAGTTATCCATGGGCGAAGAAGAATGTTATACTTTAATCTTGTCACAATTGGGAACGGTCAAAATATGATGAATGTATATTGGATAAAGATGGAGAAATCTAACCGTAATAACTTCATCAATGAGGACTGTATGGTGAACAGAGCCGAGTGAATCCCCTCTGCCAAAGACCGTTTCCCGTTCCAATACCGTCATCTTCACGACTAGCAAAATATGAGGCAAATAATAATGGTTTCAATTGCTGCTATTGAAATATTCTATATAAACAACTTGTATGCCGGTAACGAATGTGTGTGTGTGTGTGTGTGTGTGTGTGTGTGTGTGTGTGTATTTGTGTGTATGTGTGTGACTTCTGAAATTAATATCCTGATTATCGCAAAAGTGGCATAACTTTCAAGCTCAAAGTCGTTGAAAAAGAACTAAGAATTGCGACAAAATATGTTTAGTAATATTGAATATGAAATTATAACACATTTATATTGTATCTTTATTTTTTGCAAACCTATCATAAATGCTTCTCAAGTGAAATTTAACTGCTTATGGCAAAGAATATAGGTCTTGAATGATACTAACCTTCTGTCAGTATTCGCAGGTTTCCTCAAACAAACTAATGACGGATATGATTGCTTGAATGTATTTTTTTGTTATTTGTTTGTCTTTGTATATGGAATTTTTCTTTTTCAGTATATTTGAATTTTGTTGTTGATGTTGTTTATTGTTGGGTTTATATTTAGTTTTGTTTTTGCATTTCAATAGTGATCATTACGTCAATGTGAACATATATAAGAAACAAGAGTTTAATAGTTGTGATGAACCAATCATGTCCATTGGCATTTTGAATGTTAAATTATATTCAAAGCAAGTGAGTTACGATTTTAATTTGCAGGTTATGCAAAACCTCAATTTCTAAATTTACGATTGTTCCAGTTAGATCTTTTCCACTGGATTTGGGTAAAAAAACAAAAAAAAAAACAGGTCTTCAAGTCTTCAATCAAATAATAAATAATCTTAATAATTTCTGTTTTCTTTCCATAAATGCAGCTGAAATAAACTGCGAACCCTTTTTTGGCAACTGAATTAGATTATGGAATGGATAGATATTAAATGCTACTCTTAAAAGCAAAATATATTTACTTTGAATAATCGATGAAAAGCGTTCAGATTATAGTAGTAAGTGATTATAGCAGTGATTAATTCCCGATTCCCCTAATTCCAAACTCTCATATGTGGCTCCTAGTAGCTGTTTGTATGAAACAGCGGCCACACCCCGAGAAACCGCTTAGACTGGCGGCCGAACCTGGGGAAGGTAGCCGGTTGGTCTTGAGCCTTCCGGTGATTTTTTAGGAACATGCTCAACCCAGCATATAAAGACTTCTTCGGCGGTTGAGATCAATCAGAAGATCCAACGGCCAGGAACGCGATTCAGCAATGCACTGTGGAATGCAGAGGGCACATCGGAGCAAAAATAAGACATGATCATCCGTTGCATCCGAAGAAGTTGCCAGCTGTAACAGGTTATCGTGCCACTCATATCCGACTTCTGCGGCCGAGAGGATGAGGTTGCTCCAGCCGAACAGCTTCTTCACCATAATCTCCTTCATGCGCAGTTTTTTCTTGCAAAACGATTTTCATTCAAATTCCTGCTTCCTTTTTCTTTCAACTCTGCGTATCTTTAAAGTCCAACGGCCTTGGGGAAGGCAGAAAGCGACAGGTAGAGGTTACTACTGGCAGTCGTAGTTCCTATTGTGATTAGTTTTTGTTTTTTTTTGCTGTTTAGGTCAGCACTGCTCACCCTAAGGGAAGGGACAAGAAACGGTGTCCTAAAAATTGTCTCTCCTACAAAACTAACTGGCCGGCTAGTCGTGGATGGCAGTTAACTCTTAATGCTGTCGACACCATAAGCATAAAAAACCAATCTTATTCTCAGTACGTGGAATGTACACACACTTGTGGACAAAATATAAAAAACACCCATACCTCAGAGAAGAAGAGTCCTCATAGCCAGAGAACTGTGCTGATACCAGATTGACTTACCGCTCTTAGCGAGACAGGTCTAGCCGATGTAGGATCAATCTGCGAACCCGAGGGTGGTTACACCTTCTTCTGGAAGGGGAAAACAGAAGATGTTGTTGTTTTGTTGTGGGGTTTAACGCCATTTTTCAGCACACGATAGGCTATGTGTGGCGGCCAGTATTAATGATGGAGGAAGAAACCGGGAAACCCCCGGAAAGAACCACCGACAAACGAGAAGCTACTGGAAGCTTTCTCACATATCCACATTGGCCGAATCCTGGACTCGAACCCACGCAGACAGAGGAGAGATGGCAGTGATCCGTAACGGAGAACGCTTTAGACCACTTGGCCACTCGGGGCCCCTGAAAACAGAAGATGAACAAAGAATCCACGGAGTCGGTTTTGCCATTTGTACTGCACTTTTGCGTCAATTCCCAGTGTTTCCTACGCATGTGAACGAACGACTGATGCAACTCCTCGCCCCCCTCTCTAAGTCACGGTATCTCATCATCCTCAGTTCGTATGCACCCACCTTGATCTGCAGCGAAGATGACAAGGAGGCGTTCATCGAATGTCTCGATATCCTCGTAAAAGCTACACCAGGTTGCGAAGAACTCGTCGTACTGGGCGATTTTAACGCACCAGTGGGCCAAGACTACGAAAGATGGAATGTGTATTGCACAGCAAACATGAACACGAATGGACTCCTTCTACTGTCGATGTTGCAGATAATAATCTGACAACTGCGAACGCACTTTTCCTTCAGAAGAGCACGTATAAAGTGACTTGGATGCATCCCAGATCCAAACGAAGACATCTCATTTACTATATCATCGTCCGTAACAGACATGTCCGCGATGCACGGATAACAAGAGCCTTGAGAGGAACTGAGTGGTGGATGGACCACCGACTGGTCAGGGCTACCTATCATCTCAGCATTGTCCCGCCTTAACGCAACAAGACGAAACTTACCCGAATGAAGTTCAGCACTACAAGGATGAACCATTTATAGGTGAGAGAGCAATACGAAGCTCACATTAAAAACCTCCTGAATGCGCATAAACCTCTGACTGGTAACCCAACGTCAAAGTGGAACGAGCTCATGGGCATGTTGAGTCTGCGAAGTTCATCCTAGGATCCAAAAGAAAAGTCTACCAAGACTGGTTTGATGATAATAACGAGGTGATAAGCATGCTCCTTCACAAACGCGAGAGACCTGTATAGAATACCAAAATGACGTAAATTCAGTCTCAAAATCAGATCGATCGAAACACCTGCAGATCAAAACCCAGAGAGATCTTTGCATTATACAATATAGCTGGTTGGACCGCAAAGCAGATGAAGTCCAGCATTACGCAGACAATAACAACTCGAAAGAGTTTTTCAGGTCCCTGAAATATGTATATGGACCGTCGAAAGCCTGCAGCATCCCGCTAATCTCTTATGACGGGACCACTCTGCTCAAGAACAAAGAGAGTATTGCCGAAAGGTGGAAGGAACACTTCTCCAACCAAGTCAACATGCCTTAACCTTAGACTCTACAGCGTTAGGCTCAATTGTCCCGAAGCCAACTATATCGGACCAGGACTTGCCCTTTACCACGGAAGAAGCCGAGCGAGCCATCAAGATTATCAGCTCTTGCAAGGCACCAAGTGCAGATGGAATTCCTGTTTAACATTTTAAAGCAGCTGGCCCCAAGGTACTTGAGGCACTGCACATCATATTGATCAGCACTGGGAAGAGGAGTGCATGCCACATGAGTTCAAACATGCAATGATTGTCACCTTATACAAAAACAAAGGGAACAAAGCTCACTGCGGAACTATCGAGGCATATCACTCCTGTAGATTGCAGGGAAGATTACGGCGCGTGTCCTTCCCAACTGTCTGGTAGCTAATGTCTCGGAAGCCATACTGCCGGAGACCCAATGTGGCTTAAGACCAGATCGAAATATGATCGACATCATCTTCACAATGCAACAAAGACAGGAAAAGTGCATTGAACAAAACATGAACTTCTACGGCTTTGATATTTATGGAAGCCAATTACCGAGATTGAAGTGGACAGCTATTTTATATATATTCGCCGCACGCAATGTAACTGTAAAATAAAATGTGGAAACTAGAATCCATACATAAAATCTGTATACAGCTGTCTATATCACTAAAGCGTACAAAGTTCATGGAGTGATCAATACAATATTATTAACTACATATCATGGTTACCATCTTCATTTTACTTGAAACTGTATCAAATTAAATTGTGTGAAATATAAAAATGTTTGCAAGAGTTGTCCTTGCAATAATTTGTATTACTTACATATTAGTTTTTCCTTCTTTTTCAGCAATGTATCCAGCAAAGAATAATTAAGTGTAGTTCATTAAGTAAAACACACCAGACAAGCAGCAGGGAAGTTGTACAGACCAGGTGGCTCAGATAAATTTAACCCTCCCACACAAACTTTATCCGTAGAAGCCTCAGAAAGCAGAAATAACGCCTCCTGCGCAAATTAATCCGCAAAATTTCAACCCAAAGTGCATTTTCAGGCATAAAAAAAAACAGCATTTTTTGGGGGGGGGTATTGTAAAATTTGTTTGTGCCATAATTGAATTATGGTGGGCTGCGGATGTTAATTTTATTTCACATTAAAACAATATCTTTGAAAATAAGATGAGTCGAAAAGTTAGCACAGTTGGAGAGCCTCAATCTGCTAGATTAGCGCGAGAGCAATTAGCGGCATTAAAGAAGTTCATTCCGACAAAACGATTATTTAAGAGAAATGTTCGTGGTTACGAAGATATGCAGCATGGAATTTCAGAAACTTCGGCAAAATGGTTGAAGCCAGTGACCGGAACAATTGAGCAGGTTGTATATGGCGACGAAAAAGATCCAGATGCTAGAAAACGTGGAATTTTTCCTATGTTGAAAGGTATTGAGGATCAATCACGAACATTACCCGAGCGATTAGCAATAGCAGCAGCGGCGCAACAACTTGCAATTGATGATGGAGGACAACCTGGAGGAAAAAAACCTGGAGGAGGAAAACCTTTAATGATAAAAGGAAAGTTTAATATTGAGAATTTAAGAGAAAATTTTACCGAGGAGGGATGGGATATGATATCGCGACCTCTCTCGGCATTGTATACTATAGAACAAATTGGTGATTTTGCGGAAAATTATTTTAGCGATCGAAATGAATATTTGACTCCAATAGGAAAAAAAAGATATGGAACTCGTGATAATTGGTACAGCATGGTATATAAAGTTTATACGGGAAAAACACATGTGAGTGTAGTAACGGATCCACGTTACAGAAGATTTTTAGAAGCGGCAAGAGATACACAAAGATTTAATAAGCAAGTAGCGGACGAAAGAAAACAAGAGGAGAAAGAAAGAAAACAACAGGAGAAGAAGGAAAAAACTAAAAAACGAGGGAGAAAAGAAACACCACAGGAAGATATTCAACCACAGGAGCTAATATTTCAACCAGAGGAATTAGAAGTTAGACCAACACCTAAAAAACGAGGAAGAAAAGCAGTACCACAGGAAGATATTCAACCACAGGAGCCAATATTTCAACCAGAGGAAGGAGCTAGACCAAAGGAAGATATTCCACCACAGAAAAAAGAAAGAAAATCAAGAAAGAAAAAAGATCAGAGTGATGAACCGATAATTGTTCCCGAATATGTATCATCACCGGCTATTAGTAAGTTTAGAGTTAATCCTAATATAACAGCGGATAATTATTTGGATAGCTCGCTTTTGCATTTAACCAGAGATTATAGATCAAAAATTATGGTGGCTGCGGATGATTCTCCGGCCAATAAAAGATTCATTTTACGCAAAGGTATTGATGCTGATGACGTCGGTTTTATGGATTGGCATGCAATAATTTATTTCGGTAATCCAGGAAAACCAGTAAGATATGCTGATGAAAAATTTTTAGATTTTTTATCGGATGTTTCTAAGTACAAAACAGAGTTATCAGAGGGAACGGCAAGGGCAACATTTTTAGCAACACCTAAAAAGGATATTCCTGCATCAGCATACTCCTACCTCGATCCATTACCTACAGGTAAGGAAAGTTCGCCACCTAAGAGAGAGAGGGTAAGCCATTTACTTGATCCGGAAATTTCGAGAGGTATATCTGAACATTATTCAACGTTGCATTCAGGCAGACCAACACCATTTCCATCACTTCGTCCACAAGAACCATATTCGTCACCTGAGAGGAGTGGTACTCCTGAAAAGGCTGAAATAAGTCCTTATCTTACTATAAGGGAAAAATATCCTAAACAAGATAGTCCTACAGGGGATTTGCCACCAAGGTCATTGTCAGGGACATCTTCAACGCTGTCAGGGTTATCGTCGTCAGGGACATCTTCAACGCCGTCAGACGATTTATTCTACGTAACGCCATTACAATCTCCAGAAACAAAAAAAACAGGAAGTGGATATTCAGTTTGTCCCGATAGTGTTGTCAACGATGTATCTCGCCTCGAAGTATTAATCGGAGGAAAGCGAGCCGGAAATAACTCCCGTGAGATAGTCAACGAAGCATCAGATATTTGTCAGCGATTATTCCGTGGTGGTATCATCGATTCTAACATTTACAAGGAGTTTGTCGATGAACTCATCGATTAAATCAACACAATTGAAATAATATGATTATTCATAAACATCAGCGCAGACCTAATCAGGTTCGCATAGTAAACTCTCGATTGCCAGTATACAAATATATTCACGGTAATGGATTCGGCGATATCGTTGGAAGTCTTGTCACGCGAGTAATACCTAAAATTGGACCCGTGATTAAGCAATTTGGGTTGAAAGCGATAGGAAAGATCGGCGAGACTGCCATTTCTGGTATCGGTAATTTGGCCAGTAAAGGCTTCAACGCTATCAAAAATAAAATATTAAGTTTAGTACGTAAAAAGCAACCTGTTAAATTACCTAGCACCAGAGAAATGCCACCCGAAGTTAGTAAGGTCATAAATGATGCGGCAAATAAAAAAATAAATGATCTAGCACAGGAAGCTGCTATAACAAATCTAGCGCAGGAAGTTGCTAATATAAATCCAGCACAGAATGTTGCTAATACAAATTTAGCAAATACAAGTTTTGTTTCAGGTAGTGGTCTTCGTTTTAGACGATATTATTAATAATAAATGTTCGCACAAGTGTCAAATGAAGTATTTGATATGGACGAGCCAGTAGGTAGGGACACATCAGTGCGAGATTTTCAGTATTTCTCGTACGATGTAGTTGAGCCAGATTCAAGAAATCGGAAGGAAATTCAAGTCCACGATACAACAAGATATTTTCTTCCATCTGAGGCGTATATCGAATTTGTTGGTAAAATTGTAAAGGCAGCTGATGGTACCAACTACGATGCGGATTTTGGTGTTGGTTTTGTCAATAATGGTATCATGGCATTATTCAAGAATGCCACTTACATGATTGATGGAAGAGAGATTGAATCAATTACGAACAACGTTGATATAGCAACGACTATCATAGGTCTAGCAAGATACTCGGATGATTTTACCAGATCAGCCGGTCCTAGTATGATGTTTGCCAAGGATAATTCCAACTACCCTGAACATTTACCATTTGATATCGGTAGACCGGTAGACCTCGCTGGCCAACCCGCTCTTGTTCGTTCAGCTATGATCGCCCCCAATGGCAATTACAATCTTGGATTTGCCATAAGAAAAAATATGTTGAAGGGAGCTGAACGAAAATTCTCCTGTGCAATTCCATTATCTCATATTTTTGGATTTTGCAGACATTTCAGAAAAGTTATTTACGGAGCGAAGCATACGATATCTTTCGTTCGAGATGCCAATGATGACAGAGCCATTTGGAGAGATCCTGGTGATCCTGGTAAAGTTGTCCTTGAAAAAATTACCTTGTGGATGCCAGCGATAGTTCCATCGATGATCATAGAAGAAAAATTATTATCATTTATGAATCAAGGAGGAAAATCCATCATGTCTTGGTTGACAACAATGACTGACTCCAACGAAAATGTTAATTTGGACGGAATATTTACCTGGCGAATTGCGTCACAGCAGGGCTCTTCCGCACCTAGACATATCTTTGTTGCTCTGCAAAGCATGATTAGAGACGATCAATTACATAGTAACATGATATTCGATCGATTAGAGGCAACAAACGTATCGTTGAGAATAAATGGCCAACAGGAGCCATCTGAGGAAATAGCCATCGATTTTGAAAATTATTCCACGGCGCGCGCGTATCATCGCTTGCTAAGTTTTATGGGTCGTGATCAAAATATTGATACCGGATTGCAAATATCACAACTAGATTTTAATACTCTCTATCCTATCTATTACTTTTCCCTGGAACATCTCGATTTAGTAAAGCAGTCGGTTGTTGATATTCATTTCAAAGCCAGAATTAACACAGGAGGACCAGCAAGAGCAATCGCGGTTATTCTTAGTGATAGAACAATGATCCTGGAGGGTATCAGTGGTAGAATGAGAGTTATCGACGCTCCCGTAGAGAATATGTAATAAATTCTAAATTTAGATTAAGTGATTATTAATATGCCATACGATCACGTCAGCGTAACTCTGACTCCCGGTCAGGTGAAAAAACTTCATGCAGCAACAACAGCGCGACGAGGTTTAAGTTTAACTTTGAAAAGTAATCAACTTCACGGTGGACCTAACAAACTATCGTTAACTAAAAATCAACACGGACATTTCACCAGAGCCAGATCAGCAAATACTGGTATTCGCTTGAATCTCTCGATAGGCGCAATCAGAGATATGATCAAAGTAGGTGGTATTTTTCCTTTATTCGCCGCTATTCCAGGATTAATAGCTGCAGCGGCCCCCATGATTGCAAAGGCAGTAGGATTGGGCGCTGCTGGAGCAGTAGGTTCCGCATTAGCAAAAAAGGTCGTCGGAGGAAGATATCGCAAAAAAAAGGGAGGATTTCTCTTCCCCTCTCTTCTCGCAAAATTATTACTGCCGCAACAAGGATCCGGCCTTTACCTAAGACGACCCCCGTACGGATCCGGTCTAAGTCGAGCCTACCAACCTCAAATTTAGATTTAATCAGTGAAGCAAAAAAAAAGAAAATAAAATTTTTCAGAGGCGTATTTATGCGAGATCAACTACCAGATAAACCAAATCCTACCGAGACAGGAATAATAAATCTTGATAAAAATTCCGGTCCTGGAACTCACTGGGTTGCGTATGCGATTAATCCTCGCGAAATCATTTACTTCGACTCATACGGATTAGCACCACCAAATGAATTTATCAAATACGTGTCAAAACTAAAACTTCCGGTTTGGTATTCAACACTTCCAACACAAACATTAGCAGATCCACCAATATGCGGTTTAGAATCAATTAACGTCCTTGATGCAATTTCAAAATCATCTCGTCCTTTTCGCAAAATTTTATTTGAATATACCGTAGATAAATATCATGGTTGACATTTACGGTAGGTCTCTCTTCAGAAAAGAAAAAAAAGACGCAGTCGACATCGATACATCAAAGTTTGCAACCAAGAGCGATATTAACAATCTTTTATCACTGTCAGAAGTTGATCCTGGCGAAGTTGCTGTATTTCAAAATGCAGAAGGGCGATTACAAACTAGCAACGTCAAAATAACTGATATAATCAAGCGAGACGAATACCGCGATCACATTAGTCAATTTACTCGCCAATCGGAGATGGTATTAAAATCTATTGCTGATATCGCCGATATTATAGCAAAGTTACCCCTGAAGGCCGATAAAGCATTACACGACGATCTTCAGGATAGAATGACAAAAAGACTTAATAGGCTAAATAACGACCTTAAAAAACTTGACGATGCTTTAGATAAATTTAGCAAAAAATTTGACGAGAATATAAAAACATCCAGTGATACTTCCTCCGCCGCAAACGAACTAGCAAATAAGAAAGCCGATCAAGCATCACATGACGTTCTTAGCGAGAAAATAAAAAAAATCAACGAGGAAATTACTAATATTCTTGCCGAAATTAACGAAGTAAATATCTCGATGAGTCAGAAAATCGATAAAACATCAATCGACGATCTCAACAAAAAAATAAAAAAAATCAACGAGGAAATTACTAATATTCTTGCCGAAATTAACGAAGTAAATATCTCGATGGGTCAGAAACCATCGATCGACGATCTCAACAAAAAAATCAACGAGGAAATTATTAAACTTGGTAATGTTGTTGTTCCTGAATTTACCAAGGGGATTAACGTGATGCAAGGACAAATAAAATCCATCAACGATGAAATTAACGTGGTACGTGAATTAGCGCGTCAAAAAGTCGATACATCAACGTACGATGAAAAAATTCAAGATTTAAACACGAAACTTCTTGCTGCAACAACAAAAATTGATCAATCCGCCGATAAAACTGGTCACGCCACTGACGTAAAGCAATTAGGTAAAGAAATTGACGATATCAACACAAAAATATCGTCAATGAACCTTGAAAGATTATCGCGAATTTCGATACCAAAAAAAGTAGAAATAAAAAATGTTACCTGCAGTGTGCCATTTGTGGTAAATACACATAAAGATATATGGACACCTGGGGTTGACCCATTTTTCCTTCAAGCGCCAATTACGGGTATTTATCGAATATATATTATCTCCAGGATAAAATTCAATGCAAAAACCACTAATGCAATTTTCATTGAATATTATCCTGGTTTTATTATTGTACCCTTAAGTGAAGGGCAAATAATTTATACCGAACTGGTACCACCAGATAGAACCATAACAACCCCAATTCATTTTTTTGTAGTTTTCGAATATTTATCAGAAACACCCCCAGAATTATACAGAGAATTATATTATATATGACCGCATCTGATTACCGTTACAATCAGGCGCGATCATGGCAGGATTCGTTGCGAAAACAACTTGACGATTATCAAACAAAAATAAATAAATACCAGCGCAAATTAGTTATCATTGACGTTGCAGTGTACGCAGTATCAGCTGTGGTCGCTGGTGCAGGAATAATTCTATCCGCGGTAACAATGATAGCGCCAATCGTTGCAACAATAATAATCTCGTCAACAACAACAATTGCCGGTGTTCTTAATATCATCGCAAAAAAGATATCCTCGTGCACAAGTGAAAAGTTATCATCGTACAAAAGTAAACTTGCTAAAGTTAGTGACGCGTACTCGAAGTTATCATTGTTACTTTCTGAGAGTCTCAACGATGGTATTATATCCGATCTAGAATTTTCTTCAATGATCAGTATTTACTCGGAGATTGAACAAATGAATATTAATAATGTCCGAGTTAGCCCAGATCGTGACAAACACGACACCGCCGACAACAACGTTAATATCGCTAAGTTCAACGAAACCCGAGTTTAGTATTAATTTCTCAACACCAATTAACGTTAACGAAATTGCATTAACACAATTGCGCGTCTACAACAGCTGGCCTAATGTTAGATCGAAATCATTTGGTAATTTGATGCCAAATAATTCACTTGTTTTTGCAAATAAAAATAAAACCGATGGAACACCCGATTGGATCGTCGTTGGTATACCAACGGGCAGTTATGAAATTGATCAGCTGAATAATGAGTTTACCACTAGAATATCAAATTTAACCGGCGATGCTACTCCGGGAATAAAGATATCTTCACATGATCCAACACTATCGTCAATGATAGAAGTGAAATCACCGTACGTGGTAGATATTTACCAATCATCGATCAGGAATATATTAGGTTGGCCCGAGGTCGCACCTCTGATAAAACCAAAGAAATCGGATGTTATTATTCCAGGTTGGTATGATGAAACCCTTCCAGAAATACCGGAACCAAAAAAGGAAGATTTTACAACCAACGAAGGATGGTATGGAGATATCAAACACAAACCTCTGATCCACAGCGCCATCAATCTCATGAATAACCACAAAATTAACCTAGTAATATTCGCTTTCACTTTTATTAACGAAAGAATTCTCTCATGGCTGCCTCTTCCTAAAATCCCCCCAGATGTGAAAATCTTCGACGCTACCCACATTAACAGGATAATAGCCCCCATAGACGGTATCTTGGTAAGAAGAACACTAGACGAGTTTATTCAAGAACACGAATTACAATTAAATTTATTGCGAGGATCATTTCATGAATGCATCCTAAATAAATCTAGTTCATGTAGCGAAATTATAAAGCACGTGAAGATTTTAAATCAACTCGCGAATGATATTGAATATTATCATGATATGTTTATTCAGGCGATAGTCGACGATATATCAATTGCCGAATATGTTCTTCCTATTAGCAAATTCGAGTTGATCAAGAACTCGGGTGAGAAACAAAAATTCATGAGAGTATTTGAATTAACCGAGGAAACACTGCCAAATTTCAAATTTCCCAATTCTGATTTTGATGCGATGAGAAAATCCGTCACTGATACCATCGATGATTTATTTCCGAAATTATATGCCGCATGGACCAAAAAAATACATTCAGAATTGATTCTTAAACACAATAACGATCCTGACAAAGGTGGACGGCACATATCGCCGGGTATCGTTAATATAACGGATGTTATCGCGATTTATCTTCACGCGGATGTTGTCGAGGGTAGTTACAACGTGGATGCGTCAGAGTCAAATCAAGCTCATCAGGGTTTTATATTGTATTCATTTTCACCTAGCGCATCCCCGGGTTATTTGATAATCAAGGAACCAATGAATCCGTTTTACCTGCGATGTCATAATCGATTATTGACAAGAATAAATTTCAAACTAACGGATCAGAAAGGAAATTTACTTGATATACGAGGAGAAACTGTAAGTATCAATCTTTTGGTGAAATCGTGAGAATCTCTGATTTTTAAATCGCAAGTGAGATTTTCCAAATCTATCTCCGTGGGAAAAATGGGCGAAAAAAATAAATAAAATCCAGGGAAATTTTCAAAATTAATCTTTTTTTTTTGTTTTGCGGAGATATTCAATTATTCTTCGTCACTCTCCGAATCAAATATTATTGGTACATAGGAGAATTTGATCCATGAATCAGCATCATAAGAAAATGTTGCGTTATATTTTCCTTCTGCCACAAATTGTACTGATCGTGGTTCAATAAAGAAATGTTTTGCTGCTGCACTCATCGATGTAAACGCGATTTCCTCACCTGTTGCCTGATTCACTGATTTAACAGTCTTCGAATAATTAGGAAATCCACGGTTATTACCAAATCTTGAATTTTCACTCTGGGTTACCGCGCGCAGATTGGAAAGTTTATTGTTAAGTTTATTACCGTCAATGTGGTCGATAACAAGTCTTCTCTCTATTGGTCCTTTGTAGCATTCGAATATAAATCTATGATTCAAATAACATTCTGTTCTTTCATTTCTTTTATGGACTGTAAATTTGAGATATCCCGAATTACAAATACTACCAACACGTTTCTTTGTTTTGATGTTTCTGACATTACCATCCTCAGATGCTTCGTAACCTTCGATGATGGGATGCGATTTATACTCGCATGTGATTTTCATTGTGGGAATCGCTGATTTCATTTCCATATATGATATTCTCTTTGTTTAAATCGTAATTTGCTTTGAAACGATTAATATAATCTTCTTCACATTTTATTACTGACGAAGATCTTTTTTCATAATATCTTCGTAATTCACGATATTTTTTCCCTCCACAGGAGAAACACAATCTTGTCTTTCCTCGAATGCCAACTTGACAAATTAAACATCGCTGTGGTCCTTTGTTACCTCGTCGAATTTCGTATATATGAGCGCCACAATATTCACCTCTGCAGGATTTATCGCATGATTTTGTTGATCCAACTGTTATCCACGCGCATTGCTTCATTATATTTAGATATTTGTCTAAAATATAATAATGGATTTATTTGATCTCGATGAGGCAGAATATATCATTCCTGAAGTTGATAGTGCGAAGAAGGAATTCTTTGACGATGGAGCGATTCATGTTTGGTCAACTTGGAAAACTAACTTCATTGATGCTACGATGAATCTAGAGCGAGCAAAGAAGATAATCGAGCATATAAAAAATTCACACAAAGAAGAAAGATTTATTTTCGGAATAAAATTTATTGCACAAATGCCGGACGATAATTGGATTATTCGTGATAAACGAGATCCAGTACGTGGCGGTAAGAAAAATGTTGTTCTTGATAAAAATTCGAAACCAGGATTGCTACTAGGGATTGATGGTCCTTATTATGCTAGGGCGTATCCTTCTAGTGCTGTTGTTTATGGAATTTATCGGCTGAATAATAATCCTGATGTGAAAAATCTACCTGCGATGAGGGAATCTCCGATAATAAACTGCGTGGCTGAGCGAGTTATCGAACATATGAGGAATGCTCGTCGCGGATCTGGTCTGACTCAATTGAGATTGGATAAAATTAACACGTGGGCAAATACAGTTACTAATGGCGCATCAATTGACGATGTTGCTGCGTTAAGTAAGAAACTTAAATTTCCTATTACGGTTAAAACACTATCGGGTGAAATATTATATTCATCGCCGTATAATTCTCGAGGAACACCAATCGAAATTGTTGATCATAATTCACATGCGTGGAGTCAGTCGGTAATGATATTCCCGCGAGATCGTGTTGTTAAGTTTTATCCCGTGGAATCCAAAGATAGTTCCGATGCAATGTTTAGGTTTATCAAACTATTAGCCAAGTCCGATCCAATATCGATTTGGTTATTTTCTAGCGAAGAAAGATACGATCAATTTATCTTACCACGCGGAGATATTTACCGAGATGAAATATTACACGAAGCGATGAAAAATATCGCGGAGAAGTATTCGTCAAATCCAGATCAGTTACTGACAAATTGCTTTACTGTTCCGTCTGTTGCCGCTCACGCCGCCAGAGAAAGAAATTCGTGGAAACCTACAAGGAATGAATTTCTTAATGATATTCAACTTAGCTGTATCGAATACGGCCATGGAGGATTATGGAATACCAAATATTATTTCGAGGATATGATTTCCGTTGATATGAGCGCTTGCTATCCTGGAAGTTTTCTCGGATATGGTGATTGTGCAAATTACTTTGCTAAATTTGGCCATCCTACCAACGAGATGACGAGAGTGGCAATTAACGGACCGTTACCCGATTTTGTAATGACAGGATTCGCTCATGTTACTTCATTCGAACTTGCTGAAAATTTGCATAAAATTTGTTATATTTGGTTTGGTCGGCATTTATCTCAACGCAGATGGGTCCCTACGGTATTGTTGAGATATATGTTGGATTCGTCGATGTTAATATCATTGACGGTAAGTGAAGCAATTATATCGTATAGAAAGCAGACCGAGGTGTGGTTACCCACGGATTGTGAGAACGCGAAAGATATTGGAAGAAAAATAATTGGTAAATTTACTCAAGGAGGATCAGTTGATCATAAACATCGCCACGCTAGGTTATTTATCAATGATGCCGAGATGGATTTTATTATTGCTGATACAGTGTCGCGTGGAATATTTTGCAACAGAGAAAATATTATTATTGATGGAGAAAAATTGGGTACAGTGATCACTTATCTCGATGGAGAATCCGCGCAGTATACTCATTTAAGATCATCGATGCTCGCTTATGTGAGTATTAATTTGCTGTCGATGATAAATAAATTTTCTGATATCGCGGTAAGGGTTGCAACGGATTCATTTTATATCGATAAGAAATTCCAGTGTAGGTTGGAGAATTTAATCGCCGATGGTTCCTGGGGAACCTGGAGAATAAAAAACGAGGATATTCTAGATTATTGTGAGGACGCGGATGTAGAAAATTGCGATAAGTTTCATAAAGATAAATGCGATGAAGTATCAACAGCAGTATCAGTGTTTGATCCAATTTCACGAAACAAATTCGTTTACCTAAATGGTCCTGGTGGTAGTGGTAAAACAACAAGAGCAATAAATTTATTTTCAAATTCTGATATGATCGTGTTAACTCCAACTCATAGATTAGCGCGAGAAATAAAACAACGTGGCGTTAATTCTTGTACGTATCATAGTTATTTCAAGTACAGCGGTGGATTGTGGGATCCGGCTCGAATGGGAAATAAATATATCAACAAGATTATAATATTTGATGAAATTTGCACGGTAAATTTAGTTGTGTTAAAATTATTCCTGGGTTGGCTAGAAGAAAAAAATACCGCTGTAATAATGTGCGGAGATCACGGCCAACCTGATCCTATTGATGGTGAATCTCCTCACAGGTGGCTTAGAAATTTTGTAGATTATTATGAAGAGATTGATGCTGATTATAGATCTAATGATATTTTACTGACCGAGTTTAAAAAAATGATTCGATTGCAACCTAATAAATTTCAATGTGATGTGATGAGAAAAATAATCGACGAAACTTCGATGGATAATTTTCTAAATTTGTGGCGTCCGGATCATTTGATCGTTGCTAGCAGAAAAATTATTCGTGATAATATTCAAGAAATATTATTCAAACTTCATTGTGATAAATTTCCAACATTGCAGGTGCCGTTGTGTTATAGGCCAACTGATACTAGGAAACAAAATATCAATGTTATTTTGCCATGTGGAGAAGAAAAAATATTAGTTTTGAATGATATTATTTTCGTTGATATTAATCTTGTCAATGATGCAATAAACGCAGAAAGATCGCCATGGAAACTCGGATACGCAGCAACGATACATTCATCACAGGGATTAACAGTAGATGGTCAAGTCTGGATTGTCGATGATAGAATTTCCTGGTCAAATTTAGTTTATCTGGCCGTGTCTCGAGTAAGAAAATTATCTCAGTTAGGTAGAATTAAATTTCACATTAACGACGATGGTGGTAATTGAGTATCCTTTGGTATTATTTGTAATTCCTCCTTGGTAAATCCGCGTTGTGGTGCTAGTGAATCTAGAAAATAAATCGCTGGCCTTCCTGATGATCTTGTTACAGCTGATATTTTATGTGTCGTAACACTCCAGTTTGGATCAGTTGCTCTTTTTCTGCCACCCTCGGCTTCTCCCTCCTTGTATAAATATCTAACCGTGACACTACCTAGCACAGGTGGAATAGTAGAATCTCGCTTTAGTGGTATTTTTGTCTTTGTAATTGCAATTGCGGGTTTCATTGATATTGTTCGTGTTACTTCGTTATTTAGTGCGTTAATCACGTGAGGTAATCTTGTTACCCAATCGTGAGATCGTTTATCTTGGATAAATTCTCTCGCGTACTGATATCCGAATAATCGTTCTGCAAGAGTTTTATTGAATCTCTCAACGATAGCTTGATTGTGATGAACACCTACAATACCGCGACGGATTTTAACATTATTCTTTTTCATCAGTGAAGTAACCGCGCCAAGAAATTCTCGACCTGGATCAACCTGGAGAAGCTTCGGCCATGTTAATGGAGATCGTGAATAAATTTCGCTAAACGCCTTAGCAATATCTGTTGCTGTTTTATTCGATAACGGTTCCGCTTCCTTGTATCTGCTAGCAATATCAACAACCGTCAGAACATATTTGTATGTAACTCCGTCAACGGTATCGTAAGGAAGAAACATAAGATCAGCCTGATGGACTTCATTAGGGACGCTGACAGAGAAACTCGCATATGATATTTTCTTAGGCGGAGGAAGATAAATTTGCCAGACTGCTTGCCTCGATAGCCACGATTCAGCGACAGATTGCTTTACTTTTGCTGCCTTAGCAAGTTTGGCTATTGCTGATTTTCCTCGCCAAAATCCTCGCGGAGAATAATATATTTGCTCCATTATAAATTACCAGCACCTAGTACTAATTTACCTTTCATTGCTCCTTTTATTAACCAAGTTGCCAATTTCTCTTTGAAATTTTTATCAGGAATAGCATCTATTGCGTGAATTAATTTAATATCAGCGAGATGTCTTTGTTGTAAATCTCCGCTGCGATATGCAAGATCGTGATAGTAGCATGCGTTATCGATGGCGTTTACTGGATCCTCGCCAGGATTTGGTTGATTATTATCGTTAAGTCTTATATCTAGCCTTGTGCCAGGTCCGCAGTAATTATATCCTGGTAAATGTTTCTCTCCGGGATATTTCGCCCAGGGAGCTCCAGGCAGATTTGTTAAGGAGGTTGCGATGTCTCCTCCGGTTCTACTTTTTTTTTTACAAATCTAAACTTAATTGTCTTACAAACTTCACATTCACCTTTGATTGCATTCCTGTTGTTGCGTGTAACGACTTCGATTGGATTTATCGTAGCAGTTCGAGTGCGACACTTAACACAATATGAATCCATAATATTCTAATAACATGAATGTAATTGATTTTTCAGCCACAAAGAAACGCGAGCAAGTAAAGCACACCGAGGCATTACCAAATTCGATTAGAATGATAATCATTGGACCATCTGGTTCTGGAAAAACACAGTTGTTACTAAATTTGATAATGAGATGGTTAAAATGGGATAAATTGTATTTGGTTGCACCGTCCGTTGATGATCAGAGATGTTATAAAGTACTAAAAGAATTTAGCGATAAAACTGAGGATGGCACAATAGAATTTATAACGGATATCAATGAAACTCCATCAGTGGAAAGTTTAGATGGTGATGCTAATAATCTTGTTGTTTTCGATGATGTGATGCTGGATAAGCAAACTAACCCAGCTAGGATATTCTCGCGTGGCCGACATAAGAACACCGATGTAATTTACGTGACGCAGCGATATACGCAAATTCCAAAGGTAATTAGAGATAATTGTAATATTTTATCGGTATTTAACGGCGTTGATACTCACACGCTGAGGAATATTCATCAAACTTGGTGCAATGGCGACATGGATATAAATAAGTTTAAAAATTTCTTTAGTCACGCTCAGGCAACACCGCACGGTTTTGTCACGATTAATCTTCATGATCCGCGTAGTAGGTATCGAATCGGTCTTGATCAAATTTACTCATAAAATTACAACCCAATCTTGCAATAACAAACAAATTTTACAATACCCCCCCCCCAAAAATGCTGTTTTTTTTATGCCTGAAAATGCACTTTGGGTTGAAATTTTGCGGATTAATTTGCGCAGGAGGCGTTATTTCTGCTTTCTGAGGCTTCTACGGATAAAGTTTGTGTGGGAGGGTTAAATTTATCTGAGCCACCTGGTCTGTACAACTTCCCTGCTGCTCCAGACATTAAGGAGACATTCGGCAAAATCCCACAGGTTTCCTGTTTAATTATTACCATTATCTCAAACAAGGCGGGAATTAAATTAAATTAAACTATGGACAAGCGGGAAGAACTATACTGTCGCCACTTTTCAAATACAAATGGAACTGTGAAGCATTCTATTTAACAAATACGTATTGCAAAATTCCACAATATTGTTAAATCCAGATCGAAGTAACTGTCAATCTTTAATGTTGTAATTCCCATAACATGACCCATTTGGGGTATCTGTAATTCCCATAACATGACCCATTTGGGGTATCTGTAATTCCCATAACATGACCCATTAGGGATATCCGACAATGTCCTGTCAGATACAGTTCAAACTCCAATATGTCGAGGAGATTGCTTTTAATAACAGTGTCAATAGTGAGACGACTGGCTTATTATAAACGCTTTATTCATAAAACAGATATTCATGCGCATATCAGCAGTTCAGAACAAGGCATTCCGTTTATGAGTTAAGGTTAAATTTATAAAGGATGGGTTGAAAAATTCTTTCTTTAGTTACGTTTTAGGCTTTTGTTATTTTTGTCTTAAAAACTGTAGGTATATAACAAGAATAAAATGATCGTTCAAATTCGAACTGGCTTGCTATATCATATCTTCTTGTCAGGATTAGAAAATGCAGACCATGACTCGTAATCATCCTTGTATTTTTAATGTTAACAACTGCACGTGATCTCTCAAGCTTTACTGTGATTAAATCGGTCGTGTTACTTTAAATGCACATTCACTGGTCAAATGTGCAAATAGATCAACCGTGCAATGGGTACTCTGAATCACTAAGCTGTGACCAATTCGGAGTGTTTACGCTCAAGCAGGACTCAATAAACGTGCCGTTACTTAATATAGATTCATAGGCGCATAATTATGCAAACAAAATATGGTGTAATTAATTCATCCTGAATCACTGATTGATAATGCTAAGTAAGCACGCCTAATTGGCTAATCAACTGGGCAATCGAGAGCAACTATTGCGATATGAAAATGACTTTTAATGACACGTCGCATACCTAATAACATATTTAGTGCACGTTTATCAGGCAGCTGTTGCCATGTTGACTGACAAGCTTTGTAACGTTTTCTGTATTTGAAAAATCAGGACTTACGCTCAGTTTTCGTGTAAGACTGAAGTTCTTCCCATTCATCAGTACTGGAGCTGGCCTTTATCGACTGATTTGAAACCATCATTATTAGATAGCTGAATGTGAGGGCGGCAGTGATTGCGTCTTTTAAGAACATTGTCAAGGCAATGACTGGAGTAGACAAAATTGAAGAAAAGTTCCTTCTGTAAAACAATATCAAAGTTTAAAATATCTAAACATGCTGACTGTCTCATTCTCTTCATCTGTAATCTTTGATGTTTCTTCTTTCAAACAAAGGGATGTGTGTCTTATTTCGGTGGAACATTTAACGATTATGCATTCTAGACCACGTTCGAATTTGAACCTATTACATTTCTGCACCACGGGGTAGGACATTGACTGTAATGTTCTCCGAGCACGTACAACCGGGTGACGGTACGAGTTTTTTTTTTAAAAGGAATTAACATTATTCGATCTGATTCTAATCTTTGCGCTATTATGATTAAACATATTAATATAATATTTTTTTACTTCATGCAGGTATCTTATTGAAGTTATAAGCTGGGAGCAATTATATATATATATATATATATATATATATATATATATATATATATATATATATATATATATATATATAATACTATCATGCAGGTTAGATAATTTCTAATTCGTACTCTACGGAGATTCGAATCCAGGTCCTTGGGTAAACGGCACCCATCGCCTTGCCTGCACACACGAGCTCATATTCCCTCACGACTAAACACACATCACGAAAAATATGTAATTCAATCGGTGTTATATGCACTCGTGTGTAGCAGACTCACTCGCATGACAACCTAGTAATTATTTTGCATGTGTCTACACAGTCATTTCGGATTCCTATGAAAGAAATATATTTATAATTCTCTATAATTTATTACATGCACCTTCCTATCTACCTATATATATATATATATATATATATATATATATATATATATATATATATATATATATATATATATATATATAACGTATTTACAATACTTTATCAACCTTTCCGTAATCGGCGTAGTTGAGTAGTAATAGTAACATACAAACAACAACAACGACTACTGGTATTAATACAACTACGAATCCTACTACTACTACTAACAGCAACAACTACAACAACAAAAATAACAATAATAATAATAATAATAATAATAATAATAAGAAGAAGAAGAAGAAGAAGCAATCTATCATGTCAAATATTTAACTTCATTGTTAACATGGCACGGACTTCCATCGCCAAGTTACTAGACCTGTACGAGCCAGTCTGAATTACGAAGTGTGCGACTCACCGGTATCATGTTTGTTCAGTATGTCACAAATATTTTCTACGTTCCAGCCAGGTTTGTATTAGACTGGGGAACAATATGTGGCCAATGGGTACTAACATTTGTTTCATGAGGCATACTAATGGAAACCTATACATTTTTTTTCAGCATCAGATGAACTACTGCCACATGTCAGTGAACAGATGCATTTGATTGGGCAAACATGTCAATCCACAATGACCTTTTAAGCCCTCTCATCAGTACCAAATATGATACCAAGTGAATTTTATAGCGCAAATCTTGTCGAATATTACTCTGTGAAAACCACTCAATCTACGAGCGTAAATTCTAAAGCCAAATAAAAATAATATATATGGTTCTGATTTTATTGAAGCAATAGGATAGGTTTATCGGTATTTAAGTTGAACTTTGTTTCCTTTTTGGTCCGGTCGGATTTAACTGAAGCATGAACAAGAATAAGAAAAAAAAAAAAAAACGTCATTCACATTCTTAATTTAACTTACATCGTAGTCACATCGATTTAATAATTCTTTTTCCTCGTTTTTGTTTTCTCTTTTTGCTTTCAAATAAAATGTAATGTCAGTATGAAATAAGAGGGTCGGTCGGTAAACAGAAATACATTTTGTTATTCAGTCTAATTCTTATATCACGAAGTAAATATAGCAAAGCGATAAACCTTGGCCTCTGAGAGTATCGTATGCACCTCGTGTGTGCAAATTCGCACCCATACTTCAACAGGCCGATATCCAACTCAGCATTCATTATGGAACCGAGGTGATCATCTCCATATGATCCTTGAAATGTTCTTTTGCATTTTAACACATGCCTGAATACATTCTTCGAATAGTTGTGGTATTTACTGCTGGGCAGTTATTTCAAACGGAAAGGATGTGGAGGGGAGAGGGATTTATAATATTTTATGTTCAGCTGATAAATAAGATTCCATATCTTCAATCATTTGTCTCACAGTGGTAAATATTTAAAGTTCAATGTGAAGTAAACGTCATAGGTTTTCGAAACAAGTTCGCTTACAATTTGTTCTCAAGGAAAATTGTCTGAATGAAAAACGTCCGATTACCGACCAATCAAATTTGGGAGATGAATCATACTTTGAAGATGCAAATGGCCCTCGAATACTATGCACAGGACCAGTTTGAGAGATAATAGTGTCGAGGCAACGTGATGAGCTTCGATGTTAGGGACGTGAAAAGAAGTTTAAATGTATGTATTGCGACATTCTATAACAATATGACTAATTTTGAAATAACCTGGAAAAAAATAGAGATTTCAAACCCTGTGTTCCATTAGAAAAAGATACATGTAATGCAGTCTACAAGTATGTATCAATCTTATAAAATTAGCATTCTGATATAAATAAGATAAAGGAAAGATGATACTATACTCGCGACATATTTGAGAAACCAAACGTTGAAATTTTAGGTGGAATGAAAACATCATTGGATCAAGCAATTGAATGTATTGGCCTATTCTGGGGTAGTACATTTACATCTTTTGATGTACAGTAAGTTTCGCAGATAGCAAGGACTTATTAGAGCAAAAATTCATTTAAAATTAGTTAACTGTTTCTCGTTGTTATCTGTCCACACCATCTATGGAAACGAAATCTATATAAATTATTACACTGTATTCCTTTATTGTGGTGTACTTTTATCGTTCTAGTGGCATGTGTAATTTTAGGGTTTAGGACATCAATGTGACATTTGGCAATATCAGCATGCAGTAGTGGCCCGTTAAATGTATCATTTAGAAACGTATGTTTGCGTTTATTTGATTTTCTTTTATCTATTTTATTTTGTTTCCTCTTTCAGTTAAATTGATAGGTGATACGCAATTTGGAAATCGTCATGAAGAACAGCGACGGAACAGTGGTATATGGGGAAAGCAAAGGCTTCTGGAAAATATGGAGCCTATTAACAGCTGGTGTGGTCCTATGAAGATTGCGTAGATGGTAATTAGAAGCCTAATTATTCCTGTGTGGAGGAATATTCCTTAAATAATTATGTGGAGGAATATTTCTTAAAAAGTATGTGGAGTAATATTTCTCCAAAGTGGAGGAATATTTCTTCAATAATTATGTACTTTATTATTTATAATCGAGCACTTAATGTATCATCGCTTCTTTTGTTTCCTTCTGCAATGGTTAGAGCGTCCGCCTCGGATGCTGTAGGTCGTGGTTTCGATCCCCGGTTGAGTCATACCAAAGACTTACAAATGGAACTAAGAGCTGCCTCGCCTGGCACTCAGCATCAAGCGGTAAGTGTTAGGACTGGTCCGCCTGGTGTCAGAATAATGTAACTGGGTGGGACATCATGCTATATGTCTGCGGCAAGATGCCCCAGTGTTAGACATCGCTATAAACTGTCACACTGCAGACAACTTGACTGAAAAATTGTCAAAGCTACGTTAAAATTCCGTTCAGACCCTTGTTTAACTGTTTTCACATAAAGAGACTTTCTAGAGTAATATATTAGTATATATGGAATATTTCGTGCAACTTCTGTTTAAATTTTGTATAAACTTTCTAAGCTTCTTTTGATCAATTATCACAGACTTAACAAGCATATTCTAAAACTGAACTGGTGACTAGTGCATTGATTTTAACTAGATATAATTTTTCAACGTATAATATAGTCTCACGCAATAGTAAGACGTTTTCTACATAATATCAACAATATGACGATTCCCCCATTTTTCAACAGTAAATAAGGTTAGCACGAGGTGTATATGAATTTTAATGGGCCCAAATTTGATATTTTCAAAAGAGAACCTATAAAAAAATAGTCCATCTCTTTGTATTTCATCAAGTCCAATTAATCCTGAAAGCATCAGATGTTTTCGACATAAACTGGGCAAATGTCTGCTATAGCTAGAAGCAAACACATGCGTTGCTTCGTGTGATATGAACTGGACTACAAAGTAACTATACAGATTATACAAAAACAGACGGTCATAGCTGGATCGTTCGGAAGGCTGAAATCATAGAGAGGGTAAAATAATGTGCTGAACAATGCTTGCCCAGCCGAAGAACTGACCATAAATCACAAAGAGAGGATAATTTTAGTTGAAGATTTAAGGAAGATCATGACAATGATACTTTCTGATCTCTACATATCCTATGTATTCGGAAACAATATTTTACTTTAGGATGGAACAAAGCTTTTAGTGTAGCATTAGATGAAACAGGACATACCATTTCATGTTAGGACTGTGCAACTCTAAACGGGTTAACTGCTGTCGACGGAAACCTAAATATCAATTTCTCTATTAAGATGGTGCCGACAGTTTTCTACAGACTAATGTATACAATTGTGTGCCAGAAACGAATGACGCGCGCGTGTGAGTGTGTGTGTGTGTGTGTGTGTGTGTGTGCGTGTGCGTGTGTGTGCGATTCATTTGGATTTTTAACGTAACTTTAACAATTTTTCTGTCAGAACGCTACGATGTCTGCAGTGTGGCAGTTTACAATGACGTCGAGCACTGGGGCATCCTGCCGCAGATACAGTGTCTCATGTCCCACCCAGTCACATTATCCTGACACCAGGCCGACCAGTCCTAACACTAACCTCTTAATGCTGAGAGCCAAGGGAGGCAGCAGTTGGCATCAGTTTTTGGAATGACTCGGCGGAGGTTCGAACCCGTGACCTTCCGCATCCGTTTTGACCACTTAGGCCATAAGGTCGGTTGCCTTAAATGGCAGCAGTACACGTTAGTAGTGAAGTGGGATACCCTGGAGACAATGGGAATTACCATTGCAGGACCCCTTTGGGACAATCTGGAGACAATGGAAATTTAACATGGGGAAAAATCATGGGACAATCTGGAGACAATGGAAATTTAACATGGGGAAAAATCATGGGACAATCTGGGGACAATGGAAATTTAACATGGGAATAGATTGTGGGTCTGTTGAGCGACAAAATGGAACAGGGTCGGGACCCTATTTTAATAAGGTCCCGACCTGAGGGGTCTATGGAAAGGGAACAGGGGAGAGGGATATAACACACACACACACACACACACACACACATATTAATAAATAAAAAAATGGGGTAGGCAATTGAAAGTCGATCTCTTTTCGAGAAATGTGGGTGGCCCTGAAAAGGGCCTTTGGGTTTATATATGCCCTTAACATAAAGGGCATCTGTGACTTCTTCTTGTCCTTAGGCTACGTCTCACTGTAGGACCGTAAATCAGGACTCTTTTGAGGCATCCTTGCCTCTCCACGTAAATCCTACGTGTCCATAGGTTGCTGGCGGTCCTATGGACAACTGACCATTCATGTCCAGTGTGGCTTTTCCATCGGTGATGTCAAACTGATCATTGGATTGTTGCACGTGTTGAATTTTGTCCATGACTTTGGAAGCGGTCAATTCTGCAGGGGTGCTAAACTCGATCCAAACCGACAATACGAAGGCTTGATCAAGTGCAAAGTTTTGCCTCCCACGGACTTGTACCATCCCGTGTTACCTCACCATTGTCAAGGCAAACTGATGTTTCCTTTGTGCCGCACTTGTGCCGAAACGTGCAACCAAGATCAACCTTGCCAGCACTCCCAGGAAGAACGCGCCTTGACGGGACGTGGGTCAGCGTAGAATTGTTCAAAGCTCTGGACATGGGATATCAACTGTTAGAAGTGTACGAAATTTGTCACTTTCCCAAGACACAAGAATACCACAAGGGTGACCCCACGCAGAAAGGCATTTTCGCAGACTACGTGGATGCCTTTTTGAAACTGAAACAAGAAGCCCGCGGCTATCCTTCCTGGTGTCACACTCCCGAAGACCAAAAGACATTCAAAGAGAAATACTGGGCACAAGAAGGCATTACTTTAGATCACATCGAGAAAAACGCAGGCAGGCGATCGTTTGCCAAAGTGATGTTAAATTGCTTGTGGGGTAAAATGGCACAACGTCCGTGTTTACCCAAGACGGAGTATTTGACAGAACCTTCCCGCTATTTTCAGATGATTGACGACAAAACCAAATTCATGAAACACGTGGACGTCGTTCGTAAGGATTTGATCTTGGTCAATTACGAAGAAGATGTGGACTTTGTATAAGACGACCCTTTTGAAAATGTCATCATTGCGGCTTACGTGACAGCTCATGCTCGCTTAAAATTGTACGAAGCTTTAGAACTGTTAGGGGAACGCGTCCTGTACTTTGACACGGACAGTTGCATTTACATCCATCACCCGAGTCAACAGCACCCTGACATCGAAGGAGACCGTTTAGGAGCCTGGACAGACGAGCATCCCGACAACAAGATTCTGAGTTTCGTCAGTGGCGGTCCAAAAAATTACGGCTACGAATACCGGGACCCACAAGGAGAAGTGCACACGACGTGTAAAGTGGAAGGATTGACTCTGAATTATCGTACCAGTCGTGTGGTCAACTTTGGGGTATTAAAAGAAGCCTTGCAATCTGGAGAAGATGAACACTTTAAAGTGACCACCTATCAACTCAACAAGATTGTACGTTTACCCACTCACCACATCGTCAGCAGATCCTTGGAAAAAGTCTATCAAATCGTGTACCAGAAGCGAGTGCGACTTCCCAGTCATTTCACCTTACCGTATGGACACGTCGGTATTGGTCTGTATATAAAAAGGAACCCTAGGCAAGATCGATAGTTCATTGTGACTACCAAGACCAAGTGAACAAGATGAATACTTTCAGAGAAACACAAAACAAGTTTAGAAAGGCACAATTCAAGTTTGTGGCTTCTGAAGTGGAATGATTTTGTGAGCCTTGCGACTTTTCAACCTGTGTTAGTGACAGTACCAGAAGAACCCGTCACCCAGGACAGGACTGTCGTGGACATCCCTGATAGACCCTTTCGGGAGGACACTTGTGTGACCTTACCCCCTATAGATCTGGTCAGAACATTACCCAAAACATGTTGTACAGACACTTGTGTTTATTTCAAGTTGATGGTTATCATGTGCCTTTTATCGTTGTACTTAAACCTTTGGCTTTTATGTATTTTTGTCTTTCGTATTCATGTTTAAAACATTCAATAAACGTGTCCTGAAAAAAATCATCGAAAAAAGTCATCGACGAACACTTAGATCGTGCCATTTGGGAGGCTTTGTATCTTCGCCATCTCTTTAACATGCTCATTGCTGGACCTAGCAGTTCAGGCAAAACCGAATTCGTCAAACGCTTGATCGAACATAAACATCATTTGATCGATCGTCCACCTCAACGCATCGTGTGGTGTTACAAAGAGTGGCAATCGGCGTACAGCCTCTTGCGAGAAAGTTAAGGCGATTCCATCGTGTTTGTGGAAGGCATTCCTAAAGAAGACGACGGCATCGTCTCTGACTCCCGTCAAACCCATTTGGTCATTTTTGACGACATGTTAGGAGAAGACGGAGAAGAAATTAAACTGTGGTTCACGCGCATAGGGCATCATCGTAATGCCAGTGTCGTTTACATCACTCAAAATTTGTTTCAACAAAGTAAAGCCCATCGCACCATCAGTCTCAATGCGCATTACGTGGTCTTGTTTAAAAGCCCTCGAGATAAATCGCAAGTGCAAGTCTTAGCCAAACAGTTAGGGACACCTTGGCTGACTCAGGCGTACGACGATGCCACTCAAACTCCACACGGGTATTTACTTGTCGATTTGAAACCTACGATCCCCGATGATTTGCGATTTCGTACCCACTTGTTTCACCACTGGTGCCAAGACGGAGGGCCTGTCCTGTACATGTCTCTTCCTCTACTTAACTTCATTCCACAAAAAAATCTATAAAAACCTCAGACCCTTTTCGTCTGTCTCACACACATTTTGAACATGACGTCCCTTCAGTCGCATCTTCCCGTCAAATTGATTCGTGCCTTGTATGGCATCAGTCGAGAAAAAAATCCACAAACACGAGCTCGTGTCTTAGAAGCTTGTCTCAAAGAAGTCTTACGATGGTTCACGGTGACGGCACGTCAATTACTTCAAGGGATCATTCAGATTCGTCATCAAACCAAACGCGTTTTTGATCGAAACAAAGTCGCTTTGACCCAACTGGCCGATCCCCGCATCGACACTCAAACCAAAAAACAAATCATTTTGAAACCTGGAGGGAGCGGTACTCTAGGAGGGGTCATCATTCGCTCTCTCTTAAGATGGGATCCAAATGCCCCCCAAAGTTCTCCCCAAGAAAAAAATCAAACGAAGCTCCAAGAAGAAGAAAAAGACCAGGTCCCCAGGGAGAACTTCTCCAGTGACGCGACCCTCCTCTTACCAGACACCACCCCGGAAAGAGAAAAGAAGCCCCCAGAACAAGAAACAGAGAAAAAGTCCCCAGAAAAAGAAAAGTCCACAGAAGAAAACTAGTCGCAAGAGAGGTACTTCGGCCATTACGCAACCTTACACTCGCAAACCACGACCTGCCACGGCGGTGACCGCGTCTCTGGCAGTCTCATGTTCATCCACTTCTCCGTTGATGACACCAAGAACTGAAGAGTACTTGGAGACGTTGATCACACCAAGAACTTCTCCGTTGATGACCCCAATAACTTCCCCTGTGGCAGGACCCTGCAATTTAGCGGCAATGGCTGCTGCTCACAAAGTACCTTCTCCCAAAATCAAAGTCCAAGAAAGATCGGGCATGTTACAAAGTTTACTGGATTTGTCCAAGCAAGAACTGGCTCGATTTAGTCCGTTGCGTAATTCTGCAGGACGTGTCATGCCTGTCCTGAAGTTGATACGACGTAAAGACAATCAGTGGCGACGCGTTCCAGTATAAAAAAGGTGTGACCAAGTCGGGGTATCAGTGTTTTGGTACTCCTGAAGATTCAAAGATGTCACCTTCCAAAAAACATCCCTCTTCTGAACAACCCCAAGGAAAGAAAAGAAAAGGACTGCCACCACGTTTAGTCAAACATGGGGACATGTTATCTGTCCTGTCCAAAGCTTCTCCACCCCTACGAAAAAAACTCATTCAATCAGCTTCCAAAGAGGTCATCGATACCGTGTGCGAATGTTGTTTGAACGTCTTGAAAGGTACGATCCCTTTGTCCAAACACCAGAAACAATGCTTAGGCAAATATCGTCACGTTCTTCGCCAAATGGTTCAAAAGAAAATCCCCCTTAGTCAAAAGAAGATGTTGGTCCAACGTGGAGGCATTTTACCCTTCTTGTTAGGCCCCTTGTTGAAAGGAGTCTTAGGAACCATATTGGGAGGACTATTGGGAGCAAGATAAAAAGGCCCTCTGAAGTCGCAAGATCTCAGCATCGACCCTTGACAACCCCATGGAAGGACGAAAACTAGCCTTAGTGCCTTACAAACGATAGATGGAATACCATCGGTGGCAAGAACAACGCACCCTGCATTTACCTGCTAATCCCCGTTTGAGCGAAATGTCCCAGTTACAACATGAATTGCAGTCCTTGATGGATCGCCAAGATTTGTCCGAAACAGAAAAATCGCAAAAGTACGGTCAACTCTTGCAACGACTACAACTCTTTCACCAGAAAGCTTTAGACGAAACAGCTGTACCCACTCTGAAAGATTTTAAGACCTTGATGAAAAGTCCAGCACCATCACCAGTACCACCACCACCACTACCAGTGACCAAGACAGAAAAAGAAGAAGAAGAAGAAGGGTTTCAAACTCCACCAGAAAAAGTACGCAAGTTAACAACACCACCTACCGCCTGAATTGGATGGATTAAAAAGATGATGACCACCCCTTCTTTATCACAAGAGAAAAAGAAAGTGAAGACAGAAGTGAAGACAGAAGTGAAACAAGAACCGATATCCCCTGTTCCGACATGCTCCTCTGCGACACCTATTGCTGGTCACACACGCAAAGCATTGCAATCCAATAAAGTACCCCAAGAGAAAAATAGTAGCATCTTCCAAGAGTGGGTGCCGTATTAACACACAAACACAAAATGGAAAAAGTGTTAGCCAGCATTTACTACGATCCCTCGCATCCTGCAGGTTACGCAGGAGTTCAAAAATTGTATCGTGCTGCCAAAATGCGACTGAAAAGTCTCCGTTTACCTCAAGTGCAACGATGGTTGCAAGAACAAGCTACCTACACTTTACACAAACCCATTCGACGCAAGTTTGCCAGAAGTCACACCCGAGTGGACGGCATCGATCATCAATGGCAAGCCGATTTAGCCGATGTCTCTCATTTGGCCAGCTACAATCGTGGCTACAAATATTTGTTTTGTGTCATCGACGTCTTTTCCAAATTTGCCTGGGTCGTACCCTTGACTTCCAAATTGAGCAGCGAGTTAGTGCGAGCCCTGCAACGAGTGTTGAAACAAAGCGGTCGTCACCCTCTTCGATGGCAAACGGACAAAGGCACCGAATTTCTGAACCAAGCTTTCCAAAAAGAATTAAAGAAACTTGACATTCATTTTTTTACTACCGAGAATCCCGAAACCAAAGCCAGCATCGTGGAACGTTTTCAACGCACTTTGAAAGAACGTATGTGGAAATATTTTTCGCATCACCACACTCTGAAGTACATCGACATCTTACTGCACCTGGTGCAAGCGTACAACCAATCTTACCATCGAAGCATCGGACGTGCCCCGCAAGAAGTGACTCCCGAGAACGAAGTGCTGGTGTTTGAGCGCCTGTTTGGTACGTCCCCGACGATGGCTGTCCCCAAGAAAAGTGGAGAGTTGACCGTAGGAGATTGGGTGCGCATTGGCAAAACCAAACGCACTTTCGACAAAGGTTACTTACCTAACTGGACGACCGAATTGTTTCGTGTCACTGAACGACTGCATGGCCGTCATCCTGCCGTCTATAAATTGGAAGACATGAACGGAGAAGTGCTCAAAGGAACGTTTTACTTACCCGAGTTACAACGTGTCACCATAAAAGAAGACGACGTGTACGACATCGAAAGCATTCTCGAACGCAGAACCCGTAAAGTGGGCAAACGACGTGTCAAAGAAGTCAAAGTACGTTGGAAAGGATATCCACCCAGTTTTGATTCTTGGATCGACGCTTCGCAAGTCATCGACTATAAAAAGAAGTGACCATCATACCCTTTCACACAGACGCAGCTACGTCGACCACTCCTTCACCTAGTTCTTCTCTGCAAGATTTACAAAAACAACCCTTGTATGTGTGGTGTGGAGAACGTGTACCTAAAACGCAAATCGTCTTTTTCTGCCAAATCTTCGTGGTGTATTGTGTCATCGGGGTAGCCATCGCCAATTTGAGTTTGCAACAAGGAGACAAACAATTGTGGACCATTTTATTGAGCAGCTGCATCGGTTACCTGCTTCCCAATCCCTCCCTGAAATTCTCCTCGAACGGGAACCACGAGAACCTTGTGTCCAGTGCCAGTGTCAGTCACCACTCCAATAACAACAACAACAACCCTATTTTGAGCGGAGACACGCCTCTGACGTCCAGTAACCCCTCGGACAGCCACAGAACTCTGGAATTATGAGTCACCAAAACCAATTTTACTTAACCTTACCCAGTGACAGTTCCATGGAGGTGTTTCCCAAGAACACGTTGTGCTGTTACACGGCCAAATTACCTCAGACCATCCCATTAGATCACGAAGCCCATTGGGAAGTGGCTTTAGTAGAGATCATTCACCCAACCCAAGTCCTCAATGTCCTTCCCAATCAAAATTTTTTTGATGTGGAAGTTCATGACGAACAATTGCAACAGTACTTGGATACCTATGGCAAATATGACAAGAAAACCCCTGACACAAAATATCAAAAGTACACCACCTATCACTTGTTCGTTCCCCCAGGCTATTATTTTAGTGGTCAACATTTGGTCAGCACCATAGCCTCCAGGTTTAATGTCTTGTTTCTGAAAGCTTTGGAAAGTGTCAAAAAAAGTGTCACCATGGAATACCACAAAGCAGCTCGTCGCTTCTTGATGAAATTTGACGGGGGTAAAATCGTGTCCATTTTGTTTTGTCCTGAATTGTTTGACATGTTGGGCGGAGACATGGACATGAAAAAGGCCATGCTCAAGAAAAACGAATTACCAATCATTTACGACAACGAGTCTTTTATAGTAAGTCATTTCGTGCCCCGGTAGAACTGAAGCAAGGACTGAATTTGATGTTTGTGTACTCCGATGTGGTGGAGTATAACGTGGTGAGACACACCTCTGTGCCGTTACTGCGTGTCATTCCTTTCAAAGTGGATTCTGCCACGGTCACTGACGAGGAAGGTGGAAACACTTACCACGTTCACCGCGAATTGTACATCCTCATTATTTGCCTGTCAGCAAGTCGTATTTGAACACGGTCAACATTGCTATAAAAGGAGATCTGGGACAAAATATTTCATTCACCAAAGGAAAAGTCACGGTGAAACTCCATTTTCAAAAACGGTTCTCTTACGATTCGTACGTCATGTATCCAGTGTACTGAGGGGTTGCTCGACAGCGAGGACACGGTTTAGGAGATATGTTAAAATCGGCCTTTCGTTCGGAGGCCCCGGTGTTGAAACCGATGGTGACACGCGGATTGCACGCCTTGAAAGATGCGGCACTGACAAAAGGCAAAGAATTTCTCTAAAATGTCATCATCGACAAACAAAATCCTAAAGAAGCCTTCATGAGGCAGGCAAAAATGTCTTGCTGCAAACGGGCAAAGACCTTTTGGGCCGACGAGACACACCTATAAATGCCCTGCACGCTACCGAGTCAGGCATTCAGCAAGGACAATTCAGAAGGAGACGACGAAGAAAATACCCTTTCACCAGACTTCACACGTCTAAGCTAGAAAGGCAAAGAAAAGAAGAACCGTTCGAGACTTAGACGTTTTAGATTATTGAGAAAGAGAAAGGAATGATGCACCGAGAGTCTTGCGCCTGTTCCAAGTCGGAACTGGATCTGTTTGCCATGCCCCCCACGATGATGACGTTGCAAGAATCCCAGTGGGTGGAATTTCATCCCGTCTCCTCTTTGACGAATTCCGTTCACATCGAGTTTGAAATCCCGTAGATTACATCGATCTGAATAGCAGTTACCTGTATTTGAAAGTGAAAGTGATCAAAACGGACAACACCAATCCAGGAGGCGATGCTAGAGTAGCTCCTGTCAACAATTTCATGCATTCCTTGTTCAGCGAAGTGGACTTTTACTTGAATAACAAACTGGCCAGCAGCAGCATGGATATTTACCCATATCGTGCCTACCTGTAAAATCTCTTGACGTACGGGAAAGAAGCCAAGAATACTCATCTGGATGCTTGCGTGGTATGGAAACCTGACACGGCAGGTGTAGGCACGTTTAGCGACACAGTCCTGACAGAAGATGACAATCCTCACAATGTGGGGTTTAACGACCGTCGTAAGAAAATTCTGCAAGGGCGAAGTTTAGAACTGATGGATCGATTGCATTTGGACATGCGGTTACAAGAAAAGTATTTGCTGAACGGGGTGGATATCCGTCTGAGACTGAATCGTAGCAGTGCCGCTTTCCATTTGATGGCCCATGCCATTGAATACAAAACTATCGTTCAAGAAGCCGGACTTTACGTGCGTCGTGTGGAAGTGTTACCTAAAGTGGGAAACGACGTCAGTCAGACGTTGAGCAGAACGACCGCCAAGTATCCGATACGACGCGTAGAAGTGAAAACGTTCACCATTCCCGCTGGACACCGATCCATGATAGAAGATCGTCTGTTCCAAGGACAGTTACCCAAACGTTTGATTGTTGGTATCGTCAGGAATTCAGCCTTCAACGGAACCCACGATCAAAATCCTTTTGAGCTTCAACATTACAATGTGTCCAATATCGAAGTCAGTCGCGACGGCAAGACCTTGTGTACCCGACCCTTTGAGCCTAACTTTGGTGTCGCGAAGAATTATTCGAGATCGTTATTGTCCCTGTACGAAGCCACCGGATAGTTAGGAACCAACACCAGAGATCCATCGTATCGAAGCTCTCCTGAATCAGAGTGGGGAGACGAAGCGAAGAAACGGTTATTTGTCAGACATTTTCAAGCAATAAGTCAAAAACACACAAAACATGGATACCTGGGAACTTTATTACCTTTTGAACCACAGTTCGTACACGGCTTCTTGGAATTCTGTCGTCTGTGCTAAAGATGAATTCCCTTATCGCAAACCTCAAGACCATCTAGCTTATGTGATCAACACGGACGACAGTCATCTCCCAGGAACCCACTGGGTAGCCGTCTACTTTCCTCAAGAAGGATGTGTGGAATATTTCGATTCGTATGGATTGCCTCCTTTGGAAGGCGATATCATTGACTTTATGAGAAGAAATGCTCTGACCACCCGATTCAATAATGTGAAAGTACAAGGCACAGATTCCTTGGTGTGTGGACAGTACTGTGTGTATTTTCTGCATCATCGCAGTCTGGGTTATTCCTTAGAACATTTAGTGATTCATTTTGATCCTCGTTCTTCTTCTAGAAATGATGTGAAAGTAGATCGATGGTTTTGTGACCATTATGCTTATCTTTTGTCTCAAGCTAGGAAACGTAGTGTCCATCAATGGCCTAATGACTTCCAACAGTGGAAATCACAATTTCATTCACAACGTTGTCAGCCCTGTTTAAAGTAGAGTGTTAATTGAAAAAAATGTTTGATATTATATTGTTGGATTATTGTTAAAAATGTTATAGTTGTTTGTTAGTGTTAAGTGATTTTGAATAAAAAAATGTTGTTTTTTGAAACAAATGCCTTTGTCTTTTGTTTGGCTATCGGAATTTTTATTCATGCTCTTTGACTTCTTACTATTCCTCTCATGACACTCATTGAACGTTCCGGCTCGAAAACCGTGGAGGGATGTTTTCCTTCACGTCCGCGCTTTGACTTTAAAGCCGGGGGTAGCCTCCAGTCTAACCATCCATTGTCGACTCATCCTCCTACGAAGATGTGCTCCAAACTAGCTAAGCTAAACGAAGCCTACGTGAATTTGCATAGGGTCAGACACAGTCTGATACTGAAGCCAGAAGAGAGAGAATGTGAGAATGTTAAAAGTCACTGAAGACCTGATAGAAGAGCTCTTCAGAGAAGAAGTGAACAGGGAGAAAGAAGAATGGACAGAGAAGTACAGACTTCAGAAACAGCAGAGAGAGCAGCAACAGCAGCAACAGCAGTAGGAGCAGCAACCTGAACTTGACAGAGGCTTTGTCGATTGTCGTATCGACACCAAAGAGTTCTTCTTCTCTTTCCGAAGAAGCAGACCTATCGCCAGAAAGTCTATCGTCAGAGGACATCGCATTCTTAGAAACTAAAAGATTGCCATAGCAAACAAAAAAAAAAAAAAAAGCCTATTTCAGGGCTATCCATACCTCTAGAAAAGAAATAGTAATCCATTTGCCAATGTGTGTATGTAGAGTAGTGTGAATATAAACACTACTGCGAGTGTATGCGTTTGTGTATATGATTGTGTGTTTGTAAGTGCTCACGTACGTTGGTGTGGATAGTAGATTAAGATCATGTTTTTTTTGCTGTTTAACGAGTGGGGAGAGTAGATTTGGGGTTTGATTGGATTGCTTTGCGTATGTGGATAGTATATTATTAGTTTAATAATTTTTTTTAGAATAGTGATGGGTAGTATAAAAAGTGAGTGAGTGTTTCTTTTAGGTCCGCGCGTTTGTTTGGTTATGATCTAGGTAAGATCAATTTTGTTTTAGGGGATGTTTTCCATCACGTCCGCGCTTTCAGTATAAATTAAAAATCGTTCGGCAGTCTAGCTACCCTTGTTGATTGATCAACACCACAAGAATGAACACCAGACTAGCTAAACTGATTGAACTTCATGTACACCTGGAATATGCCAGGCGTATAGTGAATGAGCTGGCTGCAGAGGCCATCGTAGAAGAGGGAAGGATGAAAGAGGAGGAGAGAAGAAACAAAGAAGAGGAGGAGAGAAGAAACAAAGAAGAGGAAGAAAAGGATAGAGGAAATTTCAGAATCCCAGAGACAGAAGCTTGGGGTTCTGAAGCCACTTATCCCGCCTCTGCTCTCCCCCCAAAAAGAGTGAAAAGAGACTGGGGAAGAAGATGTGTGTGTGGTGCCAGGCCTGGAAGGTGCCATCATTAACCAGGTGTCACTGGAGTTCAAAAACAAACAGCCCTTTTCAGGGCTAACCAATACTCTAGAAAAGAAATAGTAATCGATTTGCCATTGTGTGTATGTAGAGTAGTGTGAATATAAACACTGAATCTTTTTATTTGTGTGTGTGTGTGTGTGTGTGTGTGTGTGTGTGTGTGTGTGCATTTGTAAGCGCTCACGTACGTTTGTGTGGATAGTAGATTATTGGGTTTTGTAAGAGCTTAAGTTGGTTTGTGTGAATAGTAGATTAGGGTTTCATTTTGATGCTTTGCGTGTGTGGATAGTAGATCATATGAAATGAGAAAAGTAGGGGATGTTTTCCTTCATGTCCGCGCGTTGCTTGGTTATGATCTAGGTAATATAAATTTTGTTTTAGGGGGATGTTTTCCATCACGTCCGCGCTTTCACTGTAAGAACCCCCAGTGTTCGTCGTTCAAACCATTCTACAGAGAATAAAAAAGAAGATGGCTTCAAACCAACTTGATAAAATGAAAACATTGCAAGACGTCCTGGACAATTTGGGTATGATGGAGCAAATGTTAGTGAGGCTAAACGAGGATCACTATTCTTATAGTCCCCATCGAGTGAAGATGGAGATCAACAATTTAAGAAAAGTAAAGGACATGATGAGTGCTCTGATGAAAGAAATAAAGGAGGAAAAGGAGGATGAAGAGGAAAGGATAAGGATGAGAGAATGGAACGAAAAAATTAAAAAAGAAGAAGAAAATGAGAAGAGGAAGAAAGAAGAGGAGGAGAAGCAGAAAGAAGAGAAAAAGAAGAAAAAGGAGGAAGAAAAAGAAAAGAAGAGAAAACGTGTAGAACAGAAAATAAGAAGCTGGTGGAGAAATAGAAGAAATTAGAAGAAGAAGAAGAAAACTAAAGGCCCTTTTCAGGGCCACCCACATTTCTCGAAAAGAGATCGACTTTCAATTGCCTACCCCATTTTTTATTTAATATATATGTGTGTGTGTGTGTGTGTGTGTGTGCGTGTGTGTGTGTTCTATCCCTCTCCCCTGTTCCCTTTCCATAGACCCCTCAGGTCGGGACCTTATTAAAATAGGGTCGCGACCCTGTTCCATTTTGTCGCTCAACAGACCCACAATCTATTCCCATGTTAAATTTCCATTGTCCCCAGATTGTCCCATGATTTTTCCCCATGTTAAATTTCCATTATCTCCAGATTGTCCCATGATTTTTCCCCATGTTAAATTTCCATGGTCTCCAGATTGTAATGGTAATTCCCATTGTCTCCAGGGTATCCCACTTCACTACTCACGTTACGTTACATTTTACAATCCAATGTGCGTCAGTTGGAGTTGTTAATGTAATTATGAAAAAACCTGTAATGTAATACAGAGATGTGGTATTTGAAATAAGTTTGAATATTAAGTCCTTTGATGTAACAGATTAGCGAATCATGTATGGTATTACTATGTAAAAGCCACAAATTATGTGCGTTGATTCCCAATTCAAGCTAAGTTACGTAAGACTAGTTTAAACAATTTAAACATGAGTAGAATGCTTGCGCGTCATATGATTACGGGGCCTGGTCTAGAACAATTGTAATTACGTTCCGGTTTTTACTCTATGTTTATATCTGAAGGCAACTGATATTGAATAGTCCTAGTTTATTAAGCGATATACATAGCTGATTCATTTTAAGAATGCTATAGCCATGTAACCACGACATTTCGAAGAGATGGCGATCATTCATAACGATCGTTAAACATTTAATTACTAAGACTATAATTAACCGAAATCATTATTAGAGTCAAGGGACGCATAGTAAACTGTATTTTGTAATTTGTGAGGAAAATAAATAACTGAATCTAATTTGTTATAACTGTGAGACTATAAAATAAATTTGTTAAGGAAGATAGACTTTCCAAAACTAATTTTAAAAATCTCAAATCGGGTATTGGTAAGTATCAGAGGAAATAAATGTGTCGTTATAAAAACAGTGAATTATGGTACATTGTTTATGACGCAAAAGTGCAAAGTTCATGTGTTACTACATAGTAAGACGTATTAAATCTCATTTATAGTTCTTAGAAAGGATCTTGTTTTAAGCATGCTATTACTAAAATATTATATATAATAGTAATATTACGGTAACTGTCCTTTTCTATCGGTGAGGGTTGGTTGCAAAGTACAAGGGGATTTCAAGTTTATCCTTATATAATTTAGTGTCACCTAAAACATCCAATAAAACAAACAATATAATCGATACAATATTTTAAACAGGTGATTGGAAAATCGCCTGGAATCGACTCATGATAATAGGGACTACTGATAATATTGTTAATATATTTGACAGCGTGAGGCATTGGCATTTAAATGGCATTGCATCCAACAAAGCATCTGACCATATTCACTTGGCGACGCGTTAATATAGTGCGGGTCATTACACCCAGCAGCTGTCATATTCGACTGAGTGTTTGTACCTTTCTTGAAATTTGAGTAGCACCAGGACTTAATCTTAGTGGTCGGGGAATCAAGTCAAAACTCAACCATTGCCAATTGATTTGCAGCCATCAGGATCAGACGTTTGATTACGACTGCGACAGTGAGTGCATCGTTCAAGTAGTTTGTCATGTGCATTTTAGGAGGTGGGAAGAAAAAGAAAAAGATACATACGTATTATACTTGTATCCAGCTCTCCTGTAAATCAATAAGAGGTTTATGCGTACTAGAGGTAGCAATATTGCTACGAGTTACACTACTACTACTACTACTACTACTACTACAACTTTTACTACTACTACTACTAACAAAAATTTATCGGATGATATTCAAGAATATCACAGTACTGTATTGCCAAATATATCGGAAAAATAGTCATTTGACTTCCGTACTCCTAGCATTTATCAAAATATAAGTATCTTCATTGCAATGGAATATGGAAGGACTTACCTGTAGAAGCACGACTCGTTCCAACGATATTGTTTGCGTACTGGCCAGAATTATATTAGACTGGGCAACAATACCTTGAATGGTGAGCAAAGAGGTCAAGGGGATAATGATGTAAATATAATTTACCTTTGCTACGTGTCGGGGACAATGTGTATTTGAATGCTCATTTACGCCAATACAATTAACCAATATATTTAAATGTGTCAGTATATATGACTGTGATAATGCTGTAAAGTAGGTCACACGTTTGTTTCGTTGTTCGATCAATACCACATTTGAACTATTTCACACCTAACAAAGATTATGTCATAGTACTGTAGCCCTTCAAGCTTCATTAACAAACATTAATCATAGAAATACATAAAACATACATGTATGACATATAATTGTTACATCACCAATTTATTAAGTCACTTTAGAGATGCAAATCGAAAACGTATACATATATTTGGTCAATGCCTGTATTTGCAGATCGATTTATTTCCATTTAAAATCTTAAATTCATTTAAAGGTGCCGGACATGAATATGGCAATATAATATTGTAGTAGACTTCACAACGGAAAGTATGCTCGAAATTATCTGCATAACAAAAGTAGTTTGCGTGCAACCACAAAACAATATTGTATGGGCTTGGTTTAAATCTCCATTTTGTTGTGTAGAGAATAGTTGGTTTAACGTTTGTGAACGTTTCGTTGCACTCATATATATATATATATATATATATATATATATATATATATATATATATATATATATATATATATATATATATATATATATATATATATATATATATATGCGTACCAAATATTACAACTTGCAGACTATTCTGTTTGTGAATTCTTGAAATGCAGAAGTAAGTTTTTCCAATAATTATCCTCAAATTCGTACTTATGTTAAACTGCCTCACCGGATAATGTCAAACTGCCGACCAATCGGGCTTCAACAGCTGGAGGTGGATCTCGGGTTTACAATCATAACGGTTTTATTCTTTGAGTCTATATTAATACGCAAAATATCATAGAAGGTGGAAAAGTAATATACAATGCACATTTCGATATAGTGTGTATGTGAATGGTCCAGTCTTTAGATAAGCTGGACATGAGTTGTAATGTTTGAAACTTAGGGAAAATTAGGGGTTCATTTTTCATAAATATGTATGGTTTAGAGTCCAAATGTTACCGGATTTGAATCTAAAGCTCGACCCCGTGAACGTAACATAAACCGCTTGATATTACAATTTAATAGATATATAACGAGGGTTTGAAGCATAATTAAGTCTAATCTGCGAACCATTCATCAATGTTGCATAAGAAGATTACATGGCGGTACCTGTCTTGATTGTTCGACAAATGAACTGTGTGAACAAAACTTAATCCTCATTGAATGAAGCTTAATCGGTACGAACTTTACTGTTTCGTCAAGAAAATAAACAACCTGTAAACCAGACAGAGTGACCTTAGGATATTATCTCCTTATGGTGTTTATATGTGTTTAATGAATACAGATATGAAAAACATTATAACAATTATTGCAATTATTGGGATATTATAAAACTGATGCTTGGTTCGTCTGAACACTATCGCCTAGCCCATCTCCGTTGATCATTTTATAAATCTGCAATCGTGAATTTATTACCCTGACCTTTTCAAGTCCACGTTGGACATTATGTGTAATCATGTTATTTTGTTAGTGCCGATCTAAGTGATCACTCACTGTAGTAATCGTCGGCAATTTCATCGATCAGCGCCCGATAGACGCTATTGTACATGACGCAAGCGGAAAATAAATGCTGATAAAAAGCATCTGCTTGTTTTCCCATGATTTTGTGGGAATTATTTCCGGCTAGCCTTCCACCAATTAGAATTTCTAGTCGACCAACATCAGCGAGGATACTACTTGGACCAAGTTTATCCTGAATCAACGGCGTTTCAGAGATCATATTACCACCTAGTTTCCTACGACGTCAGTTGCAAGTGACGAGACAACTTCCTGCTGCGTCTTCTTCCTTTAGCAGCTTTATTCACTCGTTTCTTAAATGTTTCAAATAAAGGCTGATATTTCCCTTTGATTTTAGTTATACCATGGTATTTCCAAAACAAACAAAGGAATACAATTTGATTCTAAAACAATATCGGTCTCTGGATCGAATAATTTATCACGAATCCATTATCCTGCTGCAGCAATTGATTGCTGTAGGGTTTGTATGAAGTGCTAGAAAACCTTTTTCGTAAATTCGGCGGTTTTTTTTTACTTATTTATCAGATTCTGGATTTGATGCAACAAGATCGCTCACTTTAGCTAGTTCATCACGAGCTTCATCAATTCTACCAATTGCACCCTCTATTTCTTTCTGTAATGGCAATTGAGTAGTAGCTATTTCAGCTGCAAGTTATTGTAAAATCCTTTTGTTTGTTTTTTTAGTTCATTTAGCTATTTTTTTAGGGTGATTTAGCGGTTAGTTCCAACGAGGGAAAACTATCTTTAGTGGTTTTTGTGACTGGTTTAAATCACTGTTCTGAACCTCTGTAAAGTCCACATGATCATCCTCGACTTGTTCCAACTGTTGTTTGACAGAACTGCAGACTGGAAAATACGTCTTAATTTCATCTAGACCTTCTCGAGTTAATTTTTACGTAGGAGATTCCATAGTAACCGCAGAATAACTCATTATTATTACAACAACGATTTAATAGCATCGCATTAAGTCAGCATATGTATATAAGGTTTTACTATATTACAGTAAGGTAGCATATTTTGTCAGCTACAGCGAATAGCCGGAATCTAAATTCTGCTCAAAATGTAGACATTGTCATAGTCATACAACGTTGGGTTTCCCATATGAGGTCACCTGTCTTAGTGCTAAAATACCTTTGTGCTATTAATAACTCGCTGTGATTTTACAAGGTAAAAATCGATAATTGTATACTAGTTAGAGAAATCTATACCTGTCAGATTAAACATAATTTTAAAAAAAAAAAAACATGAATACTTGATAAATAAATTATATGATGTAAATGCGTGTGCACGTTTGATGTTTGATAAGTTTGTATATCGGACTGTCCACAAATATAATATACTGGTATATTCTCCGTGAAAACCACACATTTTGCCGCAGTCTGTTTAGGAACATTCTCGAGTATGGTGATAGTAGATCTGTTTCGCTTGACTAACTCTACCAGTGGACTACAGATAATGATTATTCTCCCACTAGGCAATATACGCAGTACGAATTAAGATATATTAATTTTTTGTTGTAAATAAAGCTTTTTATCCATTTTACTTTAGTTGAATATTCTAGACAATGAGATAGTTACAAATTATCTAATACGTTATTGATTTATCGTCAGTATGTGTTTATATTAGGTTTCAACATATATCTCTCAAAGCTACGTAGTCAGTGGTAATATCGTTGGATTTGTAAGATAATATTGCAATACTTCAAACCCCGAGCTCGGCATATGTTGCTGGCGGGTTAAACCTAAATGTATTTATGTGGGGGACTCCAGCCCAGCTCCAACGTTAACCTGACATTCAATGATAATTGATAATCAGCCTCAACCTCGAATAGGGTTGTGATTTGTATGCTTGGGATTTCGTCAGGGGGTGGGTGGGCAAAAACAATTATGAATATTTAGTGAATGTCCAGACCATTGAGCGCATGGATGAAATTCCTCGATTTTCTTTTTCAAAAATGCTAATAAAAGCATTCGAGCGAAAATGCTTATAGAATCATTGAAGAATTAAAGCATAAAAGCTAATACAAATTTTATTTAAAAAATATTTTGATTGAGTCGTTCGTTGACTAAAAAGGTCAACCTTATTCGATTCATGAGAAAACAATAACGATGTCACAGAATTACATAACGTGGACAACAAGTTTTTCTATCAACAATTGGTTAATGAAACAGGGCCTTATATAATTTTTGCGTCACATTCACTTGGTCGATTATGTTGTTGTTGTTGTTGTTGTTGTAGGGTTTAACGTCATTTTTCAGCACACGATAGGCTATACATGGCGGCCAGTATTAATGGTCGAGGAAGAACCCGGGAAAACCCCGGAAAGAACCACCGACCCACGAGAAGCTACTGGCAAGCTTTCTCACATACCCACATTAGCCGAATCCGAGACTCGAACCCACGCAGACAGAGGTGAGATGGCAGTGATCCGTAACGGAGAGCGCTTTAGACCACTCGGCCACTCGGGGCCCCCACTTGGTCGATTAAACCTTCTTGCTATGTTGTTCATATTGTGACTAAAAATAAAATAAAATATTCACATTTTATGGCACATAATAACACATCACGATGTGTTACATAAAGTTTATGTTACAGTGTATTGGTCATTCCAACGGTTCCATTTATTATTTTTGAGCGTAATATTTTCAAGCTATGTACGGCCACCTACTTGTCGGTTAACTCCCTCCTGCTGCTTCCCGGAATAAAATATAAAATGGAAATAAACTATACCCACCCCACCTCTGAATAAAAGATTATCATAATTCAGGTATTTTGCTCACAATTTGCACCGTTCTTACCTAAGTAAAACCTGTAAACAATACACAGTGATGACTATTTGTGTACGTGAAGACATTGCCTTGGAATAATTTCAGCGATTTCGATCTCGTAATGAATAGTTTCTCTTTTATCTAAGGATATCAATAAGAATTCAAAAAACAAATACAAAACAAACACATTATTTCAGGTTTGAACTTTTATAATTATCAACCCTGAAACTTTATTCTGCATCTGTTTTCTTCATAATCACCAGTACCCGTACGTGTCTGGAACGTAGAAATGAATGAGTGAGTGAACCAACCAACCACAACATAATTAATTAACTAATTAAATATATAAACATTGCTAATGTAACAATATTATTATCAGTGCCTTATTACTGGCAGGAAATCGGAAATGCACTTAAATTATGATTGACCATATCTATATATCTAGCTTAATTAGCTAGCCCACTGTCGGGATATTTATAAAGGTGACAAATATTCTGCAACGACATAAGAACACAATATAAGCCATTTAATTACGTTAAATATAGACGTGAATCATGCAATGCCCATGTGTAACTTGAAACATGTATATTATGACTCATAACACCAATAAAAATGAAATCGTAGACATATTAGCCATGTCCAATAAACTGAGGGAATTCTTCTCGTGGCTGGGAACTATGCTTTATGTTTCATATACCAAGTTTAAACTTCTCTCAATGTTCTTAATTCAACAGGCGTTTTAACTCCTAAGACGCGTGAAGTTTGCTATACGTTCTTTTGGCAGGTTTGAATTAATATTTGGTACATTTATCAATTTAGCTATGTCCAATATTACTATTACTATTACAACTATCACTACAAATTATACTGCAGTTCCTGTTACCAATACTACTAAACTTAAACTCAATGATATCAATATGGCAAATGTATTCATCAGGGGTATTGTCTTTCAAGATAGCGGTAACATTTATACTGGATGGCTCATTGTCATTTATATATGACAAAGAAAGAAAATAAAAGACATTTGAAAGCTGGCGTGGCCTGTGTTGGAGTATTTGATCCACTTCTGTGTACTTTGTGTAACACATTCTTGTAATAGTCTGCATTTAAGTAATTGGATAAAATCTTCGTAATCGGTATTTATAAATCTGGATCCATAACTAATGTTCCTGATAATGTTGAGGCCGGTAGGAGTAGGACCTTCTTCAAAGCACGGACAATTTTGATCCTGTGGAGAAGGCAATCTATTCCTCTTTAATCACCAATCAAACGAGAAAGCAATCAGTCGCTTGGGTTGGATTTTCAATAGACAACTAAATACTCACTTGCAGGATTCAGTATCATTCTCGTCCTTCACACATATTTGAACTGGGCTGATTTTTGAATGATCCCTTTGAACTGTAAATTGTTCCAGTCCAGAGATTTGAAAACAATATAGGAGGGTTCTTGGTTAAAATATAATTAAACTCGTGGAATGTAAGCAAGTAACATAAATTAAATAATAATAATATTAATAGTAATAATAATAACAATAATAATGATAGAAATTTGTATGCTACGTACTTAGATTACTTCAATATTAGTACCAATTATATATATATATATATATATATATATATATATATATATATATATATATATATATATATATATATATATATATATATATATATATATATATATATATACGTGTGTGTGTTTGTGTGTGTGTTTGGCAAAAAGGAGACAATACTATGAATTATACCTATGTATCATGTCCTATATCTTTTATAGAATAGCTCTGTTTCATCTAACGCTGCCATTAACACTTACGGTAATCACACGAAGAATGAATCCCGTTTAAGAATGCCTATTCAAACATAGGGATATAATCCTATGACTTTCAATGAAACTTATAATCTTATTAAAAGACACAAAACATACAAGGTCCAACCCGCTAGGAAGAACTTTGTGTCATCGAGGAATATAAGCAGGAATGTCCAAATACTCCTGTTGATGTCATCGTCGATGATGATCCTAATATTCTCAAGATTAATCTCAGCAACAGCGAAACAACCTCAAAAGATATCGGTAGAAGAATAATCGATAAATTTACTCAAGGTGGAGCATATGATCATAAACGGCATTGTGCAAGATTGATTATGGATGATGTTGAATTAGATTTTATAATTGCTGATGCCACCTTGAGAAATATATTTTGTGACCTGAGAAACGCTCATTTGTCTGACGACAAAAAGTTGGGCACAATTGTTAGTTACACTGATGGAGAATCTTCTCTGTATGCACATCTATGATCTTCAAGTTTCGCTTATGTTTCTATAAATTTGCTATCGATGATAAATAGATTTCCTGACACTGCAGTTAGGGTTGCAACGGATTCATTTTATATCGATAAAAAAATATTCAGAATTAATGGCCCGTTTTACAAACACTAATGCATTATGGGGTTCGTGGAGAATAAAACAAGAAATGTTACATTGCTATTGGAAATCCGCGGATGTTGCGGTTAAAGATAGTCATCACAACGATCAGATATCAGAATTATCGTCGGAGCCATCCGTGTATGATCCAATATTCAGACACAAAACGGTTTATTTGAACGGGCCGGGGGGTTAGGGGGTTGGTCTGGTAAGACAACTCGGGTAATCGAATTAATTCGACAGAAACACAATGACATGATCGTGCTAACACCAACACACAGACTTGCCAGGGAGATGAAACAACGAGCTGTAAATTCTTGTACTTATCATAGTTTTTTAAATACAGCGGTGGCACATGGACTCCCGATCGAATGAGATATATATATATATATATATATATTCCAAAGATCATCGTTTGGGATGAAGTGTGCAAAGTGTCCTTGGAAATATTACAAACATTTCTCGATTGGTTGTTATTGAAAAATACAGCTATGATAATGTGCAGCGATCACGGTCAACCACCTCCGTTTGTTGGACCATCTCCAGACGATTGGTTGAAGAATTATGTAGAGTACGTTGAAGAAATAACTGATGATCATAGATCTCTTGATGCAGATTAAGAGAATTAAAAAAAGTAATCATACTACAACCGAACAAAATTCAATGTGAAATAGCGCGTAAAATAATTTCAGAAACTTCCTTTAACGACTTTTGGGATACGTGGAGACCAAACGATTTGAAAATGGCACATAGAAAAATAGACAGAGACACACTTCAACAGCGGTTAATTAAGTTACGCAATGAAAAAGTTCCAGCGTTACATGTACCGTTGTGTTGTAGACCAACTGATACGCGACAAGATAATATTGACGTAGATATACCAGGACAGACATAGTCGAGGAAACATAATCTCGTATTAAATGATATTGTCGCCGTTGATGTCAGTGTTGTTGAGGATGCGCTACAAGCTGATAAATCCCCGTGGACGATAAGATACGTTGATGATCGTATCGAATGGTCACACTTGGTTTATCTCGCAGTGTCTAGAGTCAGAAGAATATTTCATCTGCGGAGAATTGTCTTGGACGAGTCAGTGATCAATGATGACCTCGATAAATGTCGAGGTGACAACGATATAATAAGAAAATATTAGCTAGTTATAAACAAAATGACAAAATATGCGACTTTGATTTCGACGCTGAATTTATCAACGCGCTGAAACAACAGCAGAATTATCACTGTGCAAGTTGTAATGGTGTAATGTTGTGGCAGTATTCGTGTAATAATCCAAGACAATTTACCGTGGACAGAAAAGATAACTGTCGCGGTCACACACAGGAAAATACGATGTTGACCTGTCTTGAATGTAATCGACGTAGGGGTGCTGGTTAAGTGATCTTTGCGGTAATTGTGTGTCTTCGGGATTTACTTGCAATTGCTCACGTGTAAATCCACGTTGAGGAGCAATTTAATCCTGTCTGTAGATTGCGGGTCTACCAGTAGATCGTGTTATGTTAGATATCTTGTGTGTCGTGATGCTCCAAATAGGATCTGTCGCTCTTTTTTTACTGCCTTGAAGTTCACCGGGCTCATATAAATGTCTCGCAGTGTCATTACCCAGCACTGGCTGTGTTGAAATATCACGACGTTGTACGGGTATATGTTTTTTTTTTTTTTTTTTTTTTTTTTTTTGTGACCGCACTAATGGGTTTCATGTTGGTTGTTCGAGTAATCTCCTTATTTAAGGCGGTTATCACATTTGGTAATCTTGTAACCCATTTGCAAGATTTCTTGTCTTGAATGAAATCCTTCGCGTATTGATATCCAAATTACCGCTCAGCAAGTGTTCGATTAAATCGTTATACAATTGCCTGATCACGATGTCCTTGTTTGATGGCGACGTTATGTTGTTTCATCAACGACGATACTGCACCCTGAAATTCTTTGCCAGGATGAGCTTGTAACAGCTGTGGCCATTGCAAGGGTCCACGTGTGGCCATTGCAAGGGTCCACGTTGATAAATTCGTTTAAAAGCAGAAGCTACTTCAGTTGCTGTCTTTGTTGATAACGGATGAGCTTCTTTATATCTTATTGCAATATCAACGACAGTTAACGCGTATTCGTATGTACGCGATTGACGTCTACCCATATTAATAGTATCATGTGGTAAAAATAAAATATCAACCTGGTGAACTTCATTAGGAACACTAACATCAAAATGTGCAAAGTGAATTTCTTTAGGTGGTGGTAGCTAAATTTGCCATATTGCCTGTTTGGATAACCATTTTTTTAGCAGCTACACGTGTAACCTTTGCTGCTTCAGCGATTTTACTAATCGCTGCGTTACCCTTCCAGTATCCTCCTGGGGAATACTAAATCGATTCTATTTATAACTGATTACCAGCACCTAGCGCTAATTTACCTTTCATCGCGGATCTTACTAACCAATTAGCCAATGATTCCTTGAAGGATTTATTCGTAATGGAATTTAGCGGATTAATTAATTTTACGTCTGCTATATGCCTATGTTGTAGATCTTTCTTTTGAAAGCTACATCATGAGCATGACACGCTTTATCAATAGCGTTTATCGGATATTCACCGGGTCCTGGTTGGTCTTGGTTGTCAAGTCTGATATCAAGTCGTGTTCCAGGACCACAGTAATTATATCCTGGAAGATGTTTTTCTCCTGGGTATTTAGCCCACGGAATCCCTGGTAACTTTGTTAATTTTGCTGCAATATCACCTCCGTGTTTTTTTTTGTTTTTTTTAACCCGACTGTGCGGAAATAAATTTAAATTTATATGTATCGCATCGTTCATACTTACCTGTAGCCGCTAATCTGTTATTTTTAGCTGTAATAGTTGTTAGATCACTTGTTGGGGTACGCGTCCTGCATTTCACACAACATAAATCCACATTCGTTTTATATACCATAAATGTAGTTGATTTATCAGCGACAAGAAAACAAGAGACGGTCAAGCATCATGCAGTGCTCCCAGATTCTATCCGAATGATTATCATAGGCCCATCTGGAAGTGGTAAGAAGCAACTATTACCTAATTTGACAATGAGAAGGTTAAATGGGATAAGTTGCATTTGATTGCACCATCGGTTGATGATCAACGATGTTATGATGTACTCAAGGATTTTAATGAAAACGCAAGATTGTTGGATGACGACGTCATTCAATTTATAACCGATATTGATGAAGGCCGAGTGTTGATGATTTAGACGGATTTATTAATAGTTTGGCTGTAAATGATGATGTGAAACTGGACAAACAGTCCAATCCAGCTAGAATATTGTCTTGATGTGATTTATGTAACCCAGCGATATACGCAAATTCCTAAAGTGATCAGGGATAATTGTAATATTCATGCTGTGTTTAAAGGAGTTGATACTCATACGTTGCGAAATATTCATCAGAAATGGTGTGGCGGTGATATGGATAAAATAAATTTAGAAACCTTTTTTCATGAGCGCAATCTACTCCACGCGGAATTATAACAATAAATTTACATGATCCCTGAACAAGATATAGAGTCGGATTATTTATCAGCAACGAGGGCGCTTTGCCCCCAAATTGACACCGACAAGATCGCGTATTTTCCTTCGATCAGAGATGGGCTGGGTCGTCGACAGAGTTGTCTCATACTGAAGATCGCGATGTTTTGCGATTTTCCAGGAAGGCTTATTTTGCGAAATGGATAGTGAACCAATTATAGGTTGTCCGCCCTCTCTGCTGCTATCCATCATCTCAACATTGTCCCGCCTTAGCGCAAAAAGATATAGCTTACCCGAATCAAGTTCATCACTGCAAGGCTGAACCATCTGAAGGTGAGAAAGCAATATCAAGCTCACATTCAAAACCTGCTGACTGAGCACGGTCCTCTGACTGGTGACCCAACCTCAAAGTGAAACGAGCTCATGGGTATGTTTAGTGAGTCTGCGAAGTTCATCCTAGGACCCAAAGGAAAAGTCCACCAAGACTGGTTTGATGACAATAACGAATTGATAAGCATCATCCTTCAACAAAGGCGAGACACCTGCATAGAAAAGCAGAACGATGTTGACCATGATCGATCCAAACACCTGCAGATCAATGCCCAGAGAGAACTCCGCATTATACAAAATAGCTGGTTGGACCGCAAAGCAGATGAAGTCCAGCATTACGCAGACACTAACTACTCGAAAGAGTTTTTCAGGTCCCTGAAAGATGTAGATGGACCGCTAACGCCTGCAGCACACCGCTAATTTCTTCTGACGGGACCACTCTGCTCTAGGACAAAGGGAGTATCACCAAAAGGTGGAAGGAACACTTCTCCAACCTACTGAACATGCACTTCACCTTAGACTCTGCAGCGTTAGACGCAATTGTCCCGAAGAAAACTATATCGAACAAGGTCTTGCCCTTACTTCGGAAGAAGCCGAGCGAGCCATCAAATTGATCAGATTTTGCAAGGCACCAAACGCAGATGTATTTCCTGTTGAACACTTCAAAGCAGCTCGCCCTAAGGTACTTGAGGCACTGCAATGCATCTTGATCGGCATTTGGGAGGATGAGTGCATGCCACAGGAGTTCATAGCTGCAATTATTATTACCTTATACAAAAACAAAGGGAACAAAGCTTACGGAAACTATCGAGGCATATCACTCTTGCAGATTGTAGGCAATATTGTGGCGCGTCCTTCCCAACCGTCTAATATGTAATGTCTCAGAAGCTATGCTGCCAGAGACCCAATGTGGCTTAAGACCAGATCGGAACACGATCGGCATGATCTTCACAGTGCAACAAAGACAGGAAAAGAGCATTGAACAAAACATGAACTTCTACGGCTTTGATATTTATGGAATCCAATTACCGGGACTGAAGCGGGCAACTGATATGCACGCAATGTAAGTGTAAAAGAACAAAATGTGGGAACTAGAATCCAGAAATAAAATCGTTATATATCTTTATCTATAACTAAAACGTACTTAGTTGATGGGGTGATCAATAAAATATTATTAATTACATATCCTAGTTACCATCCTCACTTTACTTGAAATTGGATCAAATTAAATTGTGTCAAATACAAAAATGTATAGACAGTTGTCCTTGAAATACTTTTTATGACTCACATATTTGTTATTTCTTCTTTCTAGAGCACTGTTTGAAACAAAGAATAACTAATCATCAAGGAAACATTCGGCAAATTCCAACACGTTTCCTCTTTATTTATTACCATTATCTCAAACAAGGATGGATTTATATTTTCCTTGAGCTGTCTTAGTTAACTATGGACAAGCGGGAAGAACTATACTGTCGCCACTTTTCAAATACAAATGGAAATATGAAGCATTCTCTTTAACAAATTTGTATTGCAAAATTCCACAATATTGTTAAATCCAGATCGAAGTAACTGTCAATCTTTAATGTTGTAATTCCCATAACATGACCCATTTGGGGTATCTGTAATTCCCATAACATAACCCATTTGGGGTATCTGTAATTCCCATAACATGACCCATTTGGGGTATCTGTAATTCCCATAACATAACCCATTTGGGGTATCTTTAATTCCCATAACATGACCCATTCGGGGTATTTAACAATGTCCTCTTAGATACAGTTCAAACGCCAATATGTTTTTCATTTTTTGGTAATCTAGTAATATATGTAATATATTCTATATAGCAAAACACAGTGCAAGTGGTTGGATCGACTGGAAATATCTTCATCGTTATAAATATACACAGCTTTCATTATGTCCAGTGTGAATATTGATTGAAAGGCCTAATGCTTTTGACCCAATAATGAGACAAAATTTGTCCGTAAAATCCCACAAGTTTCCTGTTGAATTATTACCATTCTCTTAAACAAGGCAGGAATTATATTTTCCTTGAGCTGTCTTAGTTAACTATGGACAAGCGGGAAGAACTATACTGTCGCCACTTTTCAAATACAAATGGAACTGTGAAGCATTCTATTTAACAAATATGTATTGCAAAATTCCACAATATTGTTAAATCCAGATCGAAGTAACTGTCAATCTTTAATGTTGTAATTCCCATAACATGACCCATTTGGGGTATCTGTAATTCCCATAACATGACCCATTTGGGGTATCTGTAATTCCCATAACATGACCCATTAGGGATATCCGACAATGTCCTGTCAGATACAGTTCAAACTCAAAGGAGATTATTTTTAATAACAGTGTCAGCTTATTATAAACGCTTTATTCATAAAACGGATATTCATGCGCATCTCAGCTGTTCAGAACAAGGAATCCCGTTTATAAGTTAACGTTAAATTTGTAAAGGATGGGTTGAAAATATTTTTCTTTAGTTCCGTTTTAGGTTTTTGTTATTTTTGTCTGAAAAAGTGTAGGTATATAACAAGAATAAAATTATTGTACTAATTAGAACTGGCTTGCAATATCATATCATCTTGACAGGATTAGAAAATGCAGACCATGACTCGTAATCATCCTTGTATTTTTGATGTTAACAACTGCGCGTGATTTCTCGAACTTTACTGTGATTAAATTGGTCGCGTAACTTCCAATGAACATTCACTGGTCAAATGTGCAAAGAGATCATCCATGCAATGGGCATTCTGAATCACTAAGCTGTGACCAATTCGGTGCGTTTACGGTCAAGCATGAATCAGTAAGCGTGCCGTTGCTCAGTATAGAATCGTAGGCGCATACTTATGCAAACAAAGTATGGTATAAATTCATGCGGAATCACTGATTGATAATGCTAAGTAAGCACGCATAGTTGGCTACTCAACTGGACAATCGAGAGCAACTATCGCGATATGAAAATGACTTGTGATGACATGTCAGCATACATAATAACATATTTAGTGCACGTTTTACAGGCAGCATATGCATATTTACTTACGAGTATATAACGTATTCTGTATTTGAAAAATCAGGACTTACGCTCATTTTCCGTGTCAGATTGAAGTTCTTCCCATACATCAGTACTGGAGCAGGCCGTTATCGACTCAGTTGAAACCATCGTTATTAGACAGCTGACTGTTAGGGCGGCAGTGATTACGTCTCCTAAGAACATTGTCAAGGCGATGACTGGCTTGGACAAAATTGAAGAACAGTTCCTTCTGTAAAACAATATCAAAGTTTAAAATATCTAAACATGCTGACTGTCTCATTCTCTTCACCTGTAATCGTTAATGTTTCTTCTTTCAAACAATGGGATGTGTGTCTTTTTCGGTTTAACTTTTAACGATTATGCATTCAAAACCACGCTCGAATTTGAACCTATTCCATTTCTGCACCACGGGGTAGGACATTGACTGTAATGTTCTCCGAGCACGTACAACCGGTTGAGGGTACGAGTTTTTTGCGGCGGTACTTTATAAGATTTCTTAAAGGAATTAACATTATTCCATCGAATTCTAATCTTTGCGCTATAGTATGATCAAATATATTATTATAAATACCTTTACTTCATGCAGGTATCTTATTGCAATTATAAGCTGGGAGCAATTAGAAATATATATATATATATATATATATATATATATATATATATATATATATATATATATATATATATATATATATATAGATAGATAGATAGATAGATAGATAGATAGATAGATTGTTAGATAGCTAGATAGAGAGGAAGGTGCATATAATAAATTATAGAGAATTATAAACATATATCTTTCATAGGAATCCGAAATGACTGTGTAGATACATGCAAAATAATTACTAGGTCGTCATGCGAGTGAGCCTGCTACACATGAGTGCATATAACACCGATTGAATGACATCATTTTTCGTGAAGTGTGCTTAGTCGTGAGGGAATATGGGCTCGTCTGTGCAGGCAAGGCGATGGGTGCCGTTTACGCGCGGACCTGGATTCGAATCTCAGTATAGTACGAATTAAAAATTCTCTAACCTGTATGATATTATTAATATATATATATATTTGATTAGTAGTAGCAACATAACAACAACAACAACGACTACTAATATTACTAATATAACTACTACTAATACTACTAATAACAATAACAATAATAATGATAATAATAATAAATAAATAACTAATAGGAAGCAATCTATCATGTCAAATTTAACTTCGATGTTAACATGGCACGGATTTCCATCGCCAAGTTATTAGACCTGTACGAGCCAATCTGAATTATGAAGTGTGCGACTCACCGGTATGCTGTTTGTTCAGTATGTCACAAATATTTTCTGCGTTCCAGCCAGGTTTATATTAGACTGGGGAACAATATGTGGCCAATGGGTACTAACCTTTGTTTCATGAGGCATGATAATGGAAACCTATACATTTTTTTCAGCATCAGACTAACTACTGCCACATGTCAGAGAACGGATGCATTTGATTGGGCAAACATATCAATCCACAATGACCTTTCTCGCCCTCTGATCAGTACCAAATATGATACCAAGTGAATTTTGTTAGCGCAAATCTTGTCGGATATTGCTCTGTGAAAACCTCTCAATCTACGAGCGTAAATTCTAAAGCCAAATAAAAATAATATATATGGTTCTGATTTTATTGAAGCAATAGGGTAGGTTTGTCGGTATTTAAGTTGAACTTTGTTTCCTTTTTGGTCCGATCAGATTTAACTGAAGCATGAACAAGAATAAGAGAACAAAAACGTCATTCACATTCTTAATTTAACTTACATCGTAGTCACATCGCTTTAATAATTCTTTTTCCTCGTTTTTATTGTCTATTTTTGGTTTCAACAAAAATATATCTCAGCATGAAATAAGAGGGTCGGTCGTTAAACAGAAACACATTATGTTATTCAGTCTAATTCTTATATCACGAAGTAAATATAGCAAAAGGATAAAACTTGGCCTCTGAGAGTATCGTATGCACCTCGTGTGTCCACTCGTACTTCAATACGCCGACATCCAACTCAGCATTCATTATGGAACCGAAATGATCATCTCCATATGATCCATGAAATGTTCTTTTGCATTTTAACACATAACTTCGAATAGTTGTGGTATTTACTGTTGGGCAGTTATTTCAAACGGAAGGGAGGTGGAGGGGAAAGGGATTTCTAATATTTTATGTTCAGCTGATAAATAAGATTTCATATCTTCAATCATTTGTCTCACAGTGGTAAATATTTAAAGTTCAATGTGAAGTAAACGTCATAGGTTTTCGAAACAAGTTCGCTTACAATTCGTTCTCAAGGCAAATTGTATGAATGAAAAACGTCCGATTACCGACCAGTCAAATTTGGGAGATGAATCGTACTTTGAAGATGCAAATGTCGCTGGAATACTGCGCACATGACCAGTTTGAGAGATAATAGTGTCGACGCAACGTGATAAGCTTCAATGTTGGGGACGTGAAAAGAAGTATAAGTGTATGTATTGCGACATTCTGTAACAATATGACTAATCTTGAAATAACCTGACAAAAATTGGAGATTTGAAACCCTGTGTTCCACTAGAAAGAGATACATGTAATGCAGTCTGCAAGTGTGTATCGATCTTATAAAATTAGCATTCTGATATAAATAAGATAAAAGAAAGATGACTATGCTCGCGACATATTTGAGAAACCAAAAGTTGAAATTTTAGGTAGAATGAAAACATCATTGGATCAAGCAATTGGATGTATTGGCCTATTCTGGGGTAGTACATTTACATCTTTTGATGTACAGTACGTTTTGCAGATAGCAAGGACTTATTAGAGCAAAAACTCATTTAAAATTAGTTAACTGTTTCTCGTTGTTATCTGTCCACACCATCTATGAAAATCAAATCTATATAAATTATAACACTGTTATCTTTTAATGTGGTCTACTTTTATCGTTCTAGTGGCATGTGTAATTTTAGGGTTTAGGATATCAATGTGACATTTGTAATATCAGCATGTAGCAGTGGTCCGTTAAATGGATCAGGTAGAAACGTATGTGCGTTTATTTTATTTCTTCTTATCTCTCTTTTTTTTGTTTCCTCTTTCAGTTAAATTGATAGGTGATACGCAGTTTGGAAATCGTCAGGAAGAACATCAACAGAACAGTGGTATATGGGGAAAGCAAAGACTTCTGGAAAACCTGACGCCTAGTAGCGGTTGGTATGATGCTGTAAAGATTGCGTAGATGAAAATTAGAAACCTAATTTTTCCTGTGTGGAGGAATATTCCTCCAAGGTGGAGGAATATTTCTTAAATAATTGTGTACTTTATTATTTATAATCGAATACATAATGTATCATGGCCTCTTTTGTTTCTTTGGGCAATGGTTAGAGCAACCGCCTCGGATGCGATAGGTCGTGGTTTCGATCCCCGGCCGAGCCTTACCAAAGACTTACAAATGGAAGTAAGAACTGCCTCGCCTGGCGCTTAGCATTAAGAGGTTAGTGTTAGGGCTGGTCGGCCTGGTGTCAGGATCATGTGACTGGGTAGGACATCATGCTATATGTCTGCGGTATGATGCCCCACAGCTAGAAATCACTATAAACTGTCAAACTGCGTACATCATAACGATGTGTCTGAACAATTAGCAAAGCTACGTTAAAATTCCGTCCAGATTTTCACATAAGGAGACTTTCTAAAGTAATAGATTAGTAGATATGGAATATTTCGTGCAATTTCCATTTGAATTTTGTCTAAACTGTCTAATCTTCTTTTGTGCAATTATCACAGACTTAACAAGCATATTCTAAAACTAGACTGGTGACTAGTGCATTGATTGTAACTAGATATATTTTTTCAATGTCTAATGTAGTCTAACAAAATAGTTAAACGTTTTCTATCTAATATCAACAGTATGATGATTCCTCCATTTTTCAACAATAAATAAGGTTAGCCCCAAGTTTATATGAATTTTAATGGGCTGCAATTTCATATTTTCAAAGGACAACCAGCAAAAAACAAAACAGCCCACCTCTTTGTAATTCATCAAGTCCAATTAATCCTGAAAACATCAGATGGTTTGGACATAAATTGGGCAAATCCCACCTTTATCTTGAAGCGAACACATGTGTTGCTTCGGGTGATATGAACATGACTACAAAGTAACTATACAGATTATACAAACATAACACGGCAATAGCTGGATTGGGTCGTTCGGAAGGTTGAAATCATAGAAAGCATAACATAATGTACTGTACAATGCTTGTCCAGCCGAAAAACTGACCATAACTCACAAAGAGAGGATACTTTTGTGCTTAAGATTTAAGGAAGATCATGACAATGATACATTCTGATCTCTACATCTCCTATGTATTCAGAAACACTATTTTACTTTAGGATGGAACAAAGCTTTTAGTGTAGTATTATATGAAAGAGGACATGCCATTTCGTGTTAGGACTGTGCAACTGTAGATGGGTTAACTGCTGTCGACGGAAACCTAAATATCAATTTCTCAATTAAGATGCTGTCGACAGTTTTCTACAGACTCATATATAAAATTGATTGCAAGAAACGAATGACGCCTCTGTGTGTGTGTGTGTGTGTGTGTGTGTGTGTGTGTGTGTGTGATTTGGATTTTTAACGTAGCTTTAACTAGTTTCTGTCATATCGCTACGATGTCTGCAGTGTGGCAGTTTACAATGATGTCGAGCACTGGATATTATGCCGCAGATACAGTGCCTCATGTCGTACCCAGTCACATGATGTCCCATCCAGTCACATTATCCTGACACCAGGCAGACCAGTCACGTTATCCTGACACCGGGCAGACCAGTCACATTATCCTGACACCAGGCAGACCAGTCCTAACACTACCTCTTAATGCTGAGAGCCAAGCGAGGCAGCAGCTGGTATCAGTTTTTGGAATGACTCGGCGGAGGTACGAACCAGCCACCTCCCGCATCCGTTTTACAAGATCGGTTGCCTTGATTGGCAGCAGTAAATGTTACCTTATATTTTACAATCCAATGTGCATCAGTTGGAGTTGTTAATGTAATTATGAAAAATACACATGTAATGTAATATAGAGATGCAGTATTTGAAATAAGTTTGAATATTAAGTCCTTTGATGTAACAGATTAGCGAATCATGTATGGTATTACTATGTCAGATCCACAAATTATGTGCGTTGATTCCCAATTCAAGCTAAGTTAGGTAAGACTAGTTTAAACAATTTCAGCATGATTCGAATACTTGCGCTTCATATGATTACGCGCTCTGGTTTAGAACAATTGTAATTACGTTCCGATTTTTACTTTATGTTAAAACCTGAAGGAAACTGATATTGAATAGGTGTAGTTTATTTAGCGATATACATAGTTGATTCATTTTAAGAATGCTATAGCCATATAACCACGACATTTCGAAGAGATGGCGATCATTCATAACGTTCGTTAAACATTTAACCGAGAAATACTAAGACTTTAATTAAACCAGAACATTATTAGAGCCAAGGGATGCATAGTAAGCTGTATTTTGTACTTAGTGAGGAAAATAACTATCTGAATATAATTTGTTTAACCTGTGAGACTACAAAATAAATTTGTCAAAGAATATAACAGACGTTCCAAAACTCATTTTAAAAATATCAAATTGGGTACTGGTAAGTATCAGAAGAAATGAATGTCTTGTTATAAAAGCAATGAATTATGGGAACATTATTTATGTTGCAACAGTGCAAAGTTCATGTGGCACTACATAGTAAGACGTATTAAAACTCATTCATATTTCTTAGAAAGAATCTTGTTCTTAAGCATGTTATTACTAAATTATTATATAGAATAGCAATATTACGGTAACTGTCCTTTTCGATCAGTGAGGGTTGGTTGCAAGGTACAAGGGGCTTTCAAGTTTACCCTATTATACTTTAGTCTCACCTAAAACATCCGATACAACAAACAACATAATCGATAAAACATTTTAAACAAGTGATTGGAAAATCATCTGGAATCGACACATGATAATAGGGACCATTGATAATATTGTTAATATACTTGACATAGTGAGTCATTGTCATTTAAATGGCATTGCATCCAACAAAGCATGTGACCATATTCACCTGGCGACACGTTAATATAGTGTAGGTCATTATACCCAGCAGCTGACATTTCAGTAGTATCAGGACTTAATCTCAGTGGTCGGGGAATCAAGTCAAAACTCAGCCATTGCCAATTGATTTGCAACCGTCAAGATCAGACATTTGATTACGACTGCAACAGTGAGTGAATCGTTCAAGTAATTTGTCATGTGCATTTTAGGAGGTGGGGGGGGGGAATATTTGGGGAACAAAAAAGATAAATACTTATCATACCTCTATTCAGCTCTCCTCTAAATCAATAAGAGATTTATAACGTACTAGGGGTAGCAATATTGCTACTAGTTACATTACTACTACTACTGCTACAACTACTACTACTAATAATATTAATAATAATAACATAGAATACACCGGATGATATATTCAAGAATATCACAGTACTGTATTGCCAAATATATCGGAAAAATAGTCATTTGACTTCCCGTACTGTCTAGCATTGATCAAAATATAAGTATCTTCATTGCAATGGAATATTGAGGAACTTGGGTGTATGTTACTTGAACTCAGAAGCACGACTCGTTCCAACGATATTGTTTGCGTACAGGCCAGAATTATATTAGACTGGGTAACAGTACCGTGAATGGTGAGCAAAGTGGACAAAGGAATGATGATCTAATTATAATTTACATCTGCTACGCGTCAGGGACAAAGTGTATTTGAATGCTCATTTACGCCAGTACAATAAACCAATATATTTAAATGCGTCAGGATCTATGACTGTGATAATGCTGTACAGTAGGTCACAAGTTTGTTTCGTTGTTCGATCAATACCACATTTGAACTATTTGACACCTAAGAAAGATTATGTCATCGTACTGTAGCTCTTCTAGCTTCAATAACAAACATTAATCATAGAAAAACATCAAATGTACATGTGTGACATATAATTGTTACATCAACATTTGATAATGTCACATTAGAGATACAAATCGAAAACGTATACATATATTTGGTCAATGTCTGTATTTTCAGATCGAATGATTCCATTTAAAATCTTAAATTCATTTAAAGGTGCCGGACATGAATATGGCAATATCATATTGTGGTAGACATAACAATGGAAAGTATACTCGAAATTAACTGCATAACAAAAGTATCGTGCGTGCAACCACAAAACAATATTGTATGCACTTGGATTAAATCTCCATTTTGTTGTGTAGAGAATAGTTGCATTAACGTTTGTGAACGTTTCGTTGCACTCATATATATATATATATATATATATATATATATATATATATATATATATATATATATATATATATATATATATATATAGTGATACCAAATTTTACAAATTGCAGATTATTCTGTTTGTGAATTCTTGAAATATAGTAAATATTCAATGCTGAGTGTAAGTTTTTCCAATAATTATCCTCCAGTTCATACTTATGTTAAACTGTCTCATCGGATAATGTCTAACTGCCGACCAATCGGGCTTCAACAGCTGGAGGTGGATCTCGGGTTTAGAATTATAATGGTTTCCTACTTTGAGTCCATGTTAAGACGCAAAATATCGTAGAAGGTGGAAACGTAATATACAATGCACATTTCGATATAGTGTGTATGTGAATGGCTCAGTCCTGAGATAATCTGGACACGAATTGCAATGTTTGAAATTTGGGAAAATTAGGGTTTCATTTTTCATAAATAGGTACGGTTTAGAGTCCAAATGTTACCGGATTTTAGTCTGAAGCTCGACCCCGTGAACGAAACATAAACCGCTTGATATTAAAATTTAATAGATATATAATGAGGGAATGAAGCATAGTTAAGGCTATTCTGCGAACCATTCATCAATGTTGCATAAGAAGATTACTCGGGGCACCTGCCTTGATTGTTCGACAAATGAACTGTGTGAACAAAACTTAGTCCTCGTAGAATGCAGCTTAATCGGTACGAACTTTACTGTTTCTTCAAGCAAATAAACAACCTGTAAACCAGACAGAGTGACCCGGATATCATTTCCTTATGGTGGTTATCTGTGTTTAATGGATACAGATATGAAAATCATTATAAAAATTAATATGATATTATAAAACTGATGCTTGGTTCGTCTGAGAATGTGGCGGTGCAAAACCTTCGAAATAACACGGTCATCTCCGCAAAATGCATGGATTTAGAAGAAAAAACATATAATAATACAGGAAATCTAATTATCTAACTATTATGAAGATATTATATATTTATATATAAAAATTACAATGATATTATCAAGCATGTCCCTGTCAGATCTTGCGATAGTTCCTTCTGGTCTTTGGGATGTATGTTTATAATTCGTTACAATAATAACTACTATATACTGTTGCTTCTGAATTATGAATCCTGAATGAATGTGCATTAGATTATAGTTAATTTCCTTTGCGAGACTGCTTACACCAAAGAATATATTGCATCAACTTTGTTATGCATGCACGGTACAAATGATACAAGGGTAGATAGTTATAAGTGAGACGATGTGTGTTGTAACCCGCAGACCCGGATTTGAAACTCGGTAGAGTAGGAATGCAAGCTAACCTCAACATGCTGTTATACAATTGTAAAAATATATGTCCCTACAACAAACATATATATTGATGTTAATGTGTATGTGTTTAGAAAACACCCACGCGACAATGGGAATTAGCAATACGGACCCCGTGGACTGTTTGGCGACAAGATTTATAGCAACAAAGGGGAATTAGCATTACCAGATCTCCTTGAGACTGTTTAGCGACAAGACATTGAAATACGCCCTTGGAATGTGTAGCGACAATGGAAATGGAACATGGGAACTAAGGGGTTTGTATAGCGACAAGGGAAAGATAGCGTCTGACGTCACGGTAGGGGAGATTGGTAACACTGTAGCAACTAAGGAAGGTGACGTGACAGGACTGAGCAAAAGAGCACGGGTGTACAGAGAGAACACAGACAAGAGACAAATACTGATACAACATTTTTAAAACAATTTGGGGGGTAGGCAAGAAAGTCAATTTCTTTTCGAGGCATATGAGGGGCCTGAAAGGGGCCTTTGGGTTCTTCTTCTATTTTCTTCACATCTTCAGCAATCTTCTGACCTTTCCCACTATTCCTTTCTTCTTCTTCACTTCATTCTATGTCTCTGGTATCCATTCAGGATGGTCCATGGCTCTAAATTTCTCTTGTATCCTGATCCAATTGTTATTCAGTTTGTCAAAGGCCTCTTTCTTCTTTACGTTTTCCTTATCCTTTCTTTCTTAAGTTCTTCAGCTTTATTCAGCTTGTCCAGGCCACTTTTGACAAATGGCCAATCTGACCATTGCACCATACCTTCCAAAAAACATCTTACTTCTATAACGTTATCCAGAGCCTGTTTTAATGTTCCAACTTTGACATAGGGTGGATTAATCAACCCTCTCAACTTCTTTAATTCTTCTTCTATTATCTCCTCTATCTTCTCCCAGGCTAATTTTAGTTTATTAGCACAGTCCAGTCTGTTTCTTATGCTCCATTCTTTTTCAATCATTTCCACTACATATTCACTATATATCATCCAATAGTAACTCTCATTTAAGTTGTTGAACAGGTCTGAAAATGTTGCCATTTTCTTATTTCAGTTATTCCGTAGAATGACGCGAATGAGGAACGCATTGAGCCATAAAAACTAACTTCATTATATACTATCCACACACGGGGAGAAGCAAAAACATAAACAAAATATACTATCCATACACGTAGATAAACTAAAAGCATAACCACAATCTATTATCCACACACGCGAAGCAGCAAAAACATAACCAAAATATACTATCCACACACGCCAAGAAGCAGAAACATAACCAAACTATACCATCCACACAGGACGAGAAGCATAACAATCCCACAATATACTATCAACACACGCGAAGAAGCAAAATCAATCATAATCTACTATCCACAAACGTGAAGAAGCCAAAAGCAAAACCCAAGCATACCATCCTAAAAGAAGGGAAAGTTAAAAACCACACACTCTACTATCTACACAAACGTACGTGAACGCTTAAACACCTCTATAATCTACTATCCACACACGGAATGGTGCCATAACTAATCAAATTATCTACTATCTACACACGCGAAGAAGTCAAAACATAGCCATAATATACTATCCACACACGTGAAGAAGCAAACCCTAACCCAAAATATACTATCCACACACGAGAAGGAGCAAAATCTACCCCAAATATGCTATTCACACAAGGGAAGCAGCAAAAACATAACCAAAATCTACTGTCCACACACGCGAAGAAGCAAAATCTAACCCAATATTCTACTATCCACACAGAAGACAAGTTAAAAGCCACACACTCTACTATCTACACAAACGTACGTGAGCGCTTAAAAACCCCAATAATATACTATCCACACACTAAATGGTGCCATAACTAACCACATTATCTACTATCTACACAAGCAGCAGAGGGGGCGAATCGGACATTTTGTCCAATCGTTATTTTGCTTAATTATTACTTTCTGCAACTCAACGATCTAGTGTCGTCAGCGCCTGGTAAAAAAAAAACGACGACGTCGTTGGGGGATCGTCCAAACGTCATTTGGTTTAATTAACACCTTCTGCGCGTCGATCCCCAGCGTCGTCAGCGTCCGGTAAGCACATCGACGACCGCGTCGATGTCATCGCCCCCTCTGCTGCTTACAATGAAAATTATTTACAACTAACCGAATATTTGGTCAAGTCCGATACGATATCGTGTCCGAGGATCATGTAAATTTATCGTTACGAATCCATGTGGGGTCGACTGAGCATGACTAAAAAAGTTTCGAAAAACATTAAAGTCCATGTCACCGCCGCACCATGTCTGCCAAATATTTCGTAGCGTGTGTGTATCAACGCCGTTGAACACAGCAAGGATATTACAGTTGTCTCTAATTACTTCTGGAATCTGAGTGTATCGTTGAGTGACATATATCACGTCAGTGTTTTTATGCCTGCCTCTGGAAAATATCCTAGCTGGGTTTTTTTGATTGTCTACCATAACATCATCGTACACGACTAGATTGTTAACGTCGCCATCAATATCATCAATACCCGGTGCATCATTGATATCCGTAATAAACTCAATAACATTTTTTTTAGCGATCGCTGATGCATTCTCGTTGAAATCTTTTAACACCTCGTAGCATCGTTGATCATCTACGCTAGGAGCCACCAAATACAACTTATCCCACTTCATCCATCTCATTATTAAATTGAGTAACAATTGCGTCTTGCCGGATCCAGATGGTCCGATGATAATCATCCGGATCGAGTTTGGTAACGCTGCAACATGCTTAACTGGTTCTCTTGTTTTAGTCACCGAAAAATCAATTATATTCATATCTCTATACATAAATTATGGATCTATATTGTGTGAAGTGCAGAGTGCGTACTGGCACAAATGATATGACAACCGTTACAACAAGAAATAATAGATCGGTGCTTACTGGCAAGTGTGTACAATGCGGTACAAAGAAATTTAGATTTATTTCTATTAGACCCGGAGATGTTTTAAAAAAAAGCGAGGAGGTGACATCGCAGCCAAATTGGCAAAACTCCCCGGAACACCGTGGGCAAAGTATCCAGGAGAAAAACACCTCCCAGGATATAACTACTGTGGCCCCGGAACACGATTAGATATTAGACTCGATGATCAAAATCAGCCCAAACCCGGTGAGTATCCAATAAACGCTATCGATAAGGCGTGTCATGCTCATGATGTTGCTTATAAAAGTAGCGATCTGCAACAGCGTCATATCGCGGATGTAAAATTAATTCACGCATTAAATGCTATTCCTGATAAATCCGTCAAAGAAAAATTGGCCTCATGGTTGGTAAAATCGGCTATGAAAGGTAAATTAATGATTGGAAGCGGAGCTTCTGGCGCTGGTAATTGAAAACGATAGCGTTTATAATAACAACATGGAATCCATCTATTATTCTCCGAGAGGATACTGGAAGGGGAAGGCCGCAATTGGTAAGCTTGCAAGCGCTGCAAAGGTAACAAAGACCACTGCGGCTAATTGGTTATCCAAACAGGCTATATGGCAAATCTATCTACCACCGCCTAAACAAATCAACTTCTCGCGCTTTGATGTCAGCGTACCTAATGAAGTTCATCAGGCTGATATACTATTTTTGCCGCATGACAACGGTTACAAATACGCGCTAACCGTAATTGATGTTGCGAGTCGATACAAACAAGCGGAGCCGTTAAAAACAAAGTCGGCAACTGAAGTAGCCGCTGCGTTTGAAAGAATTTATCGAAGAGGCCCTCTGCGCTGGCCAAATCTATTACAAGTTGATCCCGGTAGTGAATTTCGCGGCGCTGTTTTATCAACGCTGAAACGTCATAGCGTCGCGATACGACGAGGTCATACTGCGCTACATCGTGATCAGGCAATTGTTGAACGATTCAATCGGACTCTCGCTGAACGGTTATTTGGATATCAATACGCGAAGGAATTCATCCAAGAAAAACGATCTCGTGAATGGGTTAAAAGGTTGCCAGGTGTAATTGCAGCGTTAAATAACGAGATTACCCGAGCAATCAACATGAAGCCCAGCGACGCGATTAAATACGAGTATATACCCGGAAAATAAAAAATAAATAGCGTTTCCAAGCCGATTCTTGGCGATGTCACTGTTAGATATCTATATGAACCAGGAGAGCTTGAAGGCGGTAAAAAAAGGGCTACCGATCCTATTTGGAGTGTTACCACACATAACATATCAACGATAACACGATCAACTGGTAGACCACCGATCTACAGACTGGATTCAACTGCTCCTCAGCGCGGATTTACACGCGAGCAACTACAAGTGATACCTAACGATACTCAATTGCCCCCACGTGGTCTTAACTAGCGCCGTTGCGTCTATTGCACTCAAGACAGGTCAACCTCACATTGTTTTTGACATGACCGAGACTGTTATCGATCCTATCCACGGTAAATTGGCGAGTGTCTTTATCCGAATAACGCCAACTCATTATACAATTGCAACTCGCGCAGTGATTATTCTGTTGTTGTCGTAGCGAGATTATTAATTCGGCATCAATATCAAAACGCCGCTGTTTTTTTTTATCCTGTTGGCGGTAACCCGAGAGTTTTCTATCAATGACGCTTGCATCGATGGTGACTTTGTCGCCGGCTTCGTCACTGGCTTCGTCAATAACAATTCTTCGAAGCTGATTTATCCTTCGTACTCTGGACACTGCAAGATAGACTAGATTCGACCATTCGATGCGATTATCAACTATCCAAACAATTGTGTCCGTGATGGTTAGTCCCTGCGAGGAATGTATTGTTGTTGCGTATCCTAGCGTCCACGGGGATTTATCAGCACGTAGCGCGTCCTCGACGACACCGATATCAACGAGCACGATATCATTCAGCACGAGAATTTGTTTTTCTGTCCGGCCTGGAATTTCAACTTCAATGTTCTGCCGCCGTGTGTCCGCGGGTCTATAACATAACGGCACTGGACGCGTTGGAAACTTTTCCTTATGCAACGTAAACAACTTCCGCTGAAGTGTGTCTCTGACTATCTTTCTACTCGCTACAATCAAATCGTTTGGTTTCCATGTTTCCCAGAATTCATTCAACGGCGTTTCCGGAATCACCTCGCGGATTATTTCACACTGAACTCTATCCGGCTGTAATCTGATTAGTTTTTTAACCTCGCGCAGTTGTTCATCAAGTGCTCGGTAATCAGTATCGGTTTCTTCATAATAGTCCACGAACCCGCTCAACCAATCATGTGGACCCTCGCCGACAAATGGTGGTGGTTGGCCATGGTCCCCACACATGATTACCGCTGTATTCGCGCGCAGCAACCACTCAAGAAACATTTGTAAAGTATCTAACGAAACAGTACATATCTCATCCCAGATGATAATGTCGGGAATAAATTTTTCACCCATTCGATCAGGAGTCCACTCACCGCCGCTGTATCGAAAAAAGCTGTGATAAGTAACGGCGTCAACATTTCGTTGTTTTATCTCTCGCGCTAGTCTATGGGTCGGTGTAAGCACGATTATACTTGCCCGCGTTCGAAATAATTCAATTGCCCGAGTCGTCTTTCCTGACCCGCCACAGCCGCTTAAATAAACTGTTTTGTGTCTACAAATTGGATCAGAACACGATGGTGCATTAGACCATTCTGACAATTTATCACCGCGTAAGTAGTTGTTCTCAACGGTGACATCTGCTGACGGGGAATAATCGCGTCGTATTTCATTTTTAATTCTCCATGTACCCCAACTCTCGTCCGGACTAGTAAACTCGGCTACGTTTCCCTTATACGCTACGTCAATATAAAATGAATCAACGGCTACTCTAACCGCGGTATCGGGAAATCTATTTATCATCGAGAATAAATTGATAGCGGCATAACCCAGCATAGACGCCCTCAAATGTGGATACGCCGGGCTGTCTCCATCGCTGTAGGTAACAACTGTACCCAACCTCGTTCCATTGGACAAGAAAGCTGTTTTGCAGTTCACGTATCTATTTTTTGCCACTGCGTCCTTGATTACGAAATCATATTCTGCGTCATCTATAATCAGCCGTGAGCAATATCGTTTGTAGTCGTGGTTTTTTCCACCTTGTGTGAACTTACCAATTATTCTTCTACCGAGATCTTTTGCCTCGCGGTTTCGTTGGTTAAATATCCTCCTGGACCATTCGATGATATATTCCTCGTCGGCATCAATGTTTTTTCTGGACTCGTCAATTATGCTATCTAGACGCTCCGGTTCTGGTAACCAGACTTCAGTCTGTGCCCGGTATGATATAATCGCGTCACTGACAATCAACGAAACTAGCATGCTACAATCAATCATATACCGTAGCAGCGCTATTGGCAGCCACTTCTTTTCAGCCATGTGTCTACCGATCCAAATATAGCAACAGCGATGGAGTCCTGCCGCGAATTCAAATGATACTATGCGAGCGAATCCGGTTAAATCAAAATCAGGCAGTGGTCCATTAATAGCAACACGAGTCATTTCATGACTGGGATGTCCAAATCGTTTGAAATACTCAGCGGCGGATCCATACCCGAGAAAACTCGCTGGATAACAGGCAACCATATCAACCGAGATCATAGCGTCGCGGTTGTATTCAGTGTTCCATAGTCCACCGTGATAGTATTCCAAACAACTGGATTGTACATCCGGCAGAAATTCCTTGCGCGTTGGTCTCCACGCATTTTTCCTTGCTGCAACATGAGCTACAACCGATGGAATCGTAAAACAATTTGTTAGCAGTTGTTCATCATGCTCTTCAAATTCCATGGCGGTTTTTTTCATCCTGTTGTGAAATGCTTCAGTGCGATATAATTCGCCGTTAGTTCCCACTGGTTGATTTTGCTACGTCGTAAATCAGTCAATTTGTTTCCTCGACATGCATTTGTAAAATGCTCTATTATTCGTTCTGCTACACAATTTATCCCAGTTGACTGTTTCATCGGTTTCAGTTTTCCGATATCAGGTTTCTTATTTAACGGGTATATTCCATAAACAACTGCTGTTTCAGGATACGCTCGTTCATAGTATGGTCTATCAATTCCGGTTAACAACCCCGGCTTGGAGTCGCGGCTAACAGTGACTGTTTTCTTGTCGCTGAGAACTGGTTCAAATTTATCACGTATGATCCAATCGCCTGATTCCACCCGGACAATGAATTTTACTCTGAAGAAGTACTTTTTACCGTCAAGTTGTGATATTATCGTTGCTGCGCGGTTGTCGTTCATGGTAGCATCAACAACACCATCAATTCGAAATGTTGACCAACTATGAGATGCACCATCACGCTTGAATTCATTGATACAATCGCGTATTTTACTCAACAGGGTTTTATCGTTTATTAACGCTTTTGGTGTGTCCTTGAGGACTCTATCGAGATTGAACTTAATATTTTTCCAGGGCTTAATTACTGCTAATCTCTCAAACTCATCCATATAATTAAAACAAGTATTTAAATAAAAGAATATAGTATAATGAATAAATGCAAATGGTTGATGATTGGGTCGACAACCCCGTGCAATAAATCATGCAGAGGTGAATTCTGCGGGTATCATTTACAAAGCGTTCGTAATGGTTCTCTTGGCCCCCTCCCGTGCTTGGTTTGTCACGTCGGTGTAAGAGGAAAATCGCAGTTGTGTATCAATTGTGTCGGAAAGCGATACAGGGAACTAAAACGCTATTACGATAAACGAATAAAAAACACCGTCATCGACCCCACCGCCGACAAAATCATCAAAACTCCTCAAGACTACATTGAAAGGTTTATAATTAAACCAAATAATGAATTAGACAAGTAATATTATTATACAAATGGACCAAGAGTTCAGACCTCACCCTGTGTTTGTTAATTACGAGGCATCTCGCGACGGCATTGTTAGGAATCGTAGACTGAAGAAGCCGGTTGGATGGAAAAATAATCATGGATATTTGATGTTTGGTGCCGGAAAAAAGAAGTATTTTGTTCATAGGGCGGTATTTGAAGCATTTAACGGATTAATCGAGAATGGGCTTGTTATTGATCATATTAATAATAATAAGACTGATAATTCTCTTACAAACTTGCAAGCTATCTCGCAAAGTCAAAATACCAAAAAAGGGGAAACTGGTAAATACTCAAAGAAAGCAAAACCCATAAAGTCATTTGATACAACAACTCACGAGGAAAAAATATTTCAGTCGATGAATGAGGCAGGAAAATATTTTGACATTTGTATCGCCTCAATACGAAGAGTAGCAGAACGAGTATATCAAACAGCGATCTCAAAAAGGACCGGACACAGAATTCGATTTTCATATATAACATCAAAGGGAGATAACTCGTTTTGTGATAGCGTCGCATGACAAGAGTTATGTCCCTTGAAGTCCAATTAATGTTGCGATTAATTAATCATTTTACGATGAAAACTAATGAAATACACGCTGTTATCTAACAGCTGTATTCTTTTTTTTAATGTTTTATTTGAGTATTTGGTTTCATTTAAATGCCGTGAAACACCATTAATAAGTATTTAAGGATTCAACGATTCAAGGGAATTCAAATTAACACACACCTTATGACTGACGCCGCTGTATTAGTCACTTTATATATAAGATGACTCGTTATAAGCCTGGGGCTTTCGAAAGCCAATTCAACTAATCAAAACTAACCCACGCTCTTGACCCGGGCGTGTGGTTGTCTTTTGTTCACAATCATGCAACCGGGTTAATTTAATTGGGTTGCTTTTGATTGGTTGAATTGGCCGTAGAGTTCCGCCCCGCCGTTTTATGTTTGTGCTGTCTTGTGCCGTCCCATCATCCATCAATCATTTCATTGTAAATATATTCATCCTTAATTAAGTACATGTAGTGATGTCCCCCCAAGCATATCTTCTGGGCGGTCTACGATGACGTTTGTCACCCTAGGCCTCCCTCCCGGAGATGTATGTTTTGGGGTTCCAAGATGTGAATGTCCTTAATTAAGTATATGTATATGCCTGTAATCTGCCACAACACTCGAGTGGAGATTTACGGCATTGTACTGTCCATGTATGCCTGCAATCTGCCACAACACTCGAGTGGAGATTTACGGCATTGTACTGTCCATGTATGCCTGCAATCTGCCACAACACTCGAGTGGAGATTTACGGCATTGTACTGTCCATACAAAAAACGGGGTCAAAAATGACCCCCAATAATTTTATTAAACTTTAAACTTAAATTTTATTAAAATTTTTGATATTAGAAATAAGATGTTTATAAGAATATGGATTCCCAAGACATCAATAATATATTAACTGAGATTTCAAAATTAAAAAATCAAGGAATTGAATTATCTGATGGTCTCGACAGTGAAAAAATATTATCCGATTATGAGATTATTAACGAACAGTCGAAACGGGGGCGTTTTACCCTGGCCCGCGAGTACTTTTTTATAAAACGATTACAACATACGATTAATGAGAACCTGTACCACAATGACGTAAATGCATTCATTGGACTATTCACTGCCGTTGAAATAATACGAAAAAAACTCGGACGTGTTTATGAACGACGCCGGGAGATTTCTAGTAAGATCAAAAACATTAGAAGGATTATAGACGAAAACTCCGTGGAGCCCCCGATGGTACACTCGGCGGAAAATTAGAAATTTGCGGATCAATTTGCAATAATGGTAGGTGAATCACTTACTACTCGGCTAGCCAGAGAGCGACTAGCAGCGCTTAGAAAGTTTATACCGTTACGAGACAGAGTGAGAGAGAAACTTCAAACGCGACAACAAATGCAAACTGATTTTGCTGTTGGAAGTGAACAGTTATTTGCCCCGGTAACTAAAGCGACTAAGGATGTTACGGCGGCAACTGTACCCGTTCTTGGTGCACTTGAAAAGATAGCGGCAGAGACAAAACAAACAAAAAGGTCTTTAGAAACACTCCCTGCAAAAATAGCGGCTGCTACAACACGGAGGTCACCACCACTCGCTATAACCGAACCACAAGAACCCTATGTTACAATGGCCGACGAGGAAGAACTAGGCGCTACTGCGAAAGAACCAGAAGAAGAAATACCAGAAGAAGAAATACCAGAAGAAGAAATACCGGAAGAAAAAGAGGGGAATATACCCCGTATTGTACTCAAGAAGAGCACAATAGATCAAATTAGAGGCTTCAGCAACAGGGAAGAATTAATTAATTTTGCTGCCAACAATTTTGCTAAGAGCATACGAGATAAGAAGCATATCAATAGCGGTTACGAGAAAAATATAAAGTCGTTAAAAGACTGGGCAAGAATAGTGTATTTAGCAAGTAAACATAAAGATGCATTACCACATCGTAGTAAATCCGATTACGACGCATTCCACAAGGAAGTTAAGAGTATAACACCAAAAAAAGGAAAAGGATACCCTGTTGGTAAAGAATCCTACGGCGTTACCTGCCCTAATAGTGTTCTCAGTGATATATCACGGCTGGAAGTACTAATCGGAGGAAAACGAGCCGGAAATAACTCTCCGGAAATAATCAATGAGGCCGCTGATATTTGCAAGCGGTTATTTGCAGGCGGTATTATGGACATTAATGCATATCGAACGCTCATAGACGAACTCGTGGATGATTAATTGGAAAACTGGTGTTTTTAATAAGGATGATCATACACTACAACCACGATAAACCAGTACTCGTCTACGTGGTAAACTCGCGATTGCCTGTTTACCGCGCGTACTATGGAGATGGTCTCGGTAGCACCATTGCGGGGTTATTTACAAGAATGGCTCCAAAAGTAGCGCCGTTAGCCAAACAATTAGGAATGAAGGCTATTGATGTTATTCGTGATAAGGGTATTAGTGCCATTGGAGATGTTGCCGGAAAGGCGCTTTCAGCCGCGCGGAACAAACTAATGTCGTTGGTGAAATCCAAGAGATTTTCAAGAAAAAAACAGATGCCATCAACGACAGTGATGCCTGCGAATGTCAGTAAAGTAATAAATAACGCCGTGGAAGAAAAACTAGAGTCGTTGGCGACGACTCAGTCGTTGGCGACGACTCCGTCGTTGGCGACTTCGCCATCAGCCGATGCGGCAACCAACGCGCTCATGAACGCGATAGCGGGGAGTGGTCTACGACGAAAACGACGTTGATGGATTTCAATTGAAAACACCGACATGAATAATAATAAAATGTTTGCGCGAACCGCTGACCCCGCGTTTGATATGGATGCCCCAGTGCGCAGGGATGATTCTGTCCGTGATTATCAATATTATTCTTATTATGCAGCGCAACCCGACCTACGATCGCGAATTGAACTTCAGGTCCAAGATACCAGTAAATACTTTCTGCCGTGTGAAGCGTTTATCGAAATCGAGGGAGAACTCGTGACAAATGCCGCCGATAATGCACCATACGCAGATGACCATCGTGTTCGAGTTGGCTTTGTCAACAACGGTATCATGGCGTTATTTGAGAGCGCCAGATATCTTATTGACGGGCGAGAAATTGAATCAATAGAACGCGAGGTTGATGTTGCAACGACGATAATTGGGTTGGCGAGATACTCGGATGATTATACAAGATCGGCGGGCCCATCTATAATGTTCGCAAAGGACACCACTAATAACGCTGACCATATTCAGTACATCAACGTGCTGGCGGAAAGAGATACCGCAGTTGCTGATCAAGCTGAAGCAGCCAATCCAGATCGCAGAGTAAGACCAGGCGCTAATTTCAATATTATAAAAAGTCTTAACGATAATTACAATATGGGATTCGCAACACGAGTAGGGATGTTGCAAGGACCACGCCGACAGTTTTCATGCGCGATTCCACTCCATCACATATTTGGATTCTGCAGAAATGTTAGAAAAGTCATCTATGGGGCTAAGCATACAATCGCGCTGACGCGAAGGGGCGATGATAACAATGCAATATGGCATGCTGCTGGCGTCGCTGCCGGTAAAGTCGTTTTAACTAAAATGGCATTGTGGATGCCGATGCTGACTCCATCAGTTACCACGGAAGCACGATTGTTAGCATTTATGGAACAGGGAGGGAAATCGTTGTTGAGTTGGCTAGCGGTAACAACTGATGCTAAAGAGGATAACGTCGCCGATACGTTTACATGGCACCTGGCATCAAAACAGGGTGTTTCAGCCCCGCGTCATATATTCATAGCGCTACAGAATAGGGAACGATTGGGCAGTCAAGAACGCAGCCATATGATATTTGATCAATTAGGAGTCAGGGATGTTTCGCTGAGAATAAACGGACAACAGGAACCATCCGAGGACATACAGCTTAATTACGGCGACAACCATATCGCACGTGTGTACCATCGATTGCTGTCGTATATGGGTCGTGATCAAAACGTCGACACTGGTTTGCAAATATCACAACTTGATTTTAAAAACCTGTATCCGATTTATTATTTTTCGCTGGAACATCTTGATTTAACGAGACAATCCGTCGTTGATATACACTTCCGAGCTCGTATAGCCCCGGGTGGTGTTAATTATAGAGCGGTTGCTGTCATTCTCAGCGATAAATCAATGCTGCTAGAAGGCGTTGGTGGACGAATGAGAATCGTTGATGCGCCAGTGGAAAACATGTAATTGAAAGCACAAAACGCGTTTACAATAAATGTCGTATAGTGTCGTCAGTGTAGAGTTGACTGATGGTCAAGTCAAGAAATTACGATCAAAGTCGGCTAAACAATGCGGAACCACAATAACGCTGAAGCCGTCGCAGATGGCGGGTGGTAATCATAAGATATCGTTGACGGCGCGTCAAATAAAACATTTCAATGATGCGATGAAGAATAAAAAGGGTGTTCAAATAGATTTTTCAGCCGCAGCAATTAAAAACATGGAAAAGACCGGTGGGATATTTCCGCTGTTAGCTGCGATTCCAGCGTTGATTGCCGCGGCCGCAACAGCAGTGGCTAAGGCGGCGGCGTTAGGAGCCGTTGGTACCGCGGCGGGGATGGCATTGAAGAAGGCAACCGGGAAAGGCTACAAAAAAAAACGACCCGTGGCCGGAAAGGGTCTAAGACTACCGGGAACCCCGTATTCATGGTACTCGGGAAAGGGCCTAAGACTACCGGGAACCGTTTATTAACGCAGGAGTCAATGACTCCCATGTCTAATTTTGATTTAATAGACGCCGCAAACGCGCTAGCGATAAAAAACTTCAGAGGTGTTTTTATGAGGGATCAATTACCGGCGGCACCAAGGAATATTGAAACCGGCATAATTAACCTCGATGGGTCCTCCGGAGCGGGAACTCATTGGGTTGCATACGCGATTGATCCGCGTGCGATCGTCTATTTTGATTCATACGGGTTAGCCCCGCCGAAAGAGTTCATGCGGTATATCCGGGCGTGTTCAGCCCGGGCGTGTTCAGCCCCGGTTTTTTATTCCACGCTGCCAACACAGCAGTTAAGTGACCCACCGATATGCGGCCGTGAGGTATTGAACGTACTCGCGTCTATTTCATCATCGCGGAAACCACCTCATGTGGTTGTAAACGAATACACTAGTGGGGTCGTAGAAGCTCAACGGATTTTAGAGAATAACATTTGCAATAATAATGATTGATATCTGGGGGCGACCGGTTTCGGCGCTGAAAGAATCCACGGAAACGGCCGCCGCCGACATAAAAAAACTAATTGAGGATGAAATCGCTGATACGTTGAATCTAACAAGTGTTGACCCGGGCGAAATAGTTGTATTTCAAGACCGCCAGGGTAAATTGAAATCCGGTAATGTGTCACTGAATGATGTTTTAACACGACGGCGTGATGCCACCGAGGACACTATCGCGTTGTATACCAGCGACGGACGACTCAAACCGGGTGAACATATATTGGAGATAACGAATAGGATAATATCAACCCAAGACGATCTTATAAAGTTGAGGGAATTTATGATCGAACTCAACGTGCATGTGAAAAAAACTACCGATAGTTTTTTGGGGATCCCGACGGTAACCGAACCAAATCTTGCAACAATAAAAAATACTATTTCGGAGTTTACAACGCTGTCGGGCCAATTTTACACGTTACGAAAAAATTTTAACAGGGTTGATAGCGCCGTTGATAAATTCCTTGGTAAAAAAAATGTCAAACCGGATGAGATTACAACAACTATAAATGATATCACTGCGTATGGACAGGAAATAGAAACAATCAAAACTGATGTTGCAACGAACAAAAGGAGTGTAGACGCGCATGAACGGGAAATAGAAATAATCGGCGCTAATGTTGCAACGATCATAAATAATGTAGACTCGCATGGACGGAAAATAGAAACAATCAAAACTGATGTTACAACGATCATAAATAATATGGACGCGCATACACAGGAAATAGGAACAATCAAAACTGATATTGAAGCGAACAAAAAAAATGTAGACGCGCATGCACAGGAAATAGGAACAATCAAAACTGATGTTGAAGCGAACAAAAAAAATGTAGACGCGTATTGGCGGGGAATAGGAATAATCAAAACTGATGTTGCAGCGAACAAAAAAAGCATAGACGTGCATACATATGAAATAGGAACAATCAAACTTGATGTTGCAGCGAACAAAAAAAGTATGACCGAGAATACACGGGAAATAGAAACAATCAAAACTAATGTTGTAACGATCATAAATAATGTAGACGCGCATGGACAGAGAATAGAAACAATTAACACTAATGCTATAGCGAGCAAAAAAAGTATAGACGTGCATGAAGGGGAAATAGAAGTACTCAAAATTAATGTTATAGCGAACAAAAAAGTATAGACACGCATATACAGGAAATAAATACACTCATTACTAGGGTTGCAGCGAACAAAAAAGATGTGGACACGCATATACAGGAAATAGGAACGATTAAAACTGATGTTGAAGCGATTAAAGACGGACTACCGAGAGTAGCAGAGCAATTCGAAAAAATAAAAATCCCTCATGAGAACATCATCAACACAGTATACACAATTCGGCATGGATCATTCGATTGGACTCCTACACAGAATACCGTAAATATTACCGCAACTGTTAAGGGCATTTATCGATTGACACTGGTTTCAATGATGCAGTTTAATATATTATCGTCGAGTTCATCCGGGTTTAACAATACAATATCAACAATTATAGACAGGAACGCAACTGAACAGTTTACAATTTATGCAGTTGATAGAAATCTAGCCCGGGCAAACATTACATGGTATGTGGAATTTGCAGCGAATTTAAGTAATTAAAAACACTAGCTCTTTTAAAATAAAAATGACCACCAAGGCAATTGAATCAGAGGTATCACCGACGTCACATCAATATCGATTCGATACCGCAAAAGAATTCTCCGCAAACTTGAAAACGCTTTCCGAACAATACCGTGCAAAAATAAAAAAATACCGCCGAAAAATAACCGCCATCGACGCGGTCGTGTACTCGGTGTCGGGTATAGTAGCTGGCGCCGGTGTTATTTTATCCACGGTGACCACGATAGCCCCGATCGCTGTTCCAATCGCTGTCTCCGCGATGACAACAGTTGCTGGAGTCGCCAACGCAATCACTAGGAAGATATCATCGTGTTTTCAGAAAAAACTCAACGAGTATACAGTAAAACATCAAATAGTATCCGACGCGTACTCGAAATTATCCGGGTTGATCTCGTTGTCGATTGATAATTTGTTCGTATCCGATGTTGAATTCTCCACGATGGTCCAGTTGTATAGCTCCGCGATGTCAAAAATCGAGGATTTTCAACTGGAAGCCGGAACCACCTGGTTGTTGAAATTAGACACTAAAGACAACGAATAATAATAATGTCGCTGAACCCCGAAGGGTTTCAATTACTTCAGCGGATCGCGGAGAACACCACTCCGATACAAACAAATATGATATCAATAACGTCAACGAAACCCGAATTCAGTGTGAACTTCCCGTCGCCGGTTCCAGTGAAGGAAATAGCGCTGGCAAAATTGCGAGTATATCACAGTTGGCCTAATATTCGAGCGGACGCATTTAACGGACAACAACCTAATAACTCGCTGGTTTTTGCACGGACAAATAAACCCGATGGGACCCCAGACTGGGAGGAGGTTACAATACCAACTGGGTCATACCAAATAGAGCAAATCAATAAAGAATTTCAACGCAGGATAAAATCGATCACAGGAAAGGAATCAAAAATCGCTATTACGGTTCATGAACCGACGTTATCGTCGACGATTGAAATAAGCACACCGGGGTATATGGTTGATATTTATAACAGTTCAATAAGAACCATACTAGGATGGCCTGAGAATCCACCCGCGGACGCCCCCCCCCCCCCATCAACTGTCCTCAGACACGATAACGGAGATGATGGCAGGCATATTGCTCCATACAACGTAAATATTGCATCGGTGATAGCGATTAATCTAGTGTGTGATGCTATCGAAGGAAGTTACCAGGTGGATACCAAGCAATCAAATCAGGCTCAACAGGGATATATCCTTTATTCGTTTTCACCAACAGCCCCTCCGGGATTTTTGATCATTGAGAGTCCGATTAATCCGGTCTATATGCGATGCCATGATCGGTTTTTAACGAGAATTAATTTCAGACTTACCGATCAGTCAAATAACCTAATTGATCTGCAAGAGGAGGAGTTAGTGATCGCTCTGTTTGTAAGATCATAGCAGCAGAGGGGGCGATGACATCGACGCGGTCGTCGATGTGCTTACCGGACGCTGACGACGCTGGGGATCGGCGCGCAGAAGGTGTTAATTAAACCAAATGACGTTTGGACGATCCCCCAACGACGTCGTCGTTTTTTTTTTACCAGGCGCTGACGACACTAGATCGTTGAGTTGCAGAAAGTAATAATTAAGCAAAATAACGATTGGACAAAATGTCCGATTCGCCCCCTCTGCTGCTACACACGCGAATAGTCAAAACATAACCAAAGCATACTATCCACACAAGGAAAGGTGCCATAACCAACCACATTATACACTATCCACACACGCGAAGAAGCAAAATCTAACCCAAATCTACTATCCACACACGAGAAGGAGCAAAAATCATAACCATAATATACTATCCACACACGGAATAGTGCCATAACTAACCACATTATATACTGTCAATACACGCGAAGAAGTCAACACATAAACAAAATATATTATCTACACACGGAAATGGGCCATAACCAACCACATTATCTACTATTCACACACGCTAAGAAGCAAATGCAAACACAAATATACTATCCACACAAGCGATGGAGCAAAAACACTAACCATAAATTACTATCCACACAGAGGTGAGGAGCGGAAACAAACCCCAAATATATATCCACATATAGGGAGAAGAAAAAACTATTATATACTGTCCACTAAACCCAATATCTACTATCCAAACACGGAAAGGAGAAAAACAAATCCCAAATATACTATCCACATAGAGAGAATAAGACAGATCTAGTATATACTCTCCAAAAACCCCAGTATATACTATCCACACACGGAAAGGAGAAAAACCAAACCCCTGTATATACTATCTACACATGGGAAGAAGAAAAAGAACTAGCATATACTAAAAATCCCATACTATACTATTCACACACGGAAAGAGAGTAAACAAAGACCAAACATACTATCAACACAGAGGGGAGGGAAAACAAGCCCCATATATACTGTCTACACAGAGAGCAAGGAAGAAAACCAAATCCCATATCTACTATCCACACAGGGGTCAAAATTAAACAAATAAGCCCCATATATACTATCAACACAGAGGGAAGAAGACAAAAAGAAAACAAGACAAAAAGAACCCAATATACACTATCCACACAGAGGGAAGAAGAAAAAATCATATTATACTAACCACACAGAAGAAGGCGAAAACTATTATATGCTATCAACACAGAGTGAAGAAATAACCATTTACATATACTATCAACAAAGACTGAAGAAAATAACCCATTATATACTATCAACATAGTGAAGAAGAAACAGTTTATTTGAAAGCACCTAAGCCCTCATCTAAAATGAACAACTCTACCAATCACCTACCGTTTTTCAAGAAAGGAAACAAACAGAAGGCTTTTCAAGAGTGAAGCGAGTGACATTGCATTGCATTCACCTGTCAATGGTTAACTCTGAATTCTAAAACCAAAACACATGTTCGGAAGAAATGCAACAATGTTCAAGAATGAAGCGAGTGGCATTGCACTGTGTAACCCTGCCCATGGTTAACTCTGAATTTCAAAACCAAAACACACGTTCAGAAAATATGTAAACAATTTCGACCTATTTTCCCTCAGGTTAGACTGTGGATAGAACATGGAGCGTTATGGTGCTGTTTTCTTTTCTTCCCCGCCCTTAGATTTGTAAAACCTTTGCAACATTGTTTGTAGCGTGTGCTGCGAAACACAGGACATATCTTAAATCTGAGATATGTTAAGCAAATGTTATGCAGTCAGTCGACAATAAATATCACAGTAACTTTTTATGAAATTGATGAATGAATGAAAACAAGGAACATATTCCACGTAGAATGTATGGCTGTCTCAATAATCTTTGTCCTATAATACCGCAAGAATAACGGAACCAAAAATGGTGTCCTACGTTTTTTCTTTCTTTACCAGTCATTCTTTCTCTCTCCATTGTAATGTTAAGTCTATATGTCGATCTCTTAAAACACTCCAGACTAAAGTACTGCCCGTTCTACTGTCACCCAATGCAGTAACACTTGTATGTGTGTGCGTGCATGTGTGTGTTAGCTTTCGCTTACACACATATCGTTTTCACGAACATTTAATAACAAAGAAATAATAACCATTGATGTAAATCATTTATTGTAACCGTGTAGGTGTATGTCATCGTTCTAAATGTTTCTAAAAGTCACTTTTGGGTCTACTCGATTGTAAAAAAATAGTCTTCATGAGGTACCAAACAAATTCATTTCTTCACTGGTCGTGTTGGTTCTGTAATCCTATTGTATTTACCACCGTTGTTCTCTCAATCTCTCGATCTCATTCTGTAGCGGATGGAAATGGATTTGAATATGAGATAATTTTATCATATTCAAAATCGCTAGCACAAACCTCTACCAACACATTTTGAAAAATGGTGAGTGACACGGACCGCCATTGTGGTTGCTTTCTCCTTGGAAAATAGATCGTTTCGTCTTCATCATAACAAATTTAATATGATTAAGTTTTACACACTACTTGAGTTTATTTTTGCGTTTTTCAAATGTGGTAATATTTTTATGGACGGAACGAATTTCTTTGGGCGCGAATCAAGACTCTTGAGTGATTTGGACTTTTTAATGTAGCTTTAACAAATTTTCAGCCATATCGCTACGATGTCTGCAGTGTGGCAGTTTATAGTGATGCCTAGCACTGGGGCATCATGCCGCAGACATGTAGCACGATGACCAACCCAGTCACATTATCCTGACACCAGGCCGAATAGTCCTAACACTAACCTCTTAATGCTGAGCGCCAAGAGAGGCAACTGTAAGTACTATTTTTGTAAGTCTTTGGTATGACTCGGCCGTGGACGAACCCACGACCTCCCGCATCCGAGGCGGACGCTCTAACCACTAGGCCACCGGATCAAGACTCTTGGTTTTGCGGCATAAATGGAGAGCTTTGATTCAAGCTCACTTATGTCGTCTTCGAGATTTCTGGCACGGATTTGAGCTAACAATTCAGCTTGTGTTTGAGGCGATACGGCACATCGTTGCCTCTTACTTTCTCAATGAAATCGTTTCATCTTATTGCAAAATTTCATTTGACTAGGTTTCACACGCAGCAGGACACTGTATATGGGGAGAGTGTCTTAGAGTCCGAACAGTATTAATTCAAATCTCAAACGATCAAGAAGATGGAAGAGTCAGCACAGATCGACCTGCTGGTCAAATATGTGCTAAGAGTCATAATAAAGCATAATTCGCAGGCGAGGGTGACAACACAACTTACCCGTCTGGCCGTAGATTTGATGAGAGTTATACGAAAGTGTATAAGTGCTAATGAGGTTTGCTATATCTGCAAGGTAAATGGATTTTTATCTCCAGAATACCTGCTTCGTCCAAGAAAGAGACACAAAATTCTAGATACCTGTTATCGTTGTCAGGAAAAGAGGACACTGGACTGCAGTGTGCCCTAAGAGAAAAGATAAGAAACAGAAATAAGAGGAAAAAGAGGAGAGGAACTCAGAACAATAAGAAATTGAAGATGAGGAAGTACTTGTGCCAGTGAAGAGATGGAAATGGAAAAATTGACAATTTGAGCGGATGCTTTGGCCCTGATGTGAACTTTCATACTAATTTCTAAAGAAGAATGGATCAGAAAGAAAACTTAAGTGTCTCTTGGTTTTGAGCTTTTATAATAAGCATGGTATGTTTTGTTTTATTGACACTGCATCAAAATATGCTCTTTCACCTCTCTCTATCCCTCTGGGTCATTGTTTAGATAGAACTGAAATGGAAGTAGTGTTTTCCTTTACGTACGCACTTTAGGGCATGCAAATGGGTAAAATAATCAGCCTGTTCATCCATCATTTTGTGTCTTTATTGTTCATAAAACGACACACTAACGCCATAGAATAATGGGTTAAATGGATTGTGGAATGCGTGTGTGTGGGTGGGTGTGGGTGATTGGTAGAGTTTACGAGATTACTAGACTAGATTTACAGAAACCGTCGTCGTGATATTGGCAATGCCTGGCGACACATGACGACCACTATCTGCTGGATCGTTATTATGTCGGAGAATATATGGATGGACCCGTACCGTCTCCCATGAGGCACAGATCTTTGGTAAATATTCCTCAATTACGTTACCCAGATGCTGCCGAATTGTATTGGTATCTGACCTGGGTAGTTTGAACGTAGACAATTGGGCTTCGGTAATCTTAAAATAATCGAGAACCTTTGTTTTATAACCGGAATCTTAACGGGTTGTTTTAACAAGTATTCGTGTTTAAATGAAAGCATTAGACCTTTTTTTTAAAATATCATCTTTTGGATATTCCGTAATTATCCGCTTTTGGATTAGGTCCCAGTACTTTGACATTTCTATAAATTAATTTCCTCTCGGTAAATAATCAAATCGCGTTGATCGTGGTGGTTTCTTGCTCTTTTGTCACATTGTGTACGGTTAGAATGGTCAGTAATATAATTTGAGAACATCATTGATGAACTAGCATACCTTAAATAATCATCGGAATATCTTGAAAGACCGAGTATCATCGTACCTTTATCGACGTTATTGCGACATGCTTCGATTTGTCTACTATCAATCATATAAACCACACTTTTAAATAACACCATTATTAACGAATCCACATTTCTCTTCTGCAATGCATGAAATAGTGCTATCTCTCAAAATCTATCCTGAACTTAAATAAACGCTTCGGCGGACCAGAAATACCTCGATGTATCTTGAACCTGTATTTCGATTCGCCCCCGTTGGTCTGATTCTCATGCTTTATAAAAATAATATTGATACTCACACAAAGACGCATCTTTGAGTACTGTTGTATCATTGTTAAATGCGGAAGCACATACATGTTTGAAAATTGTTATTATATCACTGCTTCTAAACGATGTTCCAACATTGATCAATAAGTGGTTGATCAGCGACGATGACGGGCCAGACCACAACACGATATTACGTTTGGGGTTGCTTTTTTTATCTATCTCAGCTTCTTTTGTCGGTGATGGCACTCCAGCTAATTCTTTCAACCGCCCATTTGCAGCGTACTTTGGTGGTGGGCATTTTTACTAGAATTCTTGCACTGAAATGCTTCACATTCTGCTGAAGTTCAACTACTAATCGCGCGAGTCTGTCTTTGATCGCCGAGAATGAGTTATCGGCATCATCACCAGTAACGCTAATACCCTTCTCACGAACAACTACGATGGTTTTCGTGCCTAATTGTTTTTCAATCGGGATAACTTTTGGGGCCATCATTGTAAATAAACCTTGAACACTATCGCCTAGTCCATCTCCGTTGATCATTTTATAAATCTGTAATCGTGAATTTATCACCCTGACGTTTTCAAGTCCGCGTTGGATATTATGTTTAATCATGTTATTTTGTTAGTGCCGATCTAAGTGACCACTCACTGTAGTAATCGTCGGCAATTTCATCGATCAGCGCCCGATAGACGCTATTGTACATGACGCAACCGGAAAATAAATGCTGATAAAAAGCATCTACTTGATATCCCATGATTTCGTGGGAATTATTTCCGTCTAGTCTTCCAGCAATCAAAATTTCTAGTCGATCAACATCAGCGAGGATATTATTTGGACCACGTTTATCCTGAATCACAGGCGTTTCAGAGATTATATTACCACCTTGTTTCCTACGAGGTCAGTCGCAAGTGGCGAGGCCACTTCCTGTTGCGTGTTCTTCCTCTACACCAGGAAAACTGGGATATTTTGTGCAATAATATGTCTCCAAGTAATGGCGTTTTAGCAGCTTTATTCACTCGTTTCAAATAAAGGCTGATATTTCCCTTTGATTTTAGTAATACCATGGTATTTCCTAAACAAGCAAATGAACACACTTTGATTCTGAAACATCATCGGTCTCTGGATCGAATAATTTATCACGAATTCATTATCCTGCTGCAGCAATTGAGTGTTATAAAATCTTTTTCGGCAAATTCGGCGGATGTTTTTTTTTACTTATTTATCAGATTCAGGTTTTGCTGCAACAAGATCGCTCACTTTAGCTATTTCATCACGAGCTTCATCGATTCTACCAATTGCATCCACTATTTCTTTCTGTAATGACGATTGAGTAGTAGCTATTTCGGCTGGAGGCTATTGTACAATCTTTTTGGTTTTTTTCTTGTTCGTTCAGCTATTTTTTGGGGTGATTTAGCGGTTAGTTCCAACGAGAGAAGACTATCTTTAGTGGTTTATGTGACTGCTTTAAATAACTGTTCTGAACCTCTGTAAAGTCAACATGAGCATCCTGGATTTGTTTCAACTCTTGTTAGACAGAATTGCGGTCTGGAAGATACTTCTCAATTTCATCTAGTCCTTCTCGGGCTAATTTTGCCGTAGGAGATTCCTTAGTAACCGCAGAATAACTCATTATTATTACAACAACGATTTAATAGCATAGCATTAAGTCAGCATATAAATAAGGTTTTACTATATTACAGTAAGGTAACGTATTTTGTCAGGTACAGCGAAAAGCCGGAATCTAAATTCTACTCAAAATTTAGACATTGCCCTAGTCATACCATGTTGGGTTTCCCATATGAGGCCACTTGTCTTATTGCGCTAAATACTTATGTGCATTAATAACTTGCTGTTATTTTAGAAGGTGAAAATTGATAATTGTTTACTAGTTAGAAAAATCTATACCTGTTACATTAGACATAAATTTTAAAATGCATGAATACTGGATAAATAAATCATATGATTTAAATGCGTGTGCACGTTTGATGTTTGACACGTTTGTATATCGGAATGTTCACAGATATAATATACTGATATATTCTCTGTGAAAACCGCACATTTTGCCGCAGGCTGTTTAGGAACATTCTCGAGTATGGTGATAGTAGATCTATTTCGCTTGACTAACTCTACCAGTGGACTACAGATAATGATTATTCTCCCACTAGGCAATATTCACAGTACGAATTAAGATATATTATTTATCTTTTGTAAATAAAGCTTTTTATCGATTTTATTTCAGCTGAATATTCTAGACCATGAGATAGTTACAAATTATCTAATACGTTATTGATTTATCGTCAGTAGGTGTTTATATTAGGTTTCAACATATATCTCTCAAAGCTACGTAGTCAGTGGTAATATCGTTGGATTCCTAAAAAAATATTGTTATACTTCAAACCCCGGATTCGGCATATATTGCTGGCGGGTTAAACCTAAAGGTATTTATGTGCGGGACTCCAGCCCAGCTCCAACGTTAACCTGACATTCACTGATAATTGATAATCAGCCTCAACCCCGAATAGGGTTGGGATTTGTACCCTAGGGATTTCATCAGGGGTTGGGTGGGAGTAAAACAATTATGAATACTTACTGAATGTCCAGACCATTGAGCGCGTGGCTGAAATTCCTCGATTATCTTTTTCAAAAATACTAATAAAAGCATTCAAGCTTTAAAGCAACAAAATTAATACTAATTTTATTTTTAAAAATAATTCGATTTAGTCATCAGCTGACTGAAAAGGTCAACCTTCCTCGATTCATGAGAAAACAATAACGATGCCACAACATTATATAACGTCGACAGCAAGTTGTTCTATCAACAACTGGTTACTGAAACGGCCTTATATACTTTTTGCGTCACATTCACTTGGTCGATTAAAACCTCTTGCTATGTTGTTCATATTGTCACTAAAATATACTATAAAATATTCACATTTTATGTCACATAATAACACATCACGATGTGTTACATAAAGTTTATGTTACAGTGTGTTGGTCATTCCAACGGTTCCATTTATTATTTTTTGGCGTACTATTTTCCACCTATGTCTTGCCACTTACTTGTCGGTTAACCCCCTCCTGATGGTCCCCTAAAAAATGATAAAATGATAATAAACTATACCCACCCCCACCTCTGAATAAAAACCTTTAAAGAGGGAATAGGCACATGATAAACAAATCAAATAAGTGAAGGACTAAGACAGTGAGTATCATAATTCAGGTATTGTGTTCACAATTCGTACCATTCATACCTAAGTATACCCTTATACACAGTGATGAATATTTGTGTACGTTAATACATTGCCTTTGAACAATTTCAGCGATTTCGATCTCGTAATGAATAGTTTCCCCTTTTATCTAAGGATATCAATAAGAATTCATAAAACAAATACTAAACAAACACATTATTTCAAGTTTGAACTTTTTTAATTATCAACCTTGAAACTTTATTCTGCATCTGTTTTCTTCATAATCACCAGCACCCGTATGCGTCTAGAATGTAGAAATAAATGAGTGAGTGAACCAACCAATCTCAACATAATTAATTAATGAATTGATTAAATAAATAACCATTCCTAATGTAACAATATTATTATCAGTACGTTATTACTGGCATGAAATCGGAAATGCACTTAAATTATGATTGACCATATCTATATATCTAGCTTAATTAGCTAGCCCACTGTCGGGATATTTATAAAGGTGACAAATATTCTGCAACGACATAAGAACACAATATAAGCCATTTAATTACGTTAAATATAGACGTGAATCATGCAATGCCCATGTGTAACTTGAAACATGTATATTATGACTCATAACACCAATAAAAATGAAATCGTAGACATATTAGCCATGTCCAATAAACTGAGGGAATTCTTCTCGTGGCTGGGAACTATGCTTTATGTTTCATATACCAAGTTTAAACTTCTCTCAATGTTCTTAATTCAACAGGCGTTTTAACTCCTAAGACGCGTGAAGTTTGCTATACGTTCTTTTGGCAGGTTTGAATTAATATTTGGTACATTTATAAATTTAGCTATGTCCAATATTACTATTACTATTACAACTATCACTACAAATTATACTGCAGTTCCTGTTACCAATACTACTAAACTTAAACTCAATGATATCAATATGGCAAATGTATTCATCAGGGGTATTGTCTTTCAAGATAGCGGTAACATTTATACTGGATGGCTCATTGTCATTTATATATGACAAAGAAAGAAAATAAAAGACATTTGAAAGCTGGCGTGGCCTATGTTGGAGTATTTGATCCACTTCTGTGTACTTTGTGTAACACATTCTTGTAATAGTCTGCATTTAAGTAATTGGATAAAATCTTCGTAATCGGTATTTATAAATCTGGATCCATAACTAATGTTCTTGATAATGTTGAGGCCGGTAGGAGTAGGACCTTCTTCAAAGCACGGACCATTTTGATCCTGTGGAGAAGGCAATCTATTCCTCTTTAATCACCAATCAAACGAGAAAGCAATCAGTCGCTTGGGTTGGATTTTCAATAGACAACTAAATACTCACTTGCAGGATTCAGTATCATTCTCGTCCTTCACACATATTTGAACTGGGCTGATTTTTGAATGATCCCTTTGAACTGTAAATTGTTCCAGTCCAGAGATTTGAAAACAATATAGGAGGGTTCTTGGTTAAAATATAATTAAACTCGTGGAATGTAAGCAAGTAACATAAATTAAATAATAATAATATTAATAGTAATAATAATAACAATAATAATGATAGAAATTTGTATGCTACGTACTTAGATTACTTCAATATTAGTACCAATTATATATATATATATATATATATATATATATATATATATATATATATATATATATATACGTGTGTGTGTTTGTGTGTGTGTTTGGCAAGAAGGAGACAATACTATGAATTATACCTATGTATCATATCCTATATCTTTTATAGAATAGCTCTGTTTCATCTAACGCTGCCATTAACACTTACGGTAATCACACGAAGAATGAATCCCGTTTAAGAATGCCTATTCAAACATAGGGATATAATCCTATGACTTTCAATGAAACTTATAATCTTATTAAAAGACACAAAATATACAAGGTCCAACCCGCTAGGAAGAACTTTGTGTCATCGAAGAATATAAGCAGGAATGTCCAAATACTCCTGTTGATGTCATCGTCGATGATGATCCTAATATTCTCAAGATTAATCTCAGCAACAGCGAAACAACCTCAAAAGATATCGGTAGAAGAATAATCGATAAATTTACTCAAGGTGGAGCATATGATCATAAACGGCATTGTGCAAGATTGATTATGGATGATGTTGAATTAGATTTTATAATTGCTGATGCCACCTTGAGAAATATATTTTGTGACCTGAGAAACGTTCATTTGTCTGACGACAAAAAGTTGGGCACAATTGTTAGTTACACTGATGGAGAATCTCCTCTGTATGCACATCTATGATCTTCAAGTTTCGCTTATGTTTCTATAAATTTGCTATCGATGATAAATAGATTTCCTGACACTGCAGTTAGGGTTGCAACGGATTCATTTTATATCGATAAAAAAATATTCAGAATTAATGGCCCGTTTTACAAACACTAATGCATTATGGGGTTCGTGGAGAATAAAACAAGAAATGTTACATTGCTATTGGAAATCCGCGGATGTTGCGGTTAAAGATAGTCATCACAACGATCAGATATCAGAATTATCGTCGGAGCCATCCGTGTATAATCCAATATTCAGACACAAAACGGTTTATTTGAACGGGCCGGGGGGTTAGGGGGTTGGTCTGGTAAGACAACTCGGGTAATCGAATTAATTCGACAGAAACACAATGACATGATCGTGCTAACACCAACACACAGACTTGCCAGGGAGATGAAACAACGAGCTGTAAATTCTTGTACTTATCATAGTTTTTTAAATACAGCGGTGGCACATGGACTCCCGATCGAATGAGATATATATATATATATATATATATTCCAAAGATCATCGTTTGGGATGAAGTGTGCAAAGTGTCCTTGGAAATATTACAAACATTTCTCGATTGGTTGTTATTAAAAAATACAGCTATGATAATGTGCAGCGATCACGGTCAACCACCTCCGTTTGTTGGACCATCTCCAGACGATTGGTTGAAGAATTATGTAGACTACGTTGAAGAAATAACTGATGATCATAGATCTCTTGATGCAGATTAAGAGAATTAAAAAAAGTAATCATACTACAACCGAACAAAATTCAATGTGAAATAGCGCGTAAAATAATTTCAGAAACTTCCTTTAACGACTTTTGGGATACGTGGAGACCAAACGATTTGAAAATGGCACATAGAAAAATAGTCAGAGACACACTTCAACAGCGGTTATTTAAGTTACGCAATGAAAAAGTTCCAGCGTTACATGTACCGTTGTGTTGTAGACCAACTGATACGCGACAAGATAATATTGATGTAGATATACCAGGACAGACATAGTCGAGGAAACATAATCTCGTATTAAATGATATTGTCGCCGTTGATGTCAGTGTTGTTGAGGATGCGCTACAAGCTGATAAGATACGTTGATGATCGTATCGAATGGTCACACTTGGTTTATCTCGCAGTGTCTAGAGTCAGAAGAATATTTCAGCTGCGGCGAATTGTCTTGGACGAGTCAGTGATCAATGATGACCTCGATAAATGTCGAGGTGACAACGATATAATAAGAAAATATTAGCTAGTTATAAACAAAATGACAAAAAATGCGACTTTGATTTCGACGCTGAATTTATCAACGCGCTGAAACAACAGCAGAATTATCACTGTGCAAGTTGTAATGGTGTAATGTTGTGGCAGTATTCGCGTAATAATCCAAGACAATTTACCGTGGACAGAAAAGATAACTGTCGCGGTCACACACAGGAAAATACGATGTTGACCTGTCTTGAATGTAATCGACGTAGGGGTGCTGGTTAAGTGATCTTTGCGGTAATTGTGTGTCTTCGGGATTTACTTGCAATTGCTCACGTGTAAATCCACGTTAAGGAGCAATTTAATCCTGTCTGTAGATTGCGGGTCTACCAGTAGATCGTGTTATGTTAGATATCTTGTGTGTCGTGATGCTCCAAATAGGATCTGTCGCTCTTTTATTACTGCCTTGAAGTTCACCGGGCTCATATAAATGTCTCGCAGTGTCATTACCCAGCACTGGCTGTGTTGAAATATCACGACGTTGTACGGGTATATGTTTTTTTTTTTTTTTTGTTTTTTTGTGACCGCACTAATGGGTTTCATGTTGGTTGTTCGAGTAATCTCCTTATTTAAGGCGGTTATCACATTTGGTAATCTTGTAACCGATTTGCAAGATTTCTTGTCTTGAATGAAATCCTTCGCGTATTGATATCCAAATTACCGCTCAGCAAGTGTTCGATTAAATCGTTATACAATTGCCTGATCACGATGTCCTTGTTTGATGGCGACGTTATGTTGTTTCATCAACGACGATACTGCACCCTGAAATTCTTTGCCAGGATGAGCTTGTAACAGCTGTGGCCATTGCAAGGGTCCACGTGTGGCCATTGCAAGGGTCCACGTTGATAAATTCGTTTAAAAGCAGAAGCTACTTCGGTTGCTGTCTTTGTTGATAACGGATGAGCTTCTTTATATCTTCTTGCAATATCAACGACAGTTAACGCGTATTCGTATGTACGCGATTGACGTCTACCCATATTAATAGTATCATGTGGTAAAAATAAAATATCAACCTGATGAACTTCATTAGGAACACTAACATCAAAATGTGCAAAGTGAATTTCTTTAGGTGGTGGTAGCTAAATTTGCCATATTGCCTGTTTGGATAACCATTTTTTTAGCAGCAACACGTGTAACCTTTGCTGCTTCAGCGAGTTTACTAATCGCTGCGTTACCCTTCCAGTATCCTCCTGGGGAATACTAAATCGATTCTATTTATAACTGATTACCAGCACCTAGCGCTAATTTACCTTTCATCGCGGATCTTACTAACCAATTAGCCAATGATTCCTTGAAGGATTTATTCGTAATGGAATTTAGCGGATTAATTAATTTTACGTCTGCTATATGCCTATGTTGTAGATCTTTCCTTTTGAAAGCTACATCATGAGCATGACACGCTTTATCAATAGCGTTTATCGGATATTCACCGGGTCCTGGTTGGTCTTGGTTGTCAAGTCTGATATCAAGTCGTGTTCCAGGACCACAGTAATTATATCCTGGAAGATGTTTTTCTCCTGGGTATTTAGCCCACGGAATCCCTGGTAACTTTGTTAATTTTGCTGCAATATCACCTCCGTGTTTTTTTTTTTGTTTTTTTTAACCCGACTGTGCGGAAATAAATTTAAATTTATATGTATCGCATCGTTCATACTTACCTGTAGCCGCTAATCTGTTATTTTTAGCTGTAATAGTTGTTAGATCACTTGTTGGGGTACGCGTCCTGCATTTCACACAACATAAATCCATATTCGTTGTATATACCATAAATGTAGTTGATTTATCAGCGACAAGAAAACAAGAGACGGTCAAGCATCATGCAGTGCTCCCAGATTCTATCCGAATGATTATCATAGGCCCATCTGGAAGTGGTAAGAAGCAACTATTACCTAATTTGACAATGAGAAGGTTAAATGGGATAAGTTGCATTTGATTGCACCATCGGTTGATGATCAACGATGTTATGATGTACTCAAGGATTTTAATGAAAACGCAAGATTGTTGGATGACGACGTCATTCAATTTATAACCGATATTGATGAAGGCCGAGTGTTGATGATTTAGACGGATTTATTAATAGTTTGGCTGTAAATGATGATGTGAAACTGGACAAACAGTCCAATCCAGCTAGAATATTGTCTTGATGTGATTTATGTAACCCAGCGATATACGCAAATTCCTAAAGTGATCAGGGATAATTGTAATATTCTTGCTGTGTTTAAAGGAGTTGATACTCATACGTTGCGAAATATTCATCAGAAATGGTGTGGCGGTGATATGGATAAAATAAATTTAGAAACCTTTTTTTCATGAGCGCAATCTACTCCACGCGGAATTATAACAATAAATTTACATGATCCCTGAACAAGATATAGAGTCGGATTATTTATCAGCAACGAGGGCGCTTTGCCCCCAAATTGGCACCGACAAGATCGCGTATTTTCCTTCGATCAGCGATGGGCTGGGTCGTCGACAGAGTTGACTCATACTGAAGATCGCGATTTTTTGCGATTTTCCAGGAAGGCTTATTTTGCGAAATGGATAGTGAACCAATTATAGGTTGTCCGCCCTCTCTGCTGCTATCCATCATCTCAACATTGTCCCGCCTTAGCGCAAAAAGATATAGCTTACCCGAATCAAGTTCATCACTGCAAGGCTGAACCATCTGAAGGTGAGAAAGCAATATCAAGCTCACATTCAAAACCTGCTGACTGAGCACGGTCCTCTGACTGGTGACCCAACCTCAAAGTGAAACGAGCTCATGGGTATGTTTAGTGAGTCTGCGAAGTTCATCCTAGGACCCAAAGGAAAAGTCCACCAAGACTGGTTTGATGACAATAACGAATTGATAAGCATCATCCTTCAACAAAGGCGAGACACCTGCATAGAAAAGCAGAACGATGTTGACCATGATCGATCCAAACACCTGCAGATCAATGCCCAGAGAGAACTCCGCATTATACAAAATAGCTGGTTGGACCGCAAAGCAGATGAAGTCCAGCATTACGCAGACACTAACTACTCGAAAGAGTTTTTCAGGTCCCTGAAAGATGTAGATGGACCGCTAACGCCTGCAGCACACCGCTAATTTCTTCTGACGGGACCACTCTGCTCTAGGACAAAGGGAGTATCACCAAAAGGTGGAAGGAACACTTCTCCAAGCTACTGAACATGCACTTCACCTTAGAGTCTGCAGCGTTAGACGCAATTGTCCCGAAGAAAACTATATCGAACAAGGTCTTGCCCTTACTTCGGAAGAAGCCGAGCGAGCCATCAAATTGATCAGATTTTGCAAGGCACCAAACGCAGATGGAATTCCTGTTGAACACTTCAAAGCAGCTCGCCCTAAGGTACTTGAGGCACTGCAATGCATCTTGATCGGCATTTGGGAGGATGAGTGCATGCCACAGGAGTTCATAGCTGCAATTATTATTACCTTATACAAAAACAAAGGGAACAAAGCTTACGGAAACTATCGAGGCATATCACTCTTGCAGATTGTAGGCAATATTGTGGCGCGCGTCCTTCCCAACCGTCTAATATGTAATGTCTCAGAAGCTATGCTGCCAGAGACCCAATGTGGCTTAAGACCAGATCGGAACACGATCGGCATGATCTTCGCAGTGCAACAAAGACAGGAAAAGAGCATTGAACAAAACATGAACTTCTACGGCTTTGATATTTATGGAATCCAATTACCGGGACTGAAGCGGGCAACTGATATGCACGCAATGTAAGTGTAAAAGAACAAAATGTGGGAACTAGAATCCAGAAATAAAATCGTTATATATCTTTATCTATAACTAAAACGTATTTAATTGATGGGGTGATCAATAAAATATTATTAATTACATATCCTAGTTACCATCCTCACTTTACTTGAAATTGGATCAAATTAAATTGTGTCAAATACAAAAATGTATAGACAGTTGTCCTTGAAATACTTTTTATGACTCACATATTTGTTATTTCTTCTTTCTAGAGCACTGTTTGAAACAAAGAATAACTAATCATCAAGGAAACATTCGGCAAATTCCAACACGTTTCCTCTTTATTTATTACCATTATCTCAAACAAGGATGGATTTATATTTTCCTTGAGCTGTCTTAGTTAACTATGGACAAGCGGGAAGAACTATACTGTCGCCACTTTTCAAATACAAATGGAAATGTGAAGCATTCTCTTTAACAAATTTGTATTGCAAAATTCCACAATATTGTTAAATCCAGATCGAAGTAACTGTCAATCTTTAATGTTGTAATTCCCATAACATGACCCATTTGGGGTATCTGTAATTCCCATAACATAACCCATTTGGGGTATCTGTAATTCCCATAACATGACCCATTTGGGGTATCTGTAATTCCCATAACATAACCCATTTGGGGTATCTGTAATTCCCATAACATGACCCATTCGGGGTATTTAACAATGTCCTCTTAGATACAGTTCAAACGCTAATATGTTTTTCATTTTTTGGTAATCTAGTAATATATGTAATATATTCTATATAGCAAAACACAGTGCAAGTGGTTGGATCGACTGGAAATATCTTCATCGTTATAAATATACACAGCTTTCATTATGTCCAGTGTGAATATTGATTGAAAGGCCTAATGCTTTTGACCCAATAATGAGACAAAATTTGTCCGTAAAATCCCACAAGTTTCCTGTTGAATTATTACCATTCTCTCAAACAAGGCAGAAATTATATTTTCCTTGAGCTGTCTTAGTTAACTATGGACAAGCGGGAAGAACTATACTGTCGCCACTTTTCAAATACAAATGGAACTGTGAAGCATTCTATTTAACAAATATGTATTGCAAAATTCCACAATATTGTTAAATCCAGATCGAAGTAACTGTCAATCTTTAATGTTGTAATTCCCATAACATGACCCATTTGGGGTATCTGTAATTCCCATAACATGACCCATTTGGGGTATCTGTAATTCCCATAACATGACCCATTAGGGATATCCGACAATGTCCTGTCAGATACAGTTCAAACTCAAAGGAGATTATTTTTAATAACAGTGTCAGCTTATTATAAACGCTTTATTCATAAAACGGATATTCATGCGCATCTCAGCTGTTCAGAACAAGGAATCCCGTTTATGAGTTAACGTTAAATTTGTAAAGGATGGGTTGAAAATATTTTTCTTTAGTTCCGTTTTAGGTTTTTGTTATTTTTGTCAGAAAAAGTGTAGGTATATAACAAGAATAAAATTATTGTACTAATTAGAACTGGCTTGCAATATCATATCTTCTTGACAGGATTAGAAAATGCAGACCATGACTCGTAATCATCCTTGTATTTTTGATGTTAACAACTGCGCGTGATTTCTCGAACTTTACTGTGATTAAATCGGTCGCGTAACTTCCAATGAACATTCACTGGTCAAATGTGCAAAGAGATCATCCATGCAATGGGCATTCTGAATCACTAAGCTGTGACCAATTCGGTGCGTTTACGGTCAAGCATGAATCAGTAAGCGTGCCGTTGCTCAGTATAGAATCGTAGGCGCATACTTATGCAAACAAAGTATGGTATAAATTCATGCGGAATCACTGATTGATAATGCTAAGTAAGCACGCATAGTTGGCTACTCAACTGGACAATCGAGAGCAACTATCGCGATATGAAAATGACTTGTGATGACATGTCAGCATACATAATAACATATTTAGTGCACGTTTTACAGGCAGCATATGCATATTTACTGACGAGTATATAACGTATTCTGTATTTGAAAAATCAGGACTTACGCTCAGTTTCCGTGTCAGATTGAAGTTCTTCCCATACATCAGTACTGGAGCAGGCCGTTATCGACTCAGTTGAAACCATCGTTATTAGACAGCTGACTGTTAGGGCGGCAGTGATTACGTCTCCTAAGAACATTGTCAAGGCGATGACTGGCGTGGACAAAATTGAAGAACAGTTCCTTCTGTAAAACAATATCAAAGTTTAAAATATCTAAACATGCTGACTGTCTCATTCTCTTCACCTGTAATCTTTAATGTTTCTTCTTTCAAACAATGGGATGTGTGTCTTTTTCGGTTTAACTTTTAACGATTATGCATTCAAAACCACGCTCGAATTTGAACCTATTCCATTTCTGCACCACGGGGTAGGACATTGACTGTAATGTTCTCCGAGCACGTACAACCGGTTGAGGGTACGAGTTTTTTGCGGCGGTACTTTATAAGATTTCTTAAAGGAATTAACATTATTCCATCGAATTCTAATCTTTGCGCTATAGTATGATCAAATATATTATTATAAATACCTTTACTTCATGCAGGTATCTTATTGCAATTATAAGCTGGGAGCAATTAAAAATATATATATATATATATATATATATATATATATATATATATATATATATATATATATATATATATATATATATATATATATATATATATATATATATATATATAGATAGATAGACAGATAGATATATAGATTGTTAGATAGCTAGATAGAGAGGAAGGTGCATATAATAAATTATAGAGAATTATAAACATATATCTTTCATAGGAATCCGAAATGACTGTTTAGATACATGCAAAATAATTACTAGGTCGTCATGCGAGTGAGCCTGCTACACATGAGTGCATATAACACCGATTGAATGACATCATTTTTCGTGAAGTGTGCTTAGTCGTGAGGGAATATGGGCTCGTCTGTGCAGGCAAGGCGATGGGTGCCGTTTACGCGCGGACCTGGATTCGAATCTCAGTATAGTACGAATTAAAAATTCTCTAACCTGTATGATATTATTAATATATATATATATTTGATTAGTAGTAGCAACATAACAACAACAACAACGACTACTAATATTACTAATATAACTACTACTAATACTACTAATAACAATAACAATAATAATGATAATAATGATAAATAAATAACTAATAGGAAGCAATCTATCATGTCAAATTTAACTTCGATGTTAACATGGCACGGATTTCCATCGCCAAGTTATTAGACCTGTACGAGCCAATCTGAATTATGAAGTGTGCGACTCACCGGTATGCTGTTTGTTCAGTATGTCACAAATATTTTCTGCGTTCCAGCCAGGTTTATATTAGACTGGGGAACAATATGTGGCCAATGGGTACTAACCTTTGTTTCATGAGGCATGATAATGGAAACCTATACATTGTTTTTCAGCATCAGACTAACTACTGCCACATGTCAGAGAACGGATGCATTTGATTGGGCAAACATATCAATCCACAATGACCTTTTTCGCCCTCTGATCAGTACCAAATATGATACCAAGTGAATTTTGTTAGCGCAAATCTTGTCGGATATTGCTCTGTGAAAACCTCTCAATCTACGAGCGTAAATTCTAAAGCCAAATAAAAATAATATATATGGTTCTGATTTTATTGAAGCAATAGGGTAGGTTTGTCGGTATTTAAGTTGAACTTTGTTTCCTTTTTGGTCCGATCAGATTTAACTGAAGCATGAACAAGAATAAGAGAACAAAAACGTCATTCACATTCTTAATTTAACTTACATCGTAGTCACATCGCTTTAATAATTCTTTTTCCTCGTTTTTATTGTCTATTTTTGGTTTCAACAAAAATATATCTCAGCATGAAATAAGAGGGTCGGTCGTTAAACAGAAACACATTATGTTATTCAGTCTAATTCTTATATCACGAAGTAAATATAGCAAAAGGATAAAACTTGGCCTCTGAGAGTATCGTATGCACCTCGTGTGTCCACTCGTACTTCAATACGCCGACATCCAACTCAGCATTCATTATGGAACCGAGGTGATCATCTCCATATGATCCATGAAATGTTCTTTTGCATTTTAACACATAACTTCGAATAGTTGTGGTATTTACTGTTGGGCAGTTATTTCAAACGGAAGGGAGGTGGAGGGGAAAGGGATTTCTAATATTTTATGTTCAGCTGATAAATAAGATTTCATATCTTCAATCATTTGTCTCACAGTGGTAAATATTTAAAGTTCAATGTGAAGTAAACGTCATAGGTTTTCGAAACAAGTTCGCTTACAATTCGTTCTCAAGGCAAATTGTATGAATGAAAAACGTCCGATTACCGACCAGTCAAATTTGGGAGATGAATCGTACTTTGAAGATGCAAATGTCGCTGGAATACTGCGCACATGACCAGTTTGAGAGATAATAGTGTCGACGCAACGTGATAAGCTTCAATGTTGGGGACGTGAAAAGAAGTATAAGTGTATGTATTGCGACATTCTGTAACAATATGACTAATCTTGAAATAACCTGACAAAAATTGGAGATTTGAAACCCTGTGTTCCACTAGAAAGAGATACATGTAATGCAGTCTGCAAGTGTGTATCGATCTTATAAAATTAGCATTCTGATATAAATAAGATAAAAGAAAGATGACTATGCTCGCGACATATTTGAGAAACCAAAAGTTGAAATTTTAGGTAGAATGAAAACATCATTGGATCAAGCAATTGGATGTATTGGCCTATTCTGGGGTAGTACATTTACATCTTTTGATGTACAGTACGTTTTGCAGATAGCAAGGACTTATTAGAGCAAAAACTCATTTAAAATTAGTTAACTGTTTCTCGTTGTTATCTGTCCACACCATCTATGAAAATCAAATCTATATAAATTATAACACTGTTATCTTTTAATGTGGTCTACTTTTATCGTTCTAGTGGCATGTGTAATTTTAGGGTTTAGGATATCAATGTGACATTTGTAATATCAGCATGTAGCAGTGGTCCGTTAAATGGATCAGGTAGAAACGTATGTGCGTTTATTTTATTTCTTCTTATCTCTTTTTTTTTTGTTTCCTCTTTCAGTTAAATTGATAGGTGATACGCAGTTTGGAAATCGTCAGGAAGAACATCAACAGAACAGTGGTATATGGGAAAAGCAAAGACTTCTGGAAAACCTGACGCCTAGTAGCGGTTGGTATGATGCTGTAAAGATTGCGTAGATGAAAATTAGAAACCTAATTTTTCCTGTGTGGAGGAATATTCCTCCAAGGTGGAGGAATATTTCTTAAATAATTGTGTACTTTATTATTTATAATCGAATACATAATGTATCATGGCCTCTTTTGTTTCTTTGGGCAATGGTTAGAGCAACCGCCTCGGATGCGATAGGTCGTGGTTTCGATCCCCGGCCGAGCCTTACCAAAGACTTACAAATGGAAGTAAGAACTGCCTCGCCTGGCGCTTAGCATTAAGAGGTTAGTGTTAGGGCTGGTCGGCCTGGTGTCAGGATCATGTGACTGGGTAGGACATCATGCTATATGTCTGCGGTATGATGCCCCACAGCTAGAAATCACTATAAACTGTCAAACTGCGTACATCATAACGATGTGTCTGAACAATTAGCAAAGCTACGTTAAAATTCCGTCCAGATTTTCACATAAGGAGACTTTCTAAAGTAATAGATTAGTAGATATGGAATATTTCGTGCAATTTCCATTTGAATTTTGTCTAAACTGTCTAATCTTCTTTTGTGCAATTATCACAGACTTAACAAGCATATTCTAAAACTAGACTGGTGACTAGTGCATTGATTGTAACTAGATATATTTTTTCAATGTCTAATGTAGTCTAACAAAATAGTTAAACGTTTTCTATCTAATATCAACAGTATGATGATTCCTCCATTTTTCAACAATAAATAAGGTTAGCCCCAAGTTTATATGAATTTTAATGGGCTGCAATTTCATATTTTCAAAGGACAACCAGCAAAAAACAAAACAGCCCACCTCTTTGTAATTCATCAAGTCCAATTAATCCTGAAAACATCAGATGGTTTGGACATAAATTGGGCAAATCCCACCTTTATCTTGAAGCGAACACATGTGTTGCTTCGGGTGATATGAACATGACTACAAAGTAACTATACAGATTATACAAACATAACACGGCAATAGCTGGATTGGGTCGTTCGGAAGGTTGAAATCATAGAAAGCATAACATAATGTACTGTACAATGCTTGTCCAGCCGAAAAACTGACCATAACTCACAAAGAGAGGATACTTTTGTGCTTAAGATTTAAGGAAGATCATGACAATGATACATTCTGATCTCTACATCTCCTATGTATTCAGAAACACTATTTTACTTTAGGATGGAACAAAGCTTTTAGTGTAGTATTATATGAAAGAGGACATGCCATTTCGTGTTAGGACTGTGCAACTGTAGATGGGTTAACTGCTGTCGACGGAAACCTAAATATCAATTTCTCAATTAAGATGCTGTCGACAGTTTTCTACAGACTCATATATAAAATTGATTGCAAGAAACGAATGACGCCTCTGTGTGTGTGTGTGTGTGTGTGTGTGTGTGTGTGATTTGGATTTTTAACGTAGCTTTAACTAGTTTCTGTCATATCGCTACGATGTCTGCAATGTGGCAGTTTACAATGATGTCGAGCACTGGATATTATGCCGCAGATACAGTGCCTCATGTCGTACCCAGTCACATGATGTCCCATCCAGTCACATTATCCTGACACCAGGCAGACCAGTCACGTTATCCTGACACCGGGCAGACCAGTCACATTATCCTGACACCAGGCAGACCAGTCCTAACACTACCTCTTAATGCTGAGAGCCAAGCGAGGCAGCAGCTGGTATCAGTTTTTGGAATGACTCGGCGGAGGTACGAACCAGCCACCTCCCGCATCCGTTTTACAAGATCGGTTGCCTTGATTGGCAGCAGTAAATGTTACCTTATATTTTACAATCCAATGTGCATCAGTTGGAGTTGTTAATGTAATTATGAAAAATACACATGTAATGTAATATAGAGATGCAGTATTTGAAATAAGTTTGAATATTAAGTCCTTTGATGTAACAGATTAGCGAATCATGTATGGTATTACTATGTCAGATCCACAAATTATGTGCGTTGATTCCCAATTCAAGCTAAGTTAGGTAAGACTAGTTTAAACAATTTCAGCATGATTCGAATACTTGCGCTTCATATGATTACGCGCTCTGGTTTAGAACAATTGTAATTACGTTCCGATTTTTACTTTATGTTAAAACCTGAAGGAAACTGATATTGAATAGGTGTAGTTTATTTAGCGATATACATAGTTGATTCATTTTAAGAATGCTATAGCCATATAACCACGACATTTCGAAGAGATGGCGATCATTCATAACGTTCGTTAAACATTTAACCGAGAAATACTAAGACTTTAATTAAACCAGAACATTATTAGAGCCAAGGGATGCATAGTAAGCTGTATTTTGTACTTAGTGAGGAAAATAACTATCTGAATATAATTTGTTTAACCTGTGAGACTACAAAATAAATTTGTCAAAGAATATAACAGACGTTCCAAAACTCATTTTAAAAATATCAAATTGGGTACTGGTAAGTATCAGAAGAAATGAATGTCTTGTTATAAAAGCAATGAATTATGGGAACATTATTTATGTTGCAACAGTGCAAAGTTCATGTGGCACTACATAGTAAGACGTATTAAAACTCATTCATATTTCTTAGAAAGAATCTTGTTCTTAAGCATGTTATTACTAAATTATTATATAGAATAGCAATATTACGGTAACTGTCCTTTTCGATCAGTGAGGGTTGGTTGCAAGGTACAAGGGGCTTTCAAGTTTACCCTATTATACTTTAGTCTCACCTAAAACATCCGATACAACAAACAACATAATCGATAAAACATTTTAAACAAGTGATTGGAAAATCATCTGGAATCGACACATGATAATAGGGACCATTGATAATATTGTTAATATACTTGACATAGTGAGTCATTGTCATTTAAATGGCATTGCATCCAACAAAGCATGTGACCATATTCACCTGGCGACACGTTAATATAGTGCAGGTCATTATACCCAGCAGCTGACATTTCAGTAGTATCAGGACTTAATCTCAGTGGTCGGGGAATCAAGTCAAAACTCAGCCATTGCCAATTGATTTGCAACCGTCAAGATCAGACATTTGATTACGACTGCAACAGTGAGTGAATCGTTCAAGTAATTTGTCATGTGCATTTTAGGAGGTGGGGGGGGGGGAATATTTGGGGAACAAAAAAGATAAATACTTATCATACCTCTATTCAGCTCTCCTCTAAATCAATAAGAGATTTATAACGTACTAGGGGTAGCAATATTGCTACTAGTTACATTACTACTACTACTGCTACAACTACTACTACTAATAATATTAATAATAATAACATAGAATACACCGGATGATATATTCAAGAATATCACAGTACTGTATTGCCAAATATATCGGAAAAATAGTCATTTGACTTCCCGTACTGTCTAGCATTTATCAAAATATAAGTATCTTCATTGCAATGGAATATTGAGGAACTTGGGTGTATGTTACTTGAACTCAGAAGCACGACTCGTTCCAACGATATTGTTTGCGTACAGGCCAGAATTATATTAGACTGGGTAACAGTACCGTGAATGGTGAGCAAAGTGGACAAAGGAATGATGATCTAATTATAATTTACATCTGCTACGCGTCAGGGACAAAGTGTATTTGAATGCTCATTTACGCCAGTACAATAAACCAATATATTTAAATGCGTCAGGATCTATGACTGTGATAATGCTGTACAGTAGGTCACAAGTTTGTTTCGTTGTTCGATCAATACCACATTTGAACTATTTGACACCTAAGAAAGATTATGTCATCGTACTGTAGCTCTTCTAGCTTCAATAACAAACATTAATCATAGAAAAACATCAAATGTACATGTGTGACATATAATTGTTACATCAACATTTGATAATGTCACATTAGAGATACAAATCGAAAACGTATACATATATTTGGTCAATGTCTGTATTTTCAGATCGATTGATTCCATTTAAAATCTTAAATTCATTTAAAGGTGCCGGACATGAATATGGCAATATCATATTGTGGTTGACATAACAATGGAAAGTATACTCGAAATTAACTGCATAACAAAAGTATCGTGCGTGCAACCACAAAACAATATTGTATGCACTTGGATTAAATCTCCATTTTGTTGTGTAGAGAATAGTTGCATTAACGTTTGTGAACGTTTCGTTGCACTCATATATATATATATATATATATATATATATATATATATATATATATATATATATATATATATATATATATATATATATAGTGATACCAAATTTTACAAATTGCAAATTATTCTGTTTGTGAATTCTTGAAATATAGTAAATATTCAATGCTGAGTGTAAGTTTTTCCAATAATTATCCTCCAGTTCATACTTATGTTAAACTGTCTCATCGGATAATGTCTAACTGCCGACCAATCGGGCTTCAACAGCTGGAGGTGGATCTCGGGTTTAGAATTATAATGGTTTCCTACTTTGAGTCCATGTTAAGACGCAAAATATCGTAGAAGGTGGAAACGTAATATACAATGCACATTTCGATATAGTGTGTATGTGAATGGTTCAGTCCTGAGATAATCTGGACACGAATTGCAATGTTTGAAATTTGGGAAAATTAGGGTTTCATTTTTCATAAATAGGTACGGTTTAGAGTCCAAATGTTACCGGATTTTAGTCTGAAGCTCGACCCCGTGAACGAAACATAAACCGCTTGATATTAAAATTTAATAGATATATAATGAGGGAATGAAGCATAGTTAAGGCTATTCTGCGAACCATTCATCAATGTTGCATAAGAAGATTACTCGGGGCACCTGCCTTGATTGTTCGACAAATGAACTGTGTGAACAAAACTTAGTCCTCGTAGAATGCAGCTTAATCGGTACGAACTTTACTGTTTCTTCAAGCAAATAAACAACCTGTAAACCAGACAGAGTGACCCGGATATCATTTCCTTATGGTGGTTATCTGTGTTTAATGGATACAGATATGAAAATCATTATAAAAATTAATATGATATTATAAAACTGATGCTTGGTTCGTCTGAGAATGTGGCGGTGCAAAACCTTCGAAATAACACGGTCATCTCCGCAAAATGCATGGATTTAGAAGAAAAAACATATAATAATACAGGAAATCTAATTATCTAACTATTATGAAGATATTATATATTTATATATAAAAATTACAATGATATTATCAAGCATGTCCCTGTCAGATCTTGCGATAGTTCCTTCTGGTCTTTGGGATGTATGTTTATAATTCGTTACAATAATAACTACTATATACTGTTGCTTCTGAATTATGAATCCTGAATGAATGTGCATTAGATTATAGTTAATTTCCTTTGCGAGACTGCTTACACCAAAGAATATATTGCATCAACTTTGTTATGCATGCACGGTACAAATGATACAAGGGTAGATAGTTATAAGTGAGACGATGTGTGTTGTAACCCGCAGACCCGGATTTGAAACTCGGTAGAGTAGGAATGCAAGCTAACCTCAACATGCTGTTATACAATTGTAAAAATATATGTCCCTACAACAAACATATATATTGATGTTAATGTGTATGTGTTTAGAAAACACCCACGCGACAATGGGAATTAGCAATACGGACCCCGTGGACTGTTTGGCGACAAGATTTATAGCAACAAAGGGGAATTAGCATTACCAGATCTCCTTGAGACTGTTTAGCGACAAGACATTGAAATACGCCCTTGGAATGTGTAGCGACAATGGAAATGGAACATGGGAACTAAGGGGTTTGTATAGCGACAAGGGAAAGATAGCGTCTGACGTCACGGTAGGGGAGATTGGTAACACTGTAGCAACTAAGGAAGGTGACGTGACAGGACTGAGCAAAAGAGCACGGGTGTACAGAGAGAACACAGACAAGAGACAAATACTGATACAACATTTTTAAAACAATTTGGGGGGTAGGCAAGAAAGTCAATTTCTTTTCGAGGCATATGAGGGGCCTGAAAGGGGCCTTTGGGTTCTTCTTCTATTTTCTTCACATCTTCAGCAATCTTCTGACCTTTCCCACTATTCCTTTCTTCTTCTTCACTTCATTCTATGTCTCTGGTATCCATTCAGGATGGTCCATGGCTCTAAATTTCTCTTGTATCCTGATCCAATTGTTATTCAGTTTGTCAAAGGCCTCTTTCTTCTTTACGTTTTCCTTATCCTTTCTTTCTTAAGTTCTTCAGCTTTATTCAGCTTGTCCAGGCCCCTTTTGACAAATGGCCAATCTGACCATTGCACCATACCTTCCAAAAAACATCTTACTTCTATAACGTTATCCAGAGCCTGTTTTAATGTTCCAACTTTGACATAGGGTGGATTAATCAACCCTCTCAACTTCTTTAATTCTTCTTCTATTATCTCCTCTATCTTCTCCCAGGCTAATTTTAGTTTATTAGCACAGTCCAGTCTGTTTCTTATGCTCCATTCTCTTTCAATTATTTCCACTACATATTCACTATATATCATCCAATAGTAACTCTCATTTAAGTTGTTGAACAGGTCTGAAAATGTTGCCATTTTCTTATTTCAGTTATTCCGTAGAATGACGCGAATGAGGAACGCTTTGAGCCATAAAAACTAACTTCATTATATACTATCCACACACGGAGAGAAGCAAAAACATAAACAAAATATACTATCCATACACGTAGATAAACTAAAAGCATAACCACAATCTATTATCCACACACGCGAAGCAGCAAAAACATAACCAAAATATACTATCCACACACGCCAAGAAGCAGAAACATAACCAAACTATACCATCCACACAGGACGAGAAGCATAACAATCCCACAATATACTATCAACACACGCGAAGAAGCAAAATCAATCATAATCTACTATCCACACACGTGAAGAAGCCAAAAACAAAACCCAAGCATACCATCCTAAAAGAAGGGAAAGTTAAAAACCACACACTCTACTATCTACACAAACGTACGTGAACGCTTAAACACCTCTATAATCTACTATCCACACACGGAATGGTGCCATAACTAATCAAATTATCTACTATCTACACACGCGAAGAAGTCAAAACATAGCCATAATATACTATCCACACACGTGAAGAAGCAAACCCTAACCCAAAATATACTATCCACACACGAGAAGGAGCAAAATCTACCCCAAATATGCTATTCACACAAGGGAAGCAGCAAAAACATAACCAAAATCTACTGTCCACACACGCGAAGAAGCAAAATCTAACCCAATATTCTACTATCCACACAGAAGACAAGTTAAAAGCCACACACTCTACTATCTACACAAACGTACGTGAGCGCTTAAAAACCCCAATAATATACTATCCACACACTAAATGGTGCCATAACTAACCACATTATCTACTATCTACACAAGCAGCAGAGGGGGCGAATCGGACATTTTGTCCAATCGTTATTTTGCTTAATTATTACTTTCTGCAACTCAACGATCTAGTGTCGTCAGCGCCTGGTAAAAAAAAAACGACGACGTCGTTGGGGGATCGTCCAAACGTCATTTGGTTTAATTAACACCTTCTGCGCGTCGATCCCCAGCGTCGTCAGCGTCCGGTAAGCACATCGACGACCGCGTCGATGTCATCGCCCCCTCTGCTGCTTACAATGAAAATTATTTACAACTAACCGAATATTTGGTCAAGTCCGATACGATATCGTGTCCGAGGATCATGTAAATTTATCGTCACGAATCCATGTGGGGTCGACTGAGCATGACTAAAAAAGTTTCGAAAAACATTAAAGTCCATGTCACCGCCGCACCATGTCTGCCAAATATTTCGTAGCGTGTGTGTATCAACGCCGTTGAACACAGCAAGGATATTACAGTTGTCTCTAATTACTTTTGGAATCTGAGTGTATCGTTGAGTGACATATATCACGTCAGTGTTTTTATGCCTGCCTCTGGAAAATATCCTAGCTGGGTTTTTTTGATTGTCTAACATAACATCATCGTACACGACTAGATTGTTAACGTCGCCATCAATATCATCAATACCCGGTGCATCATTGATATCCGTAATAAACTCAATAACATTTTTTTTAGCGATCGCTGATGCATTCTCGTTGAAATCTTTTAACACCTCGTAGCATCGTTGATCATCTACGCTAGGAGCCACCAAATACAACTTATCCCACTTCATCCATCTCATTATTAAATTGAGTAACAATTGCGTCTTGCCGGATCCAGATGGTCCGATGATAATCATCCGGATCGAGTTTGGTAACGCTGCAACATGCTTAACTGGTTCTCTTGTTTTAGTCGCCGAAAAATCAATTATATTCATATCTCTATACATAAATTATGGATCTATATTGTGTGAAGTGCAGAGTGCGTACTGGCACAAATGATATGACAACCGTTACAACAAGAAATAATAGATCGGCGCTTACTGGCAAGTGTGTACAATGCGGTACAAAGAAATTTAGATTTATTTCTATTAGACCCGGAGATATTTTTAAAAAAAGCGAGGAGGTGACATCGCAGCCAAATTGGCAAAACTCCCCGGAACACCGTGGGCAAAGTATCCAGGAGAAAAACACCTCCCAGGATATAACTACTGTGGCCCCGGAACACGATTAGATATTAGACTCGATGATCAAAATCAGCCCAAACCCGGTGAGTATCCAATAAACGCTATCGATAAGGCGTGTCATGCTCATGATGTTGCTTATAAAAGTAGCGATCTGCAACAGCGTCATATCGCGGATGTAAAATTAATTCACGCATTAAATGCTATTCCTGATAAATCCGTCAAAGAAAAATTGGCCTCATGGTTGGTAAAATCGGCTATGAAAGGTAAATTAATGATTGGAAGCGGAGCTTCTGGCGCTGGTAATTGAAAACGATAGCGTTTATAATAACAACATGGAATCCATCTATTATTCTCCGAGAGGATACTGGAAGGGGAAGGCCGCAATTGGTAAGCTTGCAAGCGCTGCAAAGGTAACAAAGACCACTGCGGCTAATTGGTTATCCAAACAGGCTATATGGCAAATCTATCTACCACCGCCTAAACAAATCAACTTCTCGCGCTTTGATGTCAGCGTACCTAATGAAGTTCATCAGGCTGATATACTATTTTTGCCGCATGACAACGGTTACAAATACGCGCTAACCGTAATTGATGTTGCGAGTCGATACAAACAAGCGGAGCCGTTAAAAACAAAGTCGGCAACTGAAGTAGCCGCTGCGTTTGAAAGAATTTATCGAAGAGGCCCTCTGCGCTGGCCAAATCTATTACAAGTTGATCCCGGTAGTGAATTTCGCGGCGCTGTTTTATCAACGCTGAAACATCATAGCGTCAAGATACGACGAGGTCATACTGCGCTACATCGTGATCAGGCAATTGTTGAACGATTCAATCGGACTCTCGCTGAACGGTTATTTGGATATCAATACGCGAAGTAATTCATCCAAGAAAAACGATCTCGTGAATGGGTTAAAAGGTCGCCAGGTGTAATTGCAGCGTGAAATAACGAGATTACCCGAGCAATCAACATGAAGCCCAGCGACGCGATTAAATACGAGTATATACCCGGAAAATAAAAAATAAATAGCGTTTCCAAGCCGATTCTTGGCGATGTCACTGTTAGATATCTATATGAACCAGGAGAGCTTGAAGGCGGTAAAAAAAGGGCTACCGATCCTATTTGGAGTGTTACCACACATAACATATCAACGATAACACGATCAACTGGTAGACCACCGATCTACAGACTGGATTCAACTGCTCCTCAGCGCGGATTTACACGCGAGCAACTACAAGTGATACCTAACGATACTCAATTGCCCCCACGTGGTCTTAACTAGCGCCGTTGCGTCTATTGCACTCAAGACAGGTCAACCTCACATTGTTTTTGACATGACCGAGACTGTTATCGATCCTATCCACGGTAAATTGGCGAGTGTCTTTATCCGAATAACGCCAACTCATTATACAATTGCAACTCGCGCAGTGATTATTCTGTTGTTGTCGTAGCGAGATTATTAATTCGGCATCAATATCAAAACGCCGCTGTTTTTTTTTATCCTGTTGGCGGTAACCCGAGAGTTTTCTATCAATGACGCTTGCATCGATGGTGACTTTGTCGCCGGCTTCGTCACTGGCTTCGTCAATAACAATTCTTCGAAGCTGATTTATCCTTCGTACTCTGGACACTGCAAGATAGACTAGATTCGACCATTCGATGCGATTATCAACTATCCAAACAATTGTGTCCGTGATGGTTAGTCCCTGCGAGGAATGTATTGTTGTTGCGTATCCTAGCGTCCACGGGGATTTATCAGCACGTAGCGCGTCCTCGACGACACCGATATCAACGAGCACGATATCATTCAGCACGAGAATTTGTTTTTCTGTCCGGCCTGGAATTTCAACTTCAATGTTCTGCCGCCGTGTGTCCGCGGGTCTATAACATAACGGCACTGGACGCGTTGGAAACTTTTCCTTATGCAACGTAAACAACTTCCGCTGAAGTGTGTCTCTGACTATCTTTCTACTCGCTACAATCAAATCGTTTGGTTTCCATGTTTCCCAGAATTCATTCAACGGCGTTTCCGGAATCACCTCGCGGATTATTTCACACTGAACTCTATCCGGCTGTAATCTGATTAGTTTTTTAACCTCGCGCAGTTGTTCATCAAGTGCTCGGTAATCAGTATCGGTTTCTTCATAATAGTCCACGAACCCGCTCAACCAATCATGTGGACCCTCGCCGACAAATGGTGGTGGTTGGCCATGGTCCCCACACATGATTACCGCTGTATTCGCGCGCAGCAACCACTCAAGAAACATTTGTAAAGTATCTAACGAAACAGTACATATCTCATCCCAGATGATAATGTCGGGAATAAATTTTTCACCCATTCGATCAGGAGTCCACTCACCGCCGCTGTATCGAAAAAAGCTGTGATAAGTAACGGCGTCAACATTTCGTTGTTTTATCTCTCGCGCTAGTCTATGGGTCGGTGTAAGCACGATTATACTTGCCCGCGTTCGAAATAATTCAATTGCCCGAGTCGTCTTTCCTGACCCGCCACAGCCGCTTAAATAAACTGTTTTGTGTCTACAAATTGGATCAGAACACGATGGTGCATTAGACCATTCTGACAATTTATCACCGCGTAAGTAGTTGTTCTCAACGGTGACATCTGCTGACGGGGAATAATCGCGTCGTATTTCATTTTTAATTCTCCATGTACCCCAACTCTCGTCCGGACTAGTAAACTCGGCTACGTTTCCCTTATACGCTACGTCAATATAAAATGAATCAACGGCTACTCTAACCGCGGTATCGGGAAATCTATTTATCATCGAGAATAAATTGATAGCGGCATAACCCAGCATAGACGCCCTCAAATGTGGATACGCCGGGCTGTCTCCATCGCTGTAGGTAACAACTGTACCCAACCTCGTTCCATTGGACAAGAAAGCTGTTTTGCAGTTCACGTATCTATTTTTTGCCACTGCGTCCTTGATTACGAAATCATATTCTGCGTCATCTATAATCAGCCGTGAGCAATATCGTTTGTAGTCGTGGTTTTTTCCACCTTGTGTGAACTTACCAATTATTCTTCTACCGAGATCTTTTGCCTCGCGGTTTCGTTGGTTAAATATCCTCCTGGACCATTCGATGATATATTCCTCGTCGGCATCAATGTTTTTTCTGGACTCGTCAATTATGCTATCTAGACGCTCCGGTTCTGGTAACCAGACTTCAGTCTGTGCCCGGTATGATATAATCGCGTCACTGACAATCAACGAAACTAGCATGCTACAATCAATCATATACCGTAGCAGCGCTATTGGCAGCCACTTCTTTTCAGCCATGTGTCTACCGATCCAAATATAGCAACAGCGATGGAGTCCTGCCGCGAATTCAAATGATACTATGCGAGCGAATCCGGTTAAATCAAAATCAGGCAGTGGTCCATTAATAGCAACACGAGTCATTTCATGACTGGGATGTCCAAATCGTTTGAAATACTCAGCGGCGGATCCATACCCGAGAAAACTCGCTGGATAACAGGCAACCATATCAACCGAGATCATAGCGTCGCGGTTGTATTCAGTGTTCCATAGTCCACCGTGATAGTATTCCAAACAACTGGATTGTACATCCGGCAGAAATTCCTTGCGCGTTGGTCTCCACGCATTTTTCCTTGCTGCAACATGAGCTACAACCGATGGAATCGTAAAACAATTTGTTAGCAGTTGTTCATCATGCTCTTCAAATTCCATGGCGGTTTTTTTCATCCTGTTGTGAAATGCTTCAGTGCGATATAATTCGCCGTTTGGTCTTACAAACTGATCAAAGGTATCCGCATCGTTTTCAGCGCTGCGAAGTAACCACATTGATACAGGGTCGTTTTTACACAAGTAGGCAATAGCATCAAATAGTTTCCTCTCCGCGAGAAAACCATCCCGGGAGAATTCTTCGGGTATATACTATACTGTTCTATCCCGTGGAAATATTGTGATCGCGGGCGTCCATGCGTGTTCGTTATGATCAATAATTTTGATTGGGGCTCCCTTCGATTTATACTTCGATTCGTATAATACTTCACCGGTTATCGTTGTAACGGTTATTGGAAATCTCAGCGATGTTTCTAATCTCGCTATGTCGCTGATGGTTGCTCCACGCTCTTTTACGGTTAGTTCCCACTGGTTGATTTTGCTACGTCGTAAATCAGTCAATTTGTTTCCTCGACATGCATTTGTAAAATGCTCTATTATTCGTTCTGCTACACAATTTATCCCAGTTGACTGTTTCATCGGTTTCAGTTTTCCGATATCAGGTTTCTTATTTAACGGGTATATTCCATAAACAACTGCTGTTTCAGGATACGCTCGTTCATAGTATGGTCTATCAATTCCGGTTAACAACCCCGGCTTGGAGTCGCGGCTAACAGTGACTGTTTTCTTGTCGCTGAGAACTGGTTCAAATTTATCACGTATGATCCAATCGCCTGATTCCACCCGGACAATGAATTTTACTCTGAAGAAGTACTTTTTACCGTCAAGTTGTGATATTATCGTTGCTGCGCGGTTGTCGTTCATGGTAGCATCAACAACACCATCAATTCGAAATGTTGACCAACTATGAGATGCACCATCACGCTTGAATTCATTGATACAATCGCGTATTTTACTCAACAGGGTTTTATCGTTTATTAACGCTTTTGGTGTGTCCTTGAGGACTCTATCGAGATTGAACTTAATATTTTTCCAGGGCTTAATTACTGCTAATCTCTCAAACTCATCCATATAATTAAAACAAGTATTTAAATAAAAGAATATAGTATAATGAATAAATGCAAATGGTTGATGATTGGGTCGACAACCCCGTGCAATAAATCATGCAGAGGTGAATTCTGCGGGTATCATTTACAAAGCGTTCGTAATGGTTCTCTTGGCCCCCTCCCGTGCTTGGTTTGTCACGTCGGTGTAAGAGGAAAATCGCAGTTGTGTATCAATTGTGTCGGAAAGCGATACAGGGAACTAAAACGCTATTACGATAAACGAATAAAAAACGCCGTCATCGACCCCACCGCCGACAAAATCATCAAAACTCCTCAAGACTACATTGAAAGGTTTATAATTAAACCAAATAATGAATTAGACAAGTAATATTATTATACAAATGGACCAAGAGTTCAGACCTCACCCTGTGTTTGTTAATTACGAGGCATCTCGCGACGGCATTGTTAGGAATCGTAGACTGAAGAAGCCGGTTGGATGGAAAAATAATCATGGATATTTGATGTTTGGTGCCGGAAAAAAGAAGTATTTTGTTCATAGGGCGGTATTTGAAGCATTTAACGGATTAATCGAGAATGGGCTTGTTATTGATCATATTAATAATAATAAGACTGATAATTCTCTTACAAACTTGCAAGCTATCTCGCAAAGTCAAAATACCAAAAAAGGGGAAACTGGTAAATACTCAAAGAAAGCAAAACCCATAAAGTCATTTGATACAACAACTCACGAGGAAAAAATATTTCAGTCGATGAATGAGGCAGGAAAATATTTTGACATTTGTATCGCCTCAATACGAAGAGTAGCAGAACGAGTATATCAAACAGCGATCTCAAAAAGGACCGGACACAGAATTCGATTTTCATATATAACATCAAAGGGAGATAACTCGTTTTGTGATAGCGTCGCATGACAAGAGTTATGTCCCTTGAAGTCCAATTAATGTTGCGATTAATTAATCATTTTACGATGAAAACTAATGAAATACACGCTGTTATCTAACAGCGGTATTCTTTTTTTTAATGTTTTATTTGAGTATTTGGTTTCATTTAAATGCCGTGAAACACCATTAATAAGTATTTAAGGATTCAACGATTCAAGGGAATTCAAATTAACACACACCTTATGACTGACGCCGCTGTATTAGTCACTTTATATATAAGATGACTCGTTATAAGCCTGGGGCTTTCGAAAGCCAATTCAACTAATCAAAACTAACCCACGCTCTTGACCCGGGCGTGTGGTTGTCTTTTGTTCACAATCATGCAACCGGGTTAATTTAATTGGGTTGCTTTTGATTGGTTGAATTGGCCGTAGAGTTCCGCCCCGCCGTTTTATGTTTGTGCTGTCTTGTGCCGTCCCATCATCCATCAATCATTTCATTGTAAATATATTCATCCTTAATTAAGTACATGTAGTGATGTCCCCCCAAGCATATCTTCTGGGCGGTCTACGATGACGTTTGTCACCCTAGGCCTCCCTCCCGGAGATGTATGTTTTGGGGTTCCAAGATGTGAATGTCCTTAATTAAGTATATGTATATGCCTGTAATCTGCCACAACACTCGAGTGGAGATTTACGGCATTGTACTGTCCATGTATGCCTGCAATCTGCCACAACACTCGAGTGGAGATTTACGGCATTGTACTGTCCATGTATGCCTGCAATCTGCCACAACACTCGAGTGGAGATTTACGGCATTGTACTGTCCATACAAAAAACGGGGTCAAAAATGACCCCCAATAATTTTATTAAACTTTAAACTTAAATTTTATTAAAATTTTTGATATTAGAAATAAGATGTTTATAAGAATATGGATTCCCAAGACATCAATAATATATTAACTGAGATTTCAAAATTAAAAAATCAAGGAATTGAATTATCTGATGGTCTCGACAGTGAAAAAATATTATCCGATTATGAGATTATTAACGAACAGTCGAAACGGGGGCGTTTTACCCTGGCCCGCGAGTACTTTTTTATAAAACGATTACAACATACGATTAATGAGAACCTGTACCACAATGACGCAAATGCATTCATTGGACTATTCACTGCCGTTGAAATAATACGAAAAAAACTCGGACGTGTTTATGAACGACGCCGGGAGATTTCTAGTAAGATCAAAAACATTAGAAGGATTATAGACGAAAACTCCGTGGAGCCCCCGATGGTACACTCGGCGGAAAATTTGAAATTTGCGGATCAATTTGCAATAATGGTAGGTGAATCACTTACTACTCGGCTAGCCAGAGAGCGACTAGCAGCGCTTAGAAAGTTTATACCGTTACGAGACAGAGTGAGAGAGAAACTTCAAACGCGACAACAAATGCAAACTGATTTTGCTGTTGGAAGTGAACAGTTATTTGCCCCGGTAACTAAAGCGACTAAGGATGTTACGGCGGCAACTGTACCCGTTCTTGGTGCACTTGAAAAGATAGCGGCAGAGACAAAACAAACAAAAAGGTCTTTAGAAACACTCCCTGCAAAAATAGCGGCTGCTACAACACGGAGGTCACCACCACTCGCTATAACCGAACCACAAGAACCCTATGTTACAATGGCCGACGAGGAAGAACTAGGCGCTACTGCGAAAGAACCAGAAGAAGAAATACCAGAAGAAGAAATACCAGAAGAAGAAATACCAGAAGAAGAAATACCGGAAGAAAAAGAGGGGAATATACCCCGTATTGTACTCAAGAAGAGCACAATAGATCAAATTAGAGGCTTCAGCAACAGGGAAGAATTAATTAATTTTGCTGCCAACAATTTTGCTAAGAGCATACGAGATAAGAAGCATATCAATAGCGGTTACGAGAAAAATATAAAGTCGTTAAAAGACTGGGCAAGAATAGTGTATTTAGCAAGTAAACATAAAGATGCATTACCACATCGTAGTAAATCCGATTACGACGCATTCCACAAGGAAGTTAAGAGTATAACACCAAAAAAAGGAAAAGGATACCCTGTTGGTAAAGAATCCTACGGCGTTACCTGCCCTAATAGTGTTCTCAGTGATATATCACGGCTGGAAGTACTAATCGGAGGAAAACGAGCCGGAAATAACTCTCCGGAAATAATCAATGAGGCCGCTGATATTTGCAAGCGGTTATTTGCAGGCGGTATTATGGACATTAATGCATATCGAACGCTCATAGACGAACTCGTGGATGATTAATTGGAAAACTGGTGTTTTTAATAAGGATGATCATACACTACAACCACGATAAACCAGTACTCGTCTACGTGGTAAACTCGCGATTGCCTGTTTACCGCGCGTACTATGGAGATGGTCTCGGTAGCACCATTGCGGGGTTATTTACAAGAATGGCTCCAAAAGTAGCGCCGTTAGCCAAACAATTAGGAATGAAGGCTATTGATGTTATTCGTGATAAGGGTATTAGTGCCATTGGAGATGTTGCCGGAAAGGCGCTTTCAGCCGCGCGGAACAAACTAATGTCGTTGGTGAAATCCAAGAGATTTTCAAGAAAAAAACAGATGCCATCAACGACAGTGATGCCTGCGAATGTCAGTAAAGTAATAAATAACGCCGTGGAAGAAAAACTAGAGTCGTTGGCGACGACTCAGTCGTTGGCGACGACTCCGTCGTTGGCGACTTCGCCATCAGCCGATGCGGCAACCAACGCGCTCATGAACGCGATAGCGGGGAGTGGTCTACGACGAAAACGACGTTGATGGATTTCAATTGAAAACACCGACATGAATAATAATAAAATGTTTGCGCGAACCGCTGACCCCGCGTTTGATATGGATGCCCCAGTGCGCAGGGATGATTCTGTCCGTGATTATCAATATTATTCTTATTATGCAGCGCAACCCGACCTACGATCGCGAATTGAACTTCAGGTCCAAGATACCAGTAAATACTTTCTGCCGTGTGAAGCGTTTATCGAAATCGAGGGAGAACTCGTGACAAATGCCGCCGATAATGCACCATACGCAGATGACCATCGTGTTCGAGTTGGCTTTGTCAACAACGGTATCATGGCGTTATTTGAGAGCGCCAGATATCTTATTGACGGGCGAGAAATTGAATCAATAGAACGCGAGGTTGATGTTGCAACGACGATAATTGGGTTGGCGAGATACTCGGATGATTATACAAGATCGGCGGGCCCATCTATAATGTTCGCAAAGGACACCACTAATAACGCTGACCATATTCAGTACATCAACGTGCTGGCGGAAAGAGATACCGCAGTTGCTGATCAAGCTGAAGCAGCCAATCCAGATCGCAGAGTAAGACCAGGCGCTAATTTCAATATTATAAAAAGTCTTAACGATAATTACAATATGGGATTCGCAACACGAGTAGGGATGTTGCAAGGACCACGCCGACAGTTTTCATGCGCGATTCCACTCCATCACATATTTGGATTCTGCAGAAATGTTAGAAAAGTCATCTATGGGGCTAAGCATACAATCGCGCTGACGCGAAGGGGCGATGATAACAATGCAATATGGCATGCTGCTGGCGTCGCTGCCGGTAAAGTCGTTTTAACTAAAATGGCATTGTGGATGCCGATGCTGACTCCATCAGTTACCACGGAAGCACGATTGTTAGCATTTATGGAACAGGGAGGGAAATCGTTGTTGAGTTGGCTAGCGGTAACAACTGATGCTAAAGAGGATAACGTCGCCGATACGTTTACATGGCACCTGGCATCAAAACAGGGTGTTTCAGCCCCGCGTCATATATTCATAGCGCTACAGAATAGGGAACGATTGGGCAGTCAAGAACGCAGCCATATGATATTTGATCAATTAGGAGTCAGGGATGTTTCGCTGAGAATAAACGGACAACAGGAACCATCCGAGGACATACAGCTTAATTACGGCGACAACCATATCGCACGTGTGTACCATCGATTGCTGTCGTATATGGGTCGTGATCAAAACGTCGACACTGGTTTGCAAATATCACAACTTGATTTTAAAAACCTGTATCCGATTTATTAATTTTCGCTGGAACATCTTGATTTAACGAGACAATCCGTCGTTGATATACACTTCCGAGCTCGTATAGCCCCGGGTGGTGTTAATTATAGAGCGGTTGCTGTCATTCTCAGCGATAAATCAATGCTGCTAGAAGGCGTTGGTGGACGAATGAGAATCGTTGATGCGCCAGTGGAAAACATGTAATTGAAAGCACAAAACGCGTTTACAATAAATGTCGTATAGTGTCGTCAGTGTAGAGTTGACTGATGGTCAAGTCAAGAAATTACGATCAAAGTCGGCTAAACAATGCGGAACCACAATAACGCTGAAGCCGTCGCAGATGGCGGGTGGTAATCATAAGATATCGTTGACGGCGCGTCAAATAAAACATTTCAATGATGCGATGAAGAATAAAAAGGGTGTTCAAATAGATTTTTCAGCCGCAGCAATTAAAAACATGGAAAAGACCGGTGGGATATTTCCGCTGTTAGCTGCGATTCCAGCGTTGATTGCCGCGGCCGCAACAGCAGTGGCTAAGGCGGCGGCGTTAGGAGCCGTTGGTACCGCGGCGGGGATGGCATTGAAGAAGGCAACCGGGAAAGGCTACAAAAAAAAACGACCCGTGGCCGGAAAGGGTCTAAGACTACCGGGAACCCCGTATTCATGGTACTCGGGAAAGGGCCTAAGACTACCGGGAACCGTTTATTAACGCAGGAGTCAATGACTCCCATGTCTAATTTTGATTTAATAGACGCCGCAAACGCGCTAGCGATAAAAAACTTCAGAGGTGTTTTTATGAGGGATCAATTACCGGCGGCACCAAGGAATATTGAAACCGGCATAATTAACCTCGATGGGTCCTCCGGAGCGGGAACTCATTGGGTTGCATACGCGATTGATCCGCGTGCGATCGTCTATTTTGATTCATACGGGTTAGCCCCGCCGAAAGAGTTCATGCGGTATATCCGGGCGTGTTCAGCCCGGGCGTGTTCAGCCCCGGTTTTTTATTCCACGCTGCCAACACAGCAGTTAAGTGACCCACCGATTTGCGGCCGTGAGGTATTGAACGTACTCGCGGCTATTTCATCATCGCGGAAACCACCTCATGTGGTTGTAAACGAATACACTAGTGGGGTCGTAGAAGCTCAACGGATTTTAGAGAATAACATTTGCAATAATAATGATTGATATCTGGGGGCGACCGGTTTCGGCGCTGAAAGAATCCACGGAAACGGCCGCCGCCGACATAAAAAAACTAATTGAGGATGAAATCGCTGATACGTTGAATCTAACAAGTGTTGACCCGGGCGAAATAGTTGTATTTCAAGACCGCCAGGGTAAATTGAAATCCGGTAATGTGTCACTGAATGATGTTTTAACACGACGGCGTGATGCCACCGAGGACACTATCGCGTTGTATACCAGCGACGGACGACTCAAACCGGGTGAACATATATTGGAGATAACGAATAGGATAATATCAACCCAAGACGATCTTATAAAGTTGAGGGAATTTATGATCGAACTCAACGTGCATGTGAAAAAAACTACCGATAGTTTTTTGGGGATCCCGACGGTAACCGAACCAAATCTTGCAACAATAAAAAATACTATTTCGGAGTTTACAACGCTGTCGGGCCAATTTTACACGTTACGAAAAAATTTTAACAGGGTTGATAGCGCCGTTGATAAATTCCTTGGTAAAAAAAATGTCAAACCGGATGAGATTACAACAACTATAAATGATATCACTGCGTATGGACAGGAAATATAAACAATTAAAACTGATGTTGCAACGAACAAAAGGAGTGTAGACGCGCATGAACGGGAAATAGAAATAATCGGCGCTAATGTTGCAACGATCATAAATAATGTAGACTCGCATGGACGGAAAATAGAAACAATCAAAACTGATGTTACAACGATCATAAATAATATGGACGCGCATACACAGGAAATAGGAACAATCAAAACTGATATTGAAGCGAACAAAAAAAATGTAGACGCGCATACACAGGAAATAGGAACAATCAAAACTGATGTTGAAGCGAACAAAAAAAATGTAGACGCGTATTGGCGGGGAATAGGAATAATCAAAACTGATGTTGCAGCGAACAAAAAAAGCATAGACGTGCATACATATGAAATAGGAACAATCAAACTTGATGTTGCAGCGAACAAAAAAAGTATGACCGAGAATACACGGGAAATAGAAACAATCAAAACTAATGTTGTAACGATCATAAATAATGTAGACGCGCATGGACAGAGAATAGAAACAATTAACACTAATGCTATAGCGAGCAAAAAAAGTATAGACGTGCATGAAGGGGAAATAGAAGTACTCAAAATTAATGTTATAGCGAACAAAAAAGTATAGACACGCATATACAGGAAATAAATACACTCATTACTAGGGTTGCAGCGAACAAAAAAGATGTGGACACGCATATACAGGAAATAGGAACGATTAAAACTGATGTTGAAGCGATTAAAGACGGACTACCGAGAGTAGCAGAGCAATTCGAAAAAATAAAAATCCCTCATGAGAACATCATCAACACAGTATACACAATTCGGCATGGATCATTCGATTGGACTCCTACACAGAATACAGTAAATATTACCGCAACTGTTAAGGGCATTTATCGATTGACACTGGTTTCAATGATGCAGTTTAATATATTATCGTCGAGTTCATCCGGGTTTAACAATACAATATCAACAATTATAGACAGGAACGCAACTGAACAGTTTACAATTTATGCAGTTGATAGAAATCTAGCCCGGGCAAACATTACATGGTATGTGGAATTTGCAGCGAATTTAAGTAATTAAAAACACTAGCTCTTTTAAAATAAAAATGACCACCAAGGAAGTTGAATCAGAGGTATCACCGACGTCACATCAATATCGATTCGATACCGCAAAAGAATTCTCCGCAAACTTGAAAACGCTTTCCGAACAATACCGTGCAAAAATAAAAAAATACCGCCGAAAAATAACCGCCATCGACGCGGTCGTGTACTCGGTGTCGGGTATAGTAGCTGGCGCCGGTGTTATTTTATCCACGGTGACCACGATAGCCCCGATCGCTGTTCCAATCGCTGTCTCCGCGATGACAACAGTTGCTGGAGTCGCCAACGCAATCACTAGGAAGATATCATCGTGTTTTCAGAAAAAACTCAACGAGTATACAGTAAAACATCAAATAGTATCCGACGCGTACTCGAAATTATCCGGGTTGATCTCGTTGTCGATTGATAATTTGTTCGTATCCGATGTTGAATTCTCCACGATGGTCCAGTTGTATAGCTCCGCGATGTCAAAAATCGAGGATTTTCAACTGGAAGCCGGAACCACCTGGTTGTTGAAATTAGACACTAAAGACAACGAATAATAATAATGTCGCTGAACCCCGAAGGGTTTCAATTACTTCAGCGGATCGCGGAGAACACCACTCCGGTACAAACAAATATGATATCAATAACGTCAACGAAACCCGAATTCAGTGTGAACTTCCCGTCGCCGGTTCCAGTGAAGGAAATAGCGCTGGCAAAATTGCGAGTATATCACAGTTGGCCTAATATTCGAGCGGACGCATTTAACGGACAACAACCTAATAACTCGCTGGTTTTTGCACGGACAAATAAACCCGATGGGACCCCAGACTGGGAGGAGGTTACAATACCAACTGGGTCATACCAAATAGAGCAAATCAATAAAGAATTTCAACGCAGGATAAAATCGATCACAGGAAAGGAATCAAAAATCGCTCTTACGGTTCATGAACCGACGTTATCGTCGACGATTGAAATAAGCACACCGGGGTATATGGTTGATATTTATAACAGTTCAATAAGAACCATACTAGGATGGCCTGAGAATCCACCCGCGGACGCACCCCCCCCCCCATCAACTGTCCTCAGACACGATAACGGAGATGATGGCAGGCATATTGCTCCATACAACGTAAATATTGCATCGGTGATAGCGATTAATCTAGTGTGTGATGCTATCGAAGGAAGTTACCAGGTGGATACCAAGCAATCAAATCAGGCTCAACAGGGATATATCCTTTATTCGTTTTCACCAACAGCCCCTCCGGGATTTTTGATCATTGAGAGTCCGATTAATCCGGTCTATATGCGATGCCATGATCGGTTTTTAACGAGAATTAATTTCAGACTTACCGATCAGTCAAATAACCTAATTGATCTGCAAGAGGAGGAGTTAGTGATCACTCTGTTTGTAAGATCATAGCAGCAGAGGGGGCGATGACATCGACGCGGTCGTCGATGTGCTTACCGGACGCTGACGACGCTGGGGATCGACGCGCAGAAGGTGTTAATTAAACCAAATGACGTTTGGACGATCCCCCAACGACGTCGTCGTTTTTTTTTTACCAGGCGCTGACGACACTAGATCGTTGAGTTGCAGAAAGTAATAATTAAGCAAAATAACGATTGGACAAAATGTCCGATTCGCCCCCTCTGCTGCTACACACGCGAATAGTCAAAACATAACCAAAGCATACTATCCACACAAGGAAAGGTGCCATAACCAACCACATTATACACTATCCACACACGCGAAGAAGCAAAATCTAACCCAAATCTACTATCCACACACGAGAAGGAGCAAAAATCATAACCATAATATACTATCCACACACGGAATAGTGCCATAACTAACCACATTATATACTGTCAATACACGCGAAGAAGTCAACACATAAACAAAATATATTATCTACACACGGAAATGGGCCATAACCAACCACATTATCTACTATTCACACACGCTAAGAAGCAAATGCAAACACAAATATACTATCCACACAAGCGATGGAGCAAAAACACTAACCATAAATTACTATCCACACAGAGGTGAGGAGCGGAAACAAACCCCAAATATATATCCACATATAGGGAGAAGAAAAAACTATTATATACTGTCCACTAAACCCAATATCTACTATCCAAACACGGAAAGGAGAAAAACAAATCCCAAATATACTATCCACATAGAGAGAATAAGACAGATCTAGTATATACTCTCCAAAAACCCCAGTATATACTATCCACACACGGAAAGGAGAAAAACCAAACCCCTGTATATACTATCTACACATGGGAAGAAGAAAAAGAACTAGCATATACTAAAAATCCCATACTATACTATTCACACACGGAAAGAGAGTAAACAAAGACCAAACATACTATCAACACAGAGGGGAGGGAAAACAAGCCCCATATATACTGTCTACACAGAGAGCAAGGACGAAAACCAAATCCCATATCTACTATCCACACAGGGGTCAAAATTAAACAAATAAGCCCCATATATACTATCAACACAGAGGGAAGAAGACAAAAAGAAAACAAGACAAAAAGAACCCAATATACACTATCCACACAGAGGGAAGAAGAAAAAATCATATTATACTAACCACACAGAAGAAGGCGAAAACTATTATATGCTATCAACACAGAGTGAAGAAATAACCATTTACATATACTATCAACAAAGACTGAAGAAAATAACCCATTATATACTATCAACATAGTGAAGAAGAAACAGTTTATTTGAAAGCACCTAAGCCCTCATCTAAAATGAACAACTCTACCAATCACCTACCGTTTTTCAAGAAAGGAAACAAACAGAAGGCTTTTCAAGAGTGAAGCGAGTGACATTGCATTGCATTCACCTGTCAATGGTTAACTCTGAATTCTAAAACCAAAACACATGTTCGGAAGAAATGCAACAATGTTCAAGAATGAAGCGAGTGGCATTGCACTGTGTAACCCTGCCCATGGTTAACTCTGAATTTCAAAACCAAAACACACGTTCAGAAAATATGTAAACAATTTCGACCTATTTTCCCTCAGGTTAGACTGTGGATAGAACATGGAGCGTTATGGTGCTGTTTTCTTTTCTTCCCCGCCCTTAGATTTGTAAAACCTTTGCAACATTGTTTGTAGCGTGTGCTGCGAAACACAGGACATATCTTAAATCTGAGATATGTTAAGCAAATGTTATGCAGTCAGTCGACAATAAATATCACAGTAACTTTTTATGAAATTGATGAATGAATGAAAACAAGGAACATATTCCACGTAGAATGTATGGCTGTCTCAATAATCTTTGTCCTATAATACCGCAAGAATAACGGAACCAAAAATGGTGTCCTACGTTTTTTCTTTCTTTACCAGTCATTCTTTCTCTCTCCATTGTAATGTTAAGTCTATATGTCGATCTCTTAAAACACTCCAGACTAAAGTACTGCCCGTTCTACTGTCACCCAATGCAGTAACACTTGTATGTGTGTGCGTGCATGTGTGTGTTAGCTTTCGCTTACACACATATCGTTTTCACGAACATTTAATAACAAAGAAATAATAACCATTGATGTAAATCATTTATTGTAACCGTGTAGGTGTATGTCATCGTTCTAAATGTTTCTAAAAGTCACTTTTGGGTCTACTCGATTGTAAAAAAATAGTCTTCATGAGGTACCAAACAAATTCATTTCTTCACTGGTCGTGTTGGTTCTGTAATCCTATTGTATTTACCACCGTTGTTCTCTCAATCTCTCGATCTCATTCTGTAGCGGATGGAAATGGATTTGAATATGAGATAATTTTATCATATTCAAAATCGCTAGCACAAACCTCTACCAACACATTTTGAAAAATGGTGAGTGACACGGACCGCCATTGTGGTTGCTTTCTCCTTGGAAAATAGATCGTTTCGTCTTCATCATAACAAATTTAATATGATTAAGTTTTACACACTACTTGAGTTTATTTTTGCGTTTTTCAAATGTGGTAATATTTTTATGGACGGAACGAATTTCTTTGGGCGCGAATCAAGACTCTTGAGTGATTTGGACTTTTTAATGTAGCTTTAACAAATTTTCAGCCATATCGCTACGATGTCTGCAGTGTGGCAGTTTATAGTGATGCCTAGCACTGGGGCATCATGCCGCAGACATGTAGCACGATGACCAAACCAGTCACATTATCCTGACACCAGGCCGAATAGTCCTAACACTAACCTCTTAATGCTGAGCGCCAAGAGAGGCAACTGTAAGTACTATTTTTGTAAGTCTTTGGTATGACTCGGCCGTGGACGAACCCACGACCTCCCGCATCCGAGGCGGACGCTCTAACCACTAGGCCACCGGATCAAGACTCTTGGTTTTGCGGCATAAATGGAGAGCTTTGATTCAAGCTCACTTATGTCGTCTTCGAGATTTCTGGCACGGATTTGAGCTAACAATTCAGCTTGTGTTTGAGGCGATACGGCACATCGTTGCCTCTTACTTTCTCAATGAAATCGTTTCATCTTATTGCAAAATTTCATTTGACTAGGTTTCACACGCAGCAGGACACTGTATATGGGGAGAGTGTCTTAGAGTCCGAACAGTATTAATTCAAATCTCAAACGATCAAGAAGATGGAAGAGTCAGCACAGATCGACCTGCTGGTCAAATATGTGCTAAGAGTCATAATAAAGCATAATTCGCAGGCGAGGGTGACAACACAACTTACCCGTCTGGCCGTAGATTTGATGAGAGTTATACGAAAGTGTATAAGTGCTAATGAGGTTTGCTATATCTGCAAGGTAAATGGATTTTTATCTCCAGAATACCTGCTTCGTCCAAGAAAGAGACACAAAATTCTAGATACCTGTTATCGTTGTCAGGAAAAGAGGACACTGGACTGCAGTGTGCCCTAAGAGAAAAGATAAGAAACAGAAATAAGAGGAAAAAGAGGAGAGGAACTCAGAACAATAAGAAATTGAAGATGAGGAAGTACTTGTGCCAGTGAAGAGATGGAAATGGAAAAATTGACAATTTGAGCGGATGCTTTGGCCCTGATGTGAACTTTCATACTAATTTCTAAAGAAGAATGGATCAGAAAGAAAACTTAAGTGTCTCTTGGTTTTGAGCTTTTATAATAAGCATGGTATGTTTTGTTTTATTGACACTGCATCAAAATATGCTCTTTCACCTCTCTCTATCCCTCTGGGTCATTGTTTAGATAGAACTGAAATGGAAGTAGTGTTTTCCTTTACGTACGCACTTTAGGGCATGCAAATGGGTAAAATAATCAGCCTGTTCATCCATCATTTTGTGTCTTTATTGTTCATAAAACGACACACTAACGCCATAGAATAATGGGTTAAATGGATTGTGGAATGCGTGTGTGTGGGTGGGTGTGGGTGATTGGTAGAGTTTACGAGATTACTAGACTAGATTTACAGAAACCGTCGTCGTGATATTGGCAATGCCTGGCGACACATGACGACCACTATCTGCTGGATCGTTATTATGTTGGAGAATATATGGATGGACCCGTACCGTCTCCCATGAGGCACAGATCTTTGGTAAATATTCCTCAATTACGTTACCCAGATGCTGCCGAATTGTATTGGTATCTGACCTGGGTAGTTTGAACGTAGACAATTGGACTTCGGTAATCTTAAAATAATCGAGAACCTTTGTTTTATAACCGGAATCTTAACGGGTTGTTTTAACAAGTATTCGTGTTTAAATGAAAGCATTAGACCTTTTTTTTAAAATATCATCTTTTGGATATTCCGTAATTATCCGCTTTTGGATTAGGTCCCAGTACTTTGACATTTCTATAAATTAATTTCCTCTCGGTAAATAATCAAATCGCGTTGATCGTGGTGGTTTCTTGCTCTTTTGTCACATTGTGTACGGTTAGAATGGTCAGTAATATAATTTGAGAACATCATTGATGAACTAGCATACCTTAAATAATCATCGGAATATCTTGAAAGACCGAGTATCATCGTACCTTTATCGACGTTATTGCGACATGCTTCGATTTGTCTACTATCAATCATATAAACCACACTTTTAAATAACACCATTATTAACGAATCCACATTTCTCTTCTGCAATGCATGAAATAGTGCTATCTCTCAAAATCTATCCTGAACTTAAATAAACGCTTCGGCGGACCAGAAATACCTCGATGTATCTTGAACCTGTATTTCGATTCGCCCCCGTTGGTCTGATTCTCATGCTTTATAAAAATAATATTGATACTCACACAAAGACGCATCTTTGAGTACTGTTGTATCATTGTTAAATGCGGAAGCACATACATGTTTGAAAATTGTTATTATATCACTGCTTCTAAACGATGTTCCAACATTGATCAATAAGTGGTTGATCAGCGACGATGACGGGCCAGACCACAACACGATATTACGTTTGGGGTTGCTTTTTTTATCTATCTCAGCTTCTTTTGTCGGTGATGGCACTCCAGCTAATTCTTTCAACCGCCCATTTGCAGCGTACTTTGGTGGTGGGCATTTTTACTAGAATTCTTGCACTGAAATGCTTCACATTCTGCTGAAGTTCAACTACTAATCGCGCGAGTCTGTCTTTGATCGCCGAGAATGAGTTATCGGCATCATCACCAGTAACGCTAATACCCTTCTCACGAACAACTACGATGGTTTTCGTGCCTAATTGTTTTTCAATCGGGATAACTTTTGGGGCCATCATTGTAAATAAACCTTGAACACTATCGCCTAGTCCATCTCCGTTGATCATTTTATAAATCTGTAATCGTGAATTTATCACCCTGACGTTTTCAAGTCCGCGTTGGATATTATGTTTAATCATGTTATTTTGTTAGTGCCGATCTAAGTGACCACTCACTGTAGTAATCGTCGGCAATTTCATCGATCAGCGACCGATAGACGCTATTGTACATGACGCAACCGGAAAATAAATGCTGATAAAAAGCATCTACTTGATATCCCATGATTTCGTGGGAATTATTTCCGTCTAGTCTTCCAGCAATCAAAATTTCTAGTCGATCAACATCAGCGAGGATATTATTTGGACCACGTTTATCCTGAATCACAGGCGTTTCAGAGATTATATTACCACCTTGTTTCCTACGAGGTCAGTCGCAAGTGGCGAGGCCACTTCCTGTTGCGTGTTCTTCCTCTACACCAGGAAAACTGGGATATTTTGTGCAATAATATGTCTCCAAGTAATGGCGTTTTAGCAGCTTTATTCACTCGTTTCAAATAAAGGCTGATATTTCCCTTTGATTTTAGTAATACCATGGTATTTCCTAAACAAGCAAATGAACACACTTTGATTCTGAAACATCATCGGTCTCTGGATCGAATAATTTATCACGAATTCATTATCCTGCTGCAGCAATTGATTGCTATAGGGTTTGCTTGAAGTGTTATAAAATCTTTTTCGGCAAATTCGGCGGATGTTTTTTTTTACTTATTTATCAGATTCAGGTTTTGCTGCAACAAGATCGCTCACTTTAGCTATTTCATCACGAGCTTCATCGATTCTACCAATTGCATCCACTATTTCTTTCTGTAATGACGATTGAGTAGTAGCTATTTCGGCTGGAGGCTATTGTACAATCTTTTTGGTTTTTTTCTTGTTCGTTCAGCTATTTTTTGGGGTGATTTAGCGGTTAGTTCCAACGAGAGAAGACTATCTTTAGTGGTTTATGTGACTGCTTTAAATAACTGTTCTGAACCTCTGTAAAGTCAACATGAGCATCCTGGATTTGTTTCAACTCTTGTTAGACAGAATTGCGGTCTGGAAGATACTTCTCAATTTCATCTAGTCCTTCTCGGGCTAATTTTGCCGTAGGAGATTCCTTAGTAACCGCAGAATAACTCATTATTATTACAACAACGATTTAATAGCATAGCATTAAGTCAGCATATAAATAAGGTTTTACTATATTACAGTAAGGTAACGTATTTTGTCAGGTACAGCGAAAAGCCGGAATCTAAATTCTACTCAAAATTTAGACATTGCCCTAGTCATACCATGTTGGGTTTCCCATATGAGGCCACTTGTCTTATTGCGCTAAATACTTATGTGCATTAATAACTTGCTGTTATTTTAGAAGGTGAAAATTGATAATTGTTTACTAGTTAGAAAAATCTATACCTGTTACATTAGACATAAATTTTAAAATGCATGAATACTGGATAAATAAATCATATGATTTAAATGCGTGTGCACGTTTGATGTTTGACACGTTTGTATATCGGAATGTTCACAGATATAATATACTGATATATTCTCTGTGAAAACCGCACATTTTGCCGCAGGCTGTTTAGGAACATTCTCGAGTATGGTGATAGTAGATCTATTTCGCTTGACTAACTCTACCAGTGGACTACAGATAATGATTATTCTCCCACTAGGCAATATTCACAGTACGAATTAAGATATATTATTTATCTTTTGTAAATAAAGCTTTTTATCGATTTTATTTCAGCTGAATATTCTAGACCATGAGATAGTTACAAATTATCTAATACGTTATTGATTTATCGTCAGTAGGTGTTTATATTAGGTTTCAACATATATCTCTCAAAGCTACGTAGTCAGTGGTAATATCGTTGGATTCCTAAAAAAATATTGTTATACTTCAAACCCCGGATTCGGCATATATTGCTGGCGGGTTAAACCTAAAGGTATTTATGTGCGGGACTCCAGCCCAGCTCCAACGTTAACCTGACATTCACTGATAATTGATAATCAGCCTCAACCCCGAATAGGGTTGGGATTTGTACCCTAGGGATTTCATCAGGGGTTGGGTGGGAGTAAAACAATTATGAATACTTACTGAATGTCCAGACCATTGAGCGCGTGGCTGAAATTCCTCGATTATCTTTTTCAAAAATACTAATAAAAGCATTCAAGCTTTAAAGCAACAAAATTAATACTAATTTTATTTTTAAAAATAATTCGATTTAGTCATCAGCTGACTGAAAAGGTCAACCTTCCTCGATTCATGAGAAAACAATAACGATGCCACAACATTATATAACGTCGACAGCAAGTTGTTCTATCAACAACTGGTTACTGAAACGGCCTTATATACTTTTTGCGTCACATTCACTTGGTCGATTAAAACCTCTTGCTATGTTGTTCATATTGTCACTAAAATATACTATAAAATATTCACATTTTATGTCACATAATAACACATCACGATGTGTTACATAAAGTTTATGTTACAGTGTGTTGGTCATTCCAACGGTTCCATTTATTATTTTTTGGCGTACTATTTTCCACCTATGTCTTGCCACTTACTTGTCGGTTAACCCCCTCCTGATGGTCCCCTAAAAAATGATAAAATGATAATAAACTATACCCACCCCCACCTCTGAATAAAAACCTTTAAAGAGGGAATAGGCACATGATAAACAAATCAAATAAGTGAAGGACTAAGACAGTGAGTATCATAATTCAGGTATTGTGTTCACAATTCGTACCATTCATACCTAAGTATACCCTTATACACAGTGATGAATATTTGTGTACGTTAATACATTGCCTTTGAACAATTTCAGCGATTTCGATCTCGTAATGAATAGTTTCCCCTTTTATCTAAGGATATCAATAAGAATTCATAAAACAAATACTAAACAAACACATTATTTCAAGTTTGAACTTTTTTAATTATCAACCTTGAAACTTTATTCTGCATCTGTTTTCTTCATAATCACCAGCACCCGTATGCGTCTAGAATGTAGAAATAAATGAGTGAGTGAACCAACCAATCTCAACATAATTAATTAATTAATTGATTAAATAAATAACCATTCCTAATGTAACAATATTATTATCAGTGCCTTATTACTGGCATGAAATCGGAAATGCACTTAAATTATGATTGACCATATCTATATATCTAGCTTAATTAGCTAGCCCACTGTCGGGATATTTATAAAGGTGACAAATATTCTGCAACGACATAAGAACACAATATAAGTCATTTAATTACGTTAAATATAGACGTGAATTATACAATGCCCATGTGTAACTTGAAACATGTACATTATGACTCATAATACCAATCAAAATGAAATCGTAGACATATTTGCCATGTCCAATAAACTGAAGGAATTCTTCTCGTGGCTGGGAACTATGCTTTATGTTTCATATACCAAGTTTAAACTTCTCTCAATGTTCTTAATTCAACAGGCGTTTTAACTCCTAAGACGCGTGAAGTTTGTTATACGTTCTTTTGGCAGGTTTAAATTAATATTTGGTACATTTATCAATTGAACCATGTTGACTATTACTACTACTATTACAACTATCACTACAAATTATACTGCAGTTCCTGTTACCAATACTACTAAACTTAAACTCAATGGTATCAATATGGCAAATGTATTCATCAGGGGTATTGTCTTTCAAGATAGCGGTAACATTTATACTGGATGGCTCATTGTCATTTATATATGACTAAGAAAGAAAATAAAAGACATTTGAAAGCTGGCGTGGCCTATGTTGGAGTATTTGATCCACTTTTGTGTACTTTGTTTAACGCATTCTTGTAATAGTCTGTCTTTAAATAATTGGATAAAATCTTCGTAATCGGTATTTATAAATCTGGATCCCTAACTGACGTTCTTTATAATGTTGAGGCCGGTATGAGTAGGACATTCTTCAATGCACGGACCATTTTTTGATCCTTAGGAGAAGGCAATATATTCCTCTTCAACCACCAATCAAACGAGAAAGCAATCAGTCGCTTGGGTTAGATTTTCAACAGACAACTAAATACTCACTTGCAGGATTCAGTATCATTCTCGTCCTTCACGCATATTTGAACTGGGCTGATCTTTCAATGATCCCTTTCAACTGTAAATTGTTCAAGTCCAGAGATTAGAAAACAATATAGGAGGGTTCTTGTTTAAATTATAATTAAACTCATGGAATGTAAGCAAATGACATAAATAATAATAATAATGATAATAATAATAATAATAAGATATAAATTAAAATGCTACGAACTTAATTACTTCAATATTAGTACCAATTATATATATATATATATATATATATATATATATATATATATATATATATATATATATATATATAAATGCGTGTGTATGTGTGTGTGTGTGTGTTTGGCAAGAAGGAGACAACACTATGAATTATACCTATGTATCATATTCTATATCTTTTATAGAATAACTGTGTTTCATCTAACGCTGCCATTAACACGCACGGTAATCACTCAAAACAAATCCTGTTTAAGAATGTCTACACAAACATAACGATATAATCCTATGACTTTCAATGAAACTGATAATCTTATTAAAAGACACAACACACGCAAGGTCCTACCCGCTAGGAAGTACGTTGTGTTTGTTGTAAAGGTGGATTTCAACTGGGGTCTATAAATTATCTTGAAGAACGCTTCCATTCCATCTGTAAGTTCCATGGCAGACTGAAAACAAACACTACTGAAGTACATTTTATACATACAAAACATGAACGCTATTTAATTTTAGGCGAGTGAAAGACAAATGTTTTCCCCAACTCAGACTTGATGCTGTGAAACATGCAGACAGATGCAGTGTACATTTCTTCTCAAGCACCTTGTCATTTTTGAATAATAGATACCCATGTCTCCCTCAGTTCATAATTAGAGTATGTTCGATTGACGTTTGAACAATTTAATGAATAATATATCGACAAATTTCAGAACAATATCAGCCATCTTTGAGGTATGTGGTAAAATTTAGTTTCTGCTGGTGGAAAACATGGTAGAAATTCAGTTTGTTGAGTTTGTTGTTGTTGTTGTTTTGCTGTTGTAGGGTTTAACCCTATTTTCAGCACAATAAAGGCTATACATGGCGGCCAGAATAAATGGTGGCGGAAGAACCCCGAATGAACAAACGGCCCACAAGAAGCTACTGGCAAGCTTTCTTACACACCCACATTGACCCAACCCGGGACTCGTACCCACGCAGACAAAGGTGAGATGGCACTGATCCGCAAAGGCTAGCGGTTTAGATCACTCGGCCACTCGCGGTCCCCGTTTGTGATGGTAGATATCGAAATATGCAGATGAATACACATCAGTAATGAACTTTTTTATAACTAATCAATAATACAAAACATGCATGATGATCAATCAATAATAAAACCATGTCCCATGACTATAAGCCTTGCTCTATTATTTCCTCAGCTTGTCCTAAACATGTAGTTAACATTTCAATCATCCAGTTTATATATTTTAGTGTATATCAACAATCGTAGTATAAAATAGTAGCTCTGAATATATTCATGAATGTAGTATACTTATTTGGCAATTAATGTGGATTATTTTCATCATTATGCAAGATTTGTTGAACAGTTGTATCACTGTTATATGAGTAACATATCTTAGACTGGGAAATTAGCTGTATGTTTGAATATATATATATATATATATATATATATATATATATATATATATATATATATATATATATATATATATATATATATAGATATATATATATATATATAGATGTTCTTGGAAACATATTTAATCTTCATGTCAGAATGAAGGATCATCGATACCCTTTTATAGCGTATTTTTTACATGACATACGCGTGGGGACATTTTTTGCACAAAGATTGCAACGCGTGGGGAAATATTGAAAGCATCTCACCTTCATCACCTTGTCGATGCGGAAATTATAAAGGAAAGTTACAAAAGTATCCCCTCTCCCCCCGGCGTTTTTCCTCTGTCTCGACGGTCAGCTCCCACACTGGCAAAATAAGATATAAAATAGTCGGTAATATTGTTAAATACTATTGACCCTTATTTATCAGCTCGATAACAAAATTCAAGTGTGTACGTTAGATACAGTTTATTTGCATTGATTTAACCGATCATATACGAAAGAAAGTTCATAACAAAGACGTCCAAGTTGTGATAATAACAGGGACTTTTTGTTGATACACCAAATATTGCAGAAATTTTGGACAACACAATCATCCCATATACTGCGTAGCAGCCAATCACATCTTATTCACGTGGTGTTTCTTGTACCTATTAAAAACTGAGAGACAATTTATCAAAGCGTATTCCTGTGAACCAGTACGGTATTGAGAAACAATGTAAACACCCTTTCAAATGTATATCCAATATTTAATTAGTCTGACATCTTTAATTGGCTCACATTGCTCTAGAAATTTCAATACTGAATCGAAATAAACCGTATTCCCAGACAAGGAACATCAGATAGATTGTAAGTGATTAGGACACCGGAAACACAAAATGGATAAAATGTTAAATTTTGTTTTGTTTAGGCGGGAAAAATTAGCAGTAAAAATCAGGGATCCGTACATTCACTATTGCATCCACATAGTGTATACACTAATACAAACACATCGGCATGTTTATAAACAAGACGAATTCAAGTTCATGGCAATAAAAGAGTAGTAGCGTATTTTGGTACATATCAATGCTTAGCAGTTCATAAACTTACATATGTTATGAGCACAAGGAATTCCATGCATTTGTTTGTACTCTCTCTCGATGGCGAACAGTACATTGATTCTTTTGTGGTTTAGCCTAAAGCATAGAGGATTTCAAGCTTACACAGTTGTAGTTCTTTCTTAACCTGATTAGAAAAGCAATGTTCTCTAAACTATACATTTATATAAACATGCAATTGTGTCATTAACATAAAAATTTACGAAATGGTACGGACAATTAAATCACTATACAAACTGTCAGCAGATTTACTCGCAGCGGGCTGAAATCAGTCAATGTCACTACATTCTACATTCGGAATTATCTGCCATCAGGCAAACCCAGTAAGCTCACCTGTTAGGTATCGCCCGCACCTATAGGACGATCGGCTACTCACACGATGTCGAACCCGTTTGCTACATTTTAACATATTAACATAACTGCAAGACAGAAACAAAAATCCACAATGTTCCCATTTTTAGCTGTGGCTACGTGCAATACGATTGCCCAGTTCGGAACGTTCCAAATATGCAAGATCTCAAATGGGTAATGACTTATTATTGAATTTATGAAACGAGTTGAATAATAGCCAGCTTGTGCAAACCTTCGCGAGCAAAAGCTAGACATTATTCAAAGATTTTCACAAATTTAATATTAAATCATTACCCTTTGGAGATTCATTTTATCACATAGTATTTATTTCAGTGGAAATTATTTAGATATAAAGAGGAACGAATAAGTTATTTCATTCTTACAGAGGTTGCACATTTCATTTATTTGGCGTTAAAAGATAGTAATAAACAACGTTAAATTAGTATTAAAGTTTAAAAGCAGATTTTACTTTTCTTACAATCTATAGATCAAAGAGCAAGCGTCCTTCCTAGTAAACGTAGCATTTTACACAGACAAAATCATTTTCAACACATAATGTCCAATGCTAACGATGTCATATTGTTTGATGCAGTACCGGTTAGAATGCAGTAGACGGTCCATATTTATGTAACCTAACATGTCACTGTCACAAGTAAATATTACATTGTTGAAATATTCATTTGGGACAAAAAAGGTTTCTTGGATGCAGAAATTCCCATATTTACTGTATTCTATTAGTGACTGGATATTTGCAGTATTTAATATAGAACAGCAGACTACAGGATATGTAAACAAATTTCATTTTGAGTCGGAATCGCATCACATATTAACCGGGTAAATATGCAGTGGCTGGATAAACATCTGTCAGTTTGGAGACAGGTTTACGTCCACGTACTTCAGTGAACAGAGGTCCGTTTATTAACGTCTTTATGTTAACATTAAAACCACGGTTGTATATAAGGTGGATTACATGCTTCATTACTACCGCTCCCCTCCAACACCAACTTACACATTCTCTATGAAAAGAGCAATATCCTTAGCTTTAGTTGTTGTTGTTGTTTTTCTCTTCTTGGGGTTTTAACCATTTTTCAGGTTGTTTCATGTAGATGTCATAAAAAGCCCATGTGGTGGTAATTTGGCCATATTCAGACAGACGAAACCAGTTTTCATCAATTTCTTTCGTGCATTGAATAAAAAGGAGGCCATAATGTTCATTGAAAACAAAACATCTTGAAGACGAGGATAAAAATGTTTTCCCCCGATAGCAGCCACCCAGCACACAGAATACAACACACTAATTTCATGGGCTTATTTTGGCTAATCAGAATAAAAAAGGTGATATCGTCAAATGTTAAAATAACTATGAAACTGTACATATTAGTACAGGCAAAGTGAACCGACTATGTGAAAATTATCGATTGATAACTGATGGTGTTAAGAAAAGAAACTCTGTTCTGCTGATTAGAATGCATGAAGTATAACGATGTGCCAGCTTATCAAAAAGAAAAAAGAAAAGTTTTGTCGGGCTTGCATGGTTAATTAAATCAGGTTTATGGATACTATTTAGGAAAGAGGATCGTTTATTGCATGCATCAACGTGTGAAACAGATTTTAGACAGCGGCGTGCAACATTTATTGTATGTCATTAAACACAGCATGAATTTAGTGTATGCTATTAAACACAGCCGCCGTGAGACTGATCAGAGATATTGTAAGAGTTTTCATTACTTGACTAGCGCGATAACTTACTCTCATCTGCTAGACAGGACTCAGTCTCAACTATGGCTTCATAACAGGTACAAGCTTGCACCGACTGGCTTGCAACCATCAACAAAAGGCAACTGATTGTGACGGCAGCAGTGATTGCATCTCTGGAGAATATTATCAAGTCGTTGGTTCAAGCTGGAATTAACATAACTTTCCTTAGATATACGATATTAACTAAATCATATTCGAATAGTATCTCCACTTTCTTGAACAGTAAATTTAAAAGTCCTTGACTCAATAATCATATACAACATTATCCAATAAGAAGATCCACTTAGGCAAGTGTAGGACTAAGGATAATGCCCATGATATTGTACAATTTTTACAATAATATTATTGAACTGAGAAAAGAAGGACGAAAAACAAAGGTCTATTCTATTCAAGAGGTGCTACTGATCGTTTAAGTGCGCTAGACTATCAGTTTTAGATGGGGCAGTGATATCTGCATCGTTGGAACGAAAATTGGATTTATGCTGGTTTCTGGAGAGGTGCATCCGATTGTATGTATTATTGTATCGGTGTTATGCACATACATGGTTTCATAGATAACGTCTTAATCATTTTATATCATCAATAACACAATACAAATGCCATACATATGAAATCTTGTTGACATTTAAATGGTATAAAAACCTAAGGAAATATTCGACATTTTACACATCTGCTGTATCATATATTGTACGTAATATTTAACACGGCATGGCCATAATAAATTAAGAATATCAATATCTGGTCTTCTGAATAGAAACATAATAAACACATATCTTCTATTGTCATAATGCCTACACTCTGGCTGGTACAATGATCTCGGCATTGATTGGAATATTATTAATTACTATTCAGTTTTGCACCAGAACTTTCAGTTGGAATATTTCACAAACGTATAACGCATTGACCATAGTTTGAGTAGCTATTCACTGCCAAAAAAAGAAGTTTCAGTAGAAAGGCAAAAATCGTTTTGTCAAAATGAAATGTAAAATATAGAAAGACTCACCGTTATTATAACTTTGGTCCAGAAAGAGGGGATGTCCTCATATTGGTTATATTTATATTAAGCGTTGAACCATGTGTCGCCACTGAGTAATACATTTTATTTCTGGAGGCGATATTGATGAAAGACCATAATTATTTGTATGGGGTTAATGGTGATGGAAGCGTCACTTTCCACTTCCACGCGTTAGAGCGCAGGTGCATTTGACTGCACAATGGTCACGCCAATATATTTACCTGCAATCTGGAGCTTGATAGTCAGAAAAACAACGCAGATTGTAAAATGAAATTGAAATTCCTTAGGGAAAGCCACGGACTCTCCATTGATATATAGACAAGCATTTTATTCCCCTTGTTGGAACTGACATTGAAAAGGATGGAATTAATAGTACTAAAATTTGGTAAAAAAAATAGTACGACCTGCTATACATATGGATGCGAATTACGGTCCAACTTGAGCCAGTCACGTGTATATGATCTAGAAGCATGTTAAAGAAAAGCTGCAAGATGAATTATAGGTCTTGATCAGCGTTCATCTACAAAGACAACAACTAGTAATGACATTAGGTTTCTTCAATAAAATCTGCAGAGCTAATGGTTCACTAGCATGGGAAATTATATTCAGCAGAAGAATTCTTGACCTCTTGATACACGAGAGCGAGAGCATTGGTGTTGTTAAAGATATATATCGTGTTCTTTTTAAATACCAGCTTGGCGGTTTCTTCCACCTATACCTGTACAGCCAATATTCGTCCCGAAACCAATCCGGAGGAGGAGTATTCAAACGTGGAATCATTGTGGAGATCAGCAGCAGAGGGTTGAACATAACTATTGCTGGAACGTTATTTTTGAAAAATAAGGCTTCCTACGAAATTTAAAAAATAATGTGAATAACGTCGAACCGAAGCCTCTAATTTACTGAGAGTTTCTCTAATTGCAGTAGTTGTTGTTGTTACTTTAATGATGTCGTTAGTGTTTTGTTACAATGTATAGCTAGGTTAGCTCGAGAGGGATTAGAAGCAATCAACAAAGTTCTTCCTGTTCGTGATTCTTAGGCAGAAACTACAAGTACGTCAAGAATCTCAAGTTGAAGATGCAGACGACACAGAACAGTTTTGACAGAGTTGCAGAGGCTTCTGAAGATCTTCTTCCATCAGTAAGATAAACTCATGAGCAAACTGAGAAAATAGCAACAGGAACTAAACAAACAAAAACAATTTTACGAGATCTTCTAACCGAGATAGCTGCCGCACAATCTCCCTCTGTAGATGAAGAGATAGTTAAAGGTAATGGAAAAGTTCGTACTGAAATAGCCGATGTGATAAAAGAACCTAAACCTAAAGTAAGAAGAGAAAATCTTGATCTGATTAAAACATTTAGAGAAGAAATTAAAAATGATAAAGAAGAATCATCGTTACCTAAAAAATGTTAATTAGTACATTTAATAGACCTAGTATTTTAAAACCCGGTCACGAAAACGTAACTGAGTTTAACCTTATCAAAAGGATATATCGCATATATAGCAACAAAAAGCAAGCCAGAGATAATGATTTAAGATATAGAAGACTTGTTAAAAAAGTACGAGGACTTTATAATAAGGAAATGCAACAAAAACCTCTTCCGCCACAACCTCCTAGTCAACATCCTTTATATCGGCTTCCTACACCACTGCAACAAATAGAACGACCTACACATATTTCCCAACTAAAATCTTCCATTCCGATCCTTCGATGAAAATATGAATTTGCTCATCAACAACAACCATCTTAACCGGTGCAAGAGATGATGTTGGAACTTGAAAAGACTAGAGAAGAAAGGATACAGAGAGAAGAAGAAATGAAGCAAGGTAAACCTAGACGGCTGGAGATATTGCGGTTTTCACTAGGTAAGGAATGAGATTCTGGCGATGCATTTTTGGCGCTACTGGAAGTGTTTTGTCAGCGGAAAGTGGTCTTATTGCTTGTCATAACAATGTTCTTTCTGACATAGAACGACTAGACATCCTCATTGCTGGGAACCGTGCTGAAAATAATTCCCCAGAAATTATTTATGAAGTAGCTGATATTTGCTGAAGAATATTTACAGGCATTAACATGGACACTGATGTTTATCAGTCTCTTATCGATGAAATCTTTAATGATTATCACAGTGATTAGACAAATAAATAATAAATAAGATGATCGTACATAATGCTCAACGTGGACCTGTAATGGCCAGGGTAATGAATTCGCGATTACCTATTTATAAAGCGATTTACGGTCATGGGCTCAGTTATGTTGTCAAGGGTCTATTTAGAAGGATACCCCCTAAAGCAATACCGATTCCAAAGTAACTAGAATGAAATATATCGACGTTGTTCGTGATACAGGTAATGGTGATGTTGTTCTTGTTGCCGGTAAAGCATTTTTGCAAATCAAAGAAAAACTACCACGATTAATACGACGAAAACCTCTGCCACCAGTGAAACTGGTCAGCACTGAAGTTATGCCTGCAAATGTTAGTAAAATAATAATTCAAGCCGCAAATGAAAACCTAGCAGAGCTAGCTGGTGTGTCACTATCAGATAAAGAAAAAGAAAAAATATAAGTGCAAGTCTGATAGCCGGAAATGATCTTCGTGTTAGACGAAAGCTATTACAATAAAATGTTCAAACGTGTACCTGACCCCGCATTTGACATGGGCGCACCAGTTCTCAAAGATGAGTCTGTGAGTGATTATCACTATTATTTGCATGATGTATGTGTACCTAACGCACATGGAATAATCGAAATACAGGTTCAGGATACAAGTAGATACCTTTTGTCCACTGAGGCATTTATCTTGGTCGAAGGTTGACTTTTAAATGCAGATGATACAGCATACGGAATTTGTGATCGCGTTGGTTTTGTTACCAATGGTGTTATGGCGTTATTTAACAGCACTATATACTTGATTGACGGAAACATGATTGAAACTTGTGACGAAAATGTCGACGTTGCCACGAGGATACTTGGCAGTGCGCGATACAGTGACTGTGGGGGTGTAGTGGTTGTCTAGGGGTGGGGTTCTTCTTATAGACTTTAACGAATTATGAGAAGTTCCCCTGGTCCTTATTCAGAAGGTTAATTCTGGACACTATATTAGTTATTGACTAAATATATTTATGGCTACGAGCCCCCAGTCAGCAATGCCGACAGTTAAATTAAAAGAAATACAAAGATGAAATTTAAACAATAACAATTTAATAAATGAAATTTAAAAGAATTTAAAGTAATCAATGTCTCTCTTTCACCCAATGATCCCTTTGATCATCATTTGAGTTCACAGTGTGAGGAGATTTTTCCCTTCTTGAGTGCTACTCATCTAAATCTCTTCGTTCCCTTGTCTTTCTCTCCTTTCGTGATCTCCACTTCCGCTTCCTCTTCTATAATCCTTGTTCCTTGCCGTTATCTTGACTTCCGGTTCCTCTTCTAGTATCCGGAACCCTTGACGGTATCCCTTGAGGTCACCCGAAATTCACTCGGTATCTCTAACCGTCACCCGAAATTCTCTGAACTTCTCTCGTCCCCGGAAATTCTCTGAAATTCTTTCGTCCCCCGAAAGCTTCCTGTTGAAAGGTATAATGCATTAGCATAGGGTTATAAAAATCTTCCCTCACACTACGTCACTGAACTGAACCATCAGTTTAAGGCGGGACATTTGGGTCGCGCATGCGCACACATCGAAATTCCCATACACTTCCGCCGCTTACAAAAATGGCGCCATAACACAATCACACAAAGGATTCAAATATCTACATACTGGGCCCTATCAGTATATACATACAAAATATTTCAAATATGATTGTACTAAAATATTACTACGATTAGTAATATGACTATCTATATATTTATATATATTTATATATATTTCCTACACAAGCGTACCAAATCCACAATATTCACATTCAAATGGTGATAAACGGCAATCCGTTACTCAATGGCAAAATCTATCATTACGTAAACAAATTTCTTGTCTACCAAAATATAACTACGCAAAGAATTACAATATTAATTCTTATAGCGGCTAGCGAGCAATACAATTCTTCACAAATACAAATCGTCCTTTCAAAAGGGCGTAAACGTAATAATCCACGAAATAATATGCACACATATTACCAGCGAAAGAAGAGAACATTTTCGCCTCACAAATAAGGTGTACATAGTAACATTATGAATAATGATGCAACGAATCAACATCGTAATCAATCGTAAACAAAAGTACTAGCTAAAGTCATGAAAAAAATGCAAAATATTAAGGTCATAATTAACTATTCATACTTCAATACAAGTAAAATGTATACATACGACAAATTCTCTTCAATTAACAGCAGTCGTATCAAGCAGAATCAACGTAACATCAAACTTACCTGATCGAAGCTATTTCATGAATTTCCTAAATTCCGCCAATTTTTACGAATGGCTAACGGAGTGTGTGTCACTGCGACTCTTAAACACCAACTGACGAATTTCAGGCTTGTACAAGTCTTATGCCAGTTTCTCGAATCAAGTCCCACCTACAACGCATCCCGATTGGATGGCGACGGACTCTGGTCATTTGATCGAACTGTCAATCATAAAAATGTCAGTCTGTGTGTCCCCATGTACTGTCCAGCCTACCATTGTCGGCTTCCGGCTCTTTGAAGTTGTCTACGTCACGTGTTCCCATGTACAAAGATTCCCGCCAGATTTCCACTCAAGAGCTCAAACAAAGACTGGGTTACGTAAGAGGATTAGCCAACTTAGGTACTTGGAAAAACAAAGCTTACCTGGCTCCACTTACAGACTTATAAATACATGTATAATACAAGGGGTTGGGGTAAACATCACATCCCCCCACGCTTGAGAATAAAATCAGGATTTTATTCACTCAAACTAAAAAAGCAAAAGTGTTACACGATATAAAGAACAAAATCAGCAAAATGAACTAAATGCTAAACTGAGTATGAACACGAAAATATAACAAATGATCTATATCATTTCGGCGCTTCTACTCATGAAATCTGCGCCTACGTTTTCAGATCCTTTCACGTATCTGATCTGCATCTGGTACTGCTGTAAAAACAGCGACCATCGCATCAATCGACCATTGGACAACTTTGCCTGCGCCAGATAGGCGAGTGGTTGGTGGTCGGTCTCCAATATGAACTTACGTCCATATAGGTATCGTTCGAACCGTGATATGCCGAACACGATTCCGAGACATTCCCTCTCCGATACTGAGTAATTCTCGGCAGCAGACAACTTCCGGCTGCCGTATGCGACAGGAAAAAGTGTCTTGTCATGCTCCTGGAGCAGTACTGCTCCCAGTCCCGTGTCGCATGCATCGGTGCGCAGAACGAATTCTTTATCCAAGTCCGGTAGACGAACAACTGCGTCGGATGTAAGTCTATCCTTTAGCGTTTGGAATGCGTGCTCACACGCATCTGTCCAAACGAACTTACTCGGGGTCCGTTTCTTGGTTAGGTCAGACAACGGGCCCGCAATCGCGCTGAAATTAGCGACATACCTCCGGTAATATCCGGCCAGTCCCAGGAATGACCTCACTTCCGTTTTCGTGGTGGGGCGTGCGGCGTTTCTCAACTGCTCCACCTTCGACTTCTCTGGAGACAGCGTGCCTTGGCTCAGGGTATGTCCTAAATAGTCTAATGTCCTGAAACCAAGGTGACATTTGGAAGGGCGGGCTGTCAAGCCCTCCTGACGTAGCCGCTCCAAAACGTCAGCTAACAGAGCGAAGTGTTCACCCCATGTCTCTGTAGCTAACAAGAGGTCATCCATGAAGTTGTGGACACCCCTATCGCGCAAGGGCTCCAAAGCTTCCGCATCATTCTGGTAAAGACGCTGGGCGCGTTTTGTACCCCGAACGGCATCACCAACCATTGGTATGTCCCGTCGGGAGTACCAAAAGCAAGCTTCGGTCGGTCTTCTTTCCTTACCGGAATTTGCCAATACCCCTTGGACAAATCCAGTTTGGAAATATATTTCGCTTTCGAGACCGAAGCGAAGATATGTTCGGGGTCAGGTAGCATTTCAACTTGAAATTCTGTCACCTGATTCAGCTTCCGGTAGTCGACGCAGAACCGATGGGTGCCGTCCTTCTTCTGCACAAAGACTACTGGTGAGCTGTACGGAGAGTCGGCAGGTTCGATTACTCCCAGAGCAATCATCTGCTCGATTTCTTCCCTTACAACTTGTCGTTTCGCGTGGGGCAAGGGGTAGGGTTTACGCTGAACTGGTCGGTCGTCCACCATCTTTAACCCGAACTCGACAAGCGTCGTCCTCCCGGGTTTTTCTGTTAGCACGTCGGAATATCCGGCCAGCAAGGTCTCTATCTCGTCCCGCTGCCCTTCAGTTAACATGGGGTCACACTCCACGTCCGACGGAGTCTCGGCCCTCGTTAATGGACAGCTCGGGACAGTGTTAGCACCTTCCGTATCGCCTTCGATATCCTCGGTGACTATCGCTGCGACAACAAAATCGCTGGCGGTCTCCCTTTCCCGGTACCTCTTGAGCAAATTGGCATGGTACAATTTCTCTTTCGTCGGTAGCTGTATCCGGTAGGTTTGACCTCCGACCTTCTTGGTGACGACGTATGGACCCCTCCAGGAAACTTGCAACTTGTTGTGTTCCTGGGGCAACAACAACAACACTTTGTCCCCTACCTCAAACTGACGTGGTTTTGCGCGCTTATTGTAATTTTTCGCCTGTTGAGCCTTAGCTCGTTTGAGATTTTCTTGCGCGAGAGAACAAACCTCTTCCAGTTTGTTGAGCAAGTCCGCGACGTACTGGTAGGTAGTGCGTACTTCCTCTACAGCGTGGTCGTCTGTCCACAGCTGTCTCAGTACGGCGATTGGGCCGCGCACGGTTCTCCCGTACAAGAGTTCAAAGGGAGAGAACCCCAAACTCGCTTGCGGTACTTCCCGGTATGCAATAAGCATGGCCGGAATATACCGGTCCCAATCCTTGGGGCGGCCTTCGCACAATTTCTTGAGCGTGTTTTTCAAGGTCCCATTAAACCGTTCGACCAATCCGTTACATTGGGGGTGATACGGTGTAGTCGTGAGGTGTTTAATCGACATGAGACGATTCACCTCCGCCATCACACGACTCATAAATTGTGTTCCTTGATCGGTCAAGATCTCGTCGGGCACTCCGACTCTTGACCAGATCGCAAACAGAGCTTCCGCGACGGTTTCCGTGTCAATGTTACGCAACGCAACGGCCTCCGGATAGCGTGTAGCATAATCGACAACCGTTAAAATATATCGATTTCCGTGCGCAGACGCGGGTTTTATCGGTCCGATTAAATCCATGGCAACACGTCTAAATGGTTCATCGATAAGGGGCGTACTCCCCAAAGGGATGGGTCGCTGATCCGTTTTCGGTGCCATTCTCTGGCATTTGTCATAGGAGAGACAAAACCGTTTTACGTCTCCCTGGACCCCTGGCCAGTAAAACTCTTTTACAAGAAGGTCACGCGTCTTAGCAATTCCCATGTGTCCACCCATGAGACTCTCGTGTGCAAGTTTCAGTACTTCGCAACGCTTTTCCTTTGGCACGACGACTTGCTTGAAGTGTTCGTTGTGTTTCCTGGCGTGGCGATACAAGATTCCCTTCTTGTAGACAAACTTCACCGCGCCGTTCGGAGTTTCCCTTTCTGTTCCCGCTTCTGCGTGTTTGTGCAACTGCGCCAGAGTTGCGTCCTCCTGTTGCAGCTTCCTTAACTCCGCTGGAATAACATTACTAACCGGTGTCGATGTAACTTGGATTGGCTTTTGTTTCGGCTGTCGACTCATGGCCCTGGTTTCAACAGCACTCACTGGCATAGGTGTGCAGGTTTCGGGGTTCGGCTGGGGTAACACATAACGGCAACCCAATATGACGTCATGTGATAGCCCCTCCAAGCAAGCAGCTTCAATTTTCCCCTTCACGTATGGTGAATCGAGGTCAATGACAGCTACTGGTAATGAGTCACGCGCGCAGTTCGCGTACTGAACTTCTATTACCTCCCCTGTATAGTCCTCCGGCTTGACATATTTCTTGTCGACAAGCGCGGAAACGCTGCACCCAGTGTCATACAAGATGGTGGCGCCTTCACCATTGACAGTTGCGGCCGCAAGGTTGGCTGGGTTGCGACTCGCTTCCGGCACACATTCCTTCTTAGCTACGACATTCACCTGGGTCTGCCTGCCCTTGGGACAGTCCCTGGCAAAATGCCCCAGGCGCTTGCAATTAAAACATGTCGGCGGCCCTCGCCGACTTGCAAGTCCGGGTTTCGTGGGTGAGGCCTGTCCAGGTCGATAGGCGGCAGCCCTACCTGTAGGTGCCCCTCCGACCTTCCCGTCGCCCTGACGGTTACGGACAGCCGGCTCAACCTCCCCCATACGACGCGACTCAGAGGGTCGGGGTCGGTCAGCAACCCCGGAACCTCCACTCTTCGAGTGCGCCTGCTCGTATCGCTCCGCCATGTTAGCGATCTCTTCGAGCGTCCGGTGTTCTCTTTCTGCTAAGAAAACTGTCAACTCGCGACGGTAAGTACCCAGGACATGTTCCTTGAGTATTACCTCGCGTAGCCCTTCGTACGTGCGTTCGACTTCGGCCATTTTCATCCACTTCTCAAATAAACCTCGAACACGGTTGTGGAATTGAGAGTGGGTCTCTGTTACCTTCTTCACCGAGTCCCGGAAAAGTTTCCGGTAAGTCTCGGCGGTCAGCCGGTAATGGCAGAGAAGCGCCTTCTTGAGGGCAGTGTAGTCATCAGCCTCTTCTGCAGTTAAGCCGTGGTAGACTTCCCGAGCTGCACCTTGCAAAAAGGCTGAGACATTAATGGCCCAGTGCTGTTCAGGGACCTGATGAGCGCGTGCGAGTTTCTCAAACTGGACGAGAAAATCGTCAATAGCCTCCTCCCTATCATTGAAGCGTGACATGTTGATCTGGACTATCCGGTGGTCGATGAAAGGTCGGCCGGTTGTTCCAGAGCTTGTACTGGCGTCGTCCCGTCCGTTGGTCCTAGCTTCAACTCTGACCTTTTCCATCTCCAGAGTGTGAGCGAGTCTAGCTAGCTCCAGCTCTTTCTGGGCGTCTCAGTCCGCTGCTATCTTGGCTAACTGGGCTTCTCTTTCCGCTGCTTTTTCGGCCTTCCATTCCTTGATCCTTTCTTCTATAAAGGTTGCCAGGCGATCTCCCTCGTATCCAAGATCTTCCGACCCCATGGCGCGGTATTCCTTTATCATTTGTCGTTCGGTAGCCATTATACTAATGTAAAGTGATACCTTGTCTCAAAATTCAAACAATATACAGATATTTGTAATACCAGTTTAAATACTTACCTGTCGACAACAACTAGTTTCGTTCAGGTAAGATATTTGTTCGATATCTGCTTCACACGTACTGCTATGAATGGAAGATCTACAAAGCCTGCACATATGACAATAAAAATACAAGATGAGAAAATCACAAAATTTAAAATACAAAGAATGGAAAATATCTCACACTGTTCACTAATACTTCTACCAATAACTTTAAGTCCCAAAATAATATATATGTCTAATTCATATCCCGGACGAAGCGCCCACTGTGGGGGTGTAGTGGTTGTCTAGGGGTGGGGTTCTTCTTATAGACTTTAACGAATTATGAGAAGTTCCCCTGGTCCTTATTCAGAAGGTTAATTCTGGACACTATATTAGTTATTGACTAAATATATTTATGGCTACGAGCCCCCAGTCAGCAATGCCGACAGTTAAATTAAAAGAAATACAAAGATGAAATTTAAACAATAACAATTTAATAAATGAAATTTAAAAGAATTTAAAGTAATCAATGTCTCTCTTTCACCCAATGATCCCTTTGATCATCATTTGAGTTCACAGTGTGAGGAGATTTTTCCCTTCTTGAGTGCTACTCATCTAAATCTCTTCGTTCCCTTGTCTTTCTCTCCTTTCGTGATCTCCACTTCCGCTTCCTCTTCTATAATCCTTGTTCCTTGCCGTTATCTTGACTTCCGGTTCCTCTTCTAGTATCCGGAACCCTTGACGGTATCCCTTGAGGTCACCCGAAATTCACTCGGTATCTCTAACCGTCACCCGAAATTCTCTGAACTTCTCTCGTCCCCGGAAATTCTCTGAAATTCTTTCGTCCCCCGAAAGCTTCCTGTTGAAAGGTATAATGCATTAGCATAGGGTTATAAAAATCTTCCCTCACACTACGTCACTGAACTGAACCATCAGTTTAAGGCGGGACATTTGGGTCGCGCATGCGCACACATCGAAATTCCCATACACTTCCGCCGCTTACAAAAATGGCGCCATAACACAATCACACAAAGGATTCAAATATCTACATACTGAGCCCTATCAGTATATACATACAAAATATTTCAAATATGATTGTACTAAAATATTACTACGATTAGTAATATGACTATCTATATATTTATATATATTTATATATATTTCCTACACAAGCGTACCAAATCCACAATATTCACATTCAAATGGTGATAAACGGCAATCCGTTACTCAATGGCAAAATCTATCATTACGTAAACAAATTTCTTGTCTACCAAAATATAACTACGCAAAGAATTACAATATTAATTCTTATAGCGGCTAGCGAGCAATACAATTCTTCACAAATACAAATCGTCCTTTCAAAAGGGCGTAAACGTAATAATCCACGAAATAATATGCACACATATTACCAGCGAAAGAAGAGAACATTTTCGCCTCACAAATAAGGTGTACATAGTAACATTATGAATAATGATGCAACGAATCAACATCGTAATCAATCGTAAACAAAAGTACTAGCTAAAGTCATGAAAAAAATGCAAAATATTAAGGTCATAATTAACTATTCATACTTCAATACAAGTAAAATGTATACATACGACAAATTCTCTTCAATTAACAGCAGTCGTATCAAGCAGAATCAACGTAACATCAAACTTACCTGATCGAAGCTATTTCATGAATTTCCTAAATTCCGCCAATTTTTACGAATGGCTAACGGAGTGTGTGTCACTGCGACTCTTAAACACCAACTGACGAATTTCAGGCTTGTACAAGTCTTATGCCAGTTTCTCGAATCAAGTCCCACCTACAACGCATCCCGATTGGATGGCGACGGACTCTGGTCATTTGATCGAACTGTCAATCATAAAAATGTCAGTCTGTGTGTCCCCATGTACTGTCCAGCCTACCATTGTCGGCTTCCGGCTCTTTGAAGTTGTCTACGTCACGTGTTCCCATGTACAAAGATTCCCGCCAGATTTCCACTCAAGAGCTCAAACAAAGACTGGGTTACGTAAGAGGATTAGCCAACTTAGGTACTTGGAAAAACAAAGCTTACCTGGCTCCACTTACAGACTTATAAATACATGTATAATACAAGGGGTTGGGGTAAACATCACATCCCCCCACGCTTGAGAATAAAATCAGGATTTTATTCACTCAAACTAAAAAAGCAAAAGTGTTACACGATATAAAGAACAAAATCAGCAAAATGAACTAAATGCTAAACTGAGTATGAACACGAAAATATAACAAATGATCTATATCATTTCGGCGCTTCTACTCATGAAATCTGCGCCTACGTTTTCAGATCCTTTCACGTATCTGATCTGCATCTGGTACTGCTGTAAAAACAGCGACCATCGCATCAATCGACCATTGGACAACTTTGCCTGCGCCAGATAGGCGAGTGGTTGGTGGTCGGTCTCCAATATGAACTTACGTCCATATAGGTATCGTTCGAACCGTGATATGCCGAACACGATTCCGAGACATTCCCTCTCCGATACTGAGTAATTCTCGGCAGCAGACAACTTCCGGCTGCCGTATGCGACAGGAAAAAGCGTCTTGTCATGCTCCTGGAGCAGTACTGCTCCCAGTCCCGTGTCGCATGCATCGGTGCGCAGAACGAATTCTTTATCCAAGTCCGGTAGACGAACAACTGCGTCGGATGTAAGTCTATCCTTTAGCGTTTGGAATGCGTGCTCACACGCATCTGTCCAAACGAACTTACTCGGGGTCCGTTTCTTGGTTAGGTCAGACAACGGGCCCGCAATCGCGCTGAAATTAGCGACATACCTCCGGTAATATCCGGCCAGTCCCAGGAATGACCTCACTTCCGTTTTCGTGGTGGGGCGTGCGGCGTTTCTCAACTGCTCCACCTTCGACTTCTCTGGAGACAGCGTGCCTTGGCTCAGGGTATGTCCTAAATAGTCTAATGTCCTGAAACCAAGGTGACATTTGGAAGGGCGGGCTGTCAAGCCCTCCTGACGTAGCCGCTCCAAAACGTCAGCTAACAGAGCGAAGTGTTCACCCCATGTCTCTGTAGCTAACAAGAGGTCATCCATGAAGTTGTGGACACCCCTATCGCGCAAGGGCTCCAAAAACTTCCGCATCATTCTGGTAAAGACGCTGGGCGCGTTTTGTACCCCGAACGGCATCACCAACCATTGGTATGTCCCGTCGGGAGTACCAAAAGCAAGCTTCGGTCGGTCTTCTTTCCTTACCGGAATTTGCCAATACCCCTTGGACAAATCCAGTTTGGAAATATATTTCGCTTTCGAGACCGAAGCGAAGATATGTTCGGGGTCAGGTAGCATTTCAACTTGAAATTCTGTCACCTGATTCAGCTTCCGGTAGTCGACGCAGAACCGATGGGTGCCGTCCTTCTTCTGCACAAAGACTACTGGTGAGCTGTACGGAGAGTCGGCAGGTTCGATTACTCCCAGAGCAATCATCTGCTCGATTTCTTCCCTTACAACTTGTCGTTTCGCGTGGGGCAAGGGGTAGGGTTTACGCTGAACTGGTCGGTCGTCCACCATCTTTAACCCGAACTCGACAAGCGTCGTCCTCCCGGGTTTTTCTGTTAGCACGTCGGAATATCCGGCCAGCAAGGTCTCTATCTCGTCCCGCTGCCCTTCAGTTAACATGGGGTCACACTCCACGTCCGACGGAGTCTCGGCCCTCGTTAATGGACAGCTCGGGACAGTGTTAGCACCTTCCGTATCGCCTTCGATATCCTCGGTGACTATCGCTGCGACAACAAAATCGCTGGCGGTCTCCCTTTCCCGGTACCTCTTGAGCAAATTGGCATGGTACAATTTCTCTTTCGTCGGTAGCTGTATCCGGTAGGTTTGACCTCCGACCTTCTTGGTGACGACGTATGGACCCCTCCAGGAAACTTGCAACTTGTTGTGTTCCTGGGGCAACAACAACAACACTTTGTCCCCTACCTCAAACTGACGTGGTTTTGCGCGCTTATTGTAATTTTTCGCCTGTTGAGCCTTAGCTCGTTTGAGATTTTCTTGCGCGAGAGAACAAACCTCTTCCAGTTTGTTGAGCAAGTCCGCGACGTACTGGTAGGTAGTGCGTACTTCCTCTACAGCGTGGTCATCTGTCCACAGCTGTCTCAGTACGGCGATTGGGCCGCGCACGGTTCTCCCGTACAAGAGTTCAAAGGGAGAGAACCCCAAACTCGCTTGCGGTACTTCCCGGTATGCAATAAGCATGGCCGGAATATACCGGTCCCAATCCTTGGGGCGGCCTTCGCACAATTTCTTGAGCGTGTTTTTCAAGGTCCCATTAAACCGTTCGACCAATCCGTTACATTGGGGGTGATACGGTGTAGTCGTGAGGTGTTTAATCGACATGAGACGATTCACCTCCGCCATCACACGACTCATAAATTGTGTTCCTTGATCGGTCAAGATCTCGTCGGGCACTCCGACTCTTGACCAGATCGCAAACAGAGCTTCCGCGACGGTTTCCGTGTCAATGTTACGCAACGCAACGGCCTCCGGATAGCGTGTAGCATAATCGACAACCGTTAAAATATATCGATTTCCGTGCGCAGACGCGGGTTTTATCGGTCCGATTAAATCCATGGCAACACGTCTAAATGGTTCATCGATAAGGGGCGTACTCCCCAAAGGGATGGGTCGCTGATCCGTTTTCGGTGCCATTCTCTGGCATTTGTCATAGGAGAGACAAAACCGTTTTACGTCTCCCTGGACCCCTGGCCAGTAAAACTCTTTTACAAGAAGGTCACGCGTCTTAGCAATTCCCATGTGTCCACCCATGAGACTCTCGTGTGCAAGTTTCAGTACTTCGCAACGCTTTTCCTTTGGCACGACGACTTGCTTGAAGTGTTCGTTGTGTTTCCTGGCGTGGCGATACAAGATTCCCTTCTTGTAGACAAACTTCACCGCGCCGTTCGGAGTTTCCCTTTCTGTTCCCGCTTCTGCGTGTTTGTGCAACTGCGCCAGAGTTGCGTCCTCCTGTTGCAGCTTCCTTAACTCCGCTGGAATAACATTACTAACCGGTGTCGATGTAACTTGGATTGGCTTTTGTTTCGGCTGTCGACTCATGGCCCTGGTTTCAACAGCACTCACTGGCATAGGTGTGCAGGTTTCGGGGTTCGGCTGGGGTAACACATAACGGCAACCCAATATGACGTCATGTGATAGCCCCTCCAAGCAAGCAGCTTCAATTTTCCCCTTCACGTATGGTGAATCGAGGTCAATGACAGCTACTGGTAATGAGTCACGCGCGCAGTTCGCGTACTGAACTTCTATTACCTCCCCTGTATAGTCCTCCGGCTTGACATATTTCTTGTCGACAAGCGCGGAAACGCTGCACCCAGTGTCATACAAGATGGTGGCGCCTTCACCATTGACAGTTGCGGCCGCAAGGTTGGCTGGGTTGCGACTCGCTTCCGGCACACATTCCTTCTTAGCTACGACATTCACCTGGGTCTGCCTGCCCTTGGGACAGTCCCTGGCAAAATGCCCCAGGCGCTTGCAATTAAAACATGTCGGCGGCCCTCGCCGACTTGCAAGTCCGGGTTTCGTGGGTGAGGCCTGTCCAGGTCGATAGGCGGCAGCCCTACCTGTAGGTGCCCCTCCGACCTTCCCGTCGCCCTGACGGTTACGGACAGCCGGCTCAACCTCCCCCATACGACGCGACTCAGAGGGTCGGGGTCGGTCAGCAACCCCGGAACCTCCACTCTTCGAGTGCGCCTGCTCGTATCGCTCCGCCATGTTAGCGATCTCTTCGAGCGTCCGGTGTTCTCTTTCTGCTAAGAAAACTGTCAACTCGCGACGGTAAGTACCCAGGACATGTTCCTTGAGTATTACCTCGCGTAGCCCTTCGTACGTGCGTTCGACTTCGGCCATTTTCATCCACTTCTCAAATAAACCTCGAACACGGTTGTGGAATTGAGAGTGGGTCTCTGTTACCTTCTTCACCGAGTCCCGGAAAAGTTTCCGGTAAGTCTCGGCGGTCAGCCGGTAATGGCAGAGAAGCGCCTTCTTGAGGGCAGTGTAGTCATCAGCCTCTTCTGCAGTTAAGCCGTGGTAGACTTCCCGAGCTGCACCTTGCAAAAAGGCTGAGCCATTAATGGCCCAGTGCTGTTCAGGGACCTGATGAGCGCGTGCGAGTTTCTCAAATAGCCTCCTCCCTATCATTGAAGCGTGACATGTTGATCTGGACTATCCGGTGGTCGATGAAAGGTCGGCCGGTTGTTCCAGAGCTTGTACTGGCGTCGTCCCGTCCGTTGGTCCTAGCTTCAACTCTGACCTTTTCCATCTCCAGAGTGTGAGCGAGTCTAGCTAGCTCCAGCTCTTTCTGGGCGTCTCAGTCCGCTGCTATCTTGGCTAACTGGGCTTCTCTTTCCGCTGCTTTTTCGGCCTTCCATTCCTTGATCCTTTCTTCTATAAAGGTTGCCAGGCGATCTCCCTCGTATCCAAGATCTTCCGACCCCATGGCGCGGTATTCCTTTATCATTTGTCGTTCGGTAGCCATTATACTAATGTAAAGTGATACCTTGTCTCAAAATTCAAACAATATACAGATATTTGTAATACCAGTTTAAATACTTACCTGTCGACAACAACTAGTTTCGTTCAGGTAAGATATTTGTTCGATATCTGCTTCACACGTACTGCTATGAATGGAAGATCTACAAAGCCTGCACATATGACAATAAAAATACAAGATGAGAAAATCACAAAATTTAAAATACAAAGAATGGAAAATATCTCACACTGTTCACTAATACTTCTACCAATAACTTTAAGTCCCAAAATAATATATATGTCTAATTCATATCCCGGACGAAGCGCCCACTGTGGGGGTGTAGTGGTTGTCTAGGGGTGGGGTTCTTCTTATAGACTTTAACGAATTATGAGAAGTTCCCCTGGTCCTTATTCAGAAGGTTAATTCTGGACACTATATTAGTTATTGACTAAATATATTTATGGCTACGAGCCCCCAGTCAGCAATGCCGACAGTTAAATTAAAAGAAATACAAAGATGAAATTTAAACAATAACAATTTAATAAATGAAATTTAAAAGAATTTAAAGTAATCAATGTCTCTCTTTCACCCAGTGATCCCTTTGATCATCATTTGAGTTCACAGTGTGAGGAGATTTTTCCCTTCTTGAGTGCTACTCATCTAAATCTCTTCGTTCCCTTGTCTTTCTCTCCTTTCGTGATCTCCACTTCCGCTTCCTCTTCTATAATCCTTGTTCCTTGCCGTTATCTTGACTTCCGGTTCCTCTTCTAGTATCCGGAACCCTTGACGGTATCCCTTGAGGTCACCCGAAATTCACTCGGTATCTCTCACCGTCACCCGAAATTCTCTGAACTTCTCTCGTCCCCGGAAATTCTCTGAAATTCTTTCGTCCCCCGAAAGCTTCCTGTTGAAAGGTATAATGCATTAGCATAGGGTTATAAAAATCTTCCCTCACACTACGTCACTGAACTGAACCATCAGTTTAAGGCGGGACATTTGGGTCGCGCATGCGCACACATCGAAATTCCCATACACTTCCGCCGCTTACAAAAATGGCGCCATAACACAATCACACAAAGGATTCAAATATCTACATACTGAGCCCTATCAGTATATACATACAAAATATTTCAAATATGATTGTACTAAAATATTACTACGATTAGTAATATGACTATCTATATATTTATATATATTTATATATATTTCCTACACAAGCGTACCAAATCCACAATATTCACATTCAAATGGTGATAAACGGCAATCCGTTACTCAATGGCAAAATCTATCATTACGTAAACAAATTTCTTGTCTACCAAAATATAACTACGCAAAGAATTACAATATTAATTCTTATAGCGGCTAGCGAGCAATACAATTCTTCACAAATACAAATCGTCCTTTCAAAAGGGCGTAAACGTAATAATCCACGAAATAATATGCACACATATTACCAGCGAAAGAAGAGAACATTTTCGCCTCACAAATAAGGTGTACATAGTAACATTATGAATAATGATGCAACGAATCAACATCGTAATCAATCGTAAACAAAAGTACTAGCTAAAGTCATGAAAAAAATGCAAAATATTAAGGTCATAATTAACTATTCATACTTCAATACAAGTAAAATGTATACATACGACAAATTCTCTTCAATTAACAGCAGTCGTATCAAGCAGAATCAACGTAACATCAAACTTACCTGATCGAAGCTATTTCATGAATTTCCTAAATTCCGCCAATTTTTACGAATGGCTAACGGAGTGTGTGTCACTGCGACTCTTAAACACCAACTGACGAATTTCAGGCTTGTACAAGTCTTATGCCAGTTTCTCGAATCAAGTCCCACCTACAACGCATCCCGATTGGATGGCGACGGACTCTGGTCATTTGATCGAACTGTCAATCATAAAAATGTCAGTCTGTGTGTCCCCATGTACTGTCCAGCCTACCATTGTCGGCTTCCGGCTCTTTGAAGTTGTCTACGTCACGTGTTCCCATGTACAAAGATTTCCGCCAGATTTCCACTCAAGAGCTCAAAAAAAGACTGGGTTACGTAAGAGGATTAGCCAACTTAGGTACTTGGAAAAACAAAGCTTACCTGGCTCCACTTACAGACTTATAAATACATGTATAATACAAGGGGTTGGGGTAAACATCACAGTGACGATTATACAAGATCGGACGGTCCAACAATAACGATTTCAAAAGACATAACTGATCATCCAGAAAACAGAAACGTAACAATGAAAGTAGCCGGAACCGAAGATGCATCAATGAATGTAAATCACAACTTAGGACAGAACGTCAACTCAAGCATGTCAATAACGCCAAACAATCAAAAACCGGTGATAAACTCAATCTTTCTCCGGATGCCATTAAAGACTGAGTCAAAACCGGTGATACAGTTCCACTTGTTGCGGAGATATCGGCGTTAATAGCAGCTACAGCTCCAGCCTTTGCAAAAGCGGCAGCATTAGGTGCTATTGCAACCGCCGTTGTAATGGCATTAAAAAATGCGACAGGACAAGGAATAAGAAAAGATGGAGTCTAATATTACCAGGAACTCCTTATCGATACGCAAAGGGTTTGAAAATTCCAGGAATAATTCTTTAGTCTTTCCTATGCCAAATTTGTATTTACTTCATGCTGCTAAGAAATGAAATATCAAATATTTTAGAGGTGTTTCTTTGTGCGATCAGTTATCGTTCAAACCAAACAATACTGAAACAGGTATTATCAATCTTGATAATAGTACAGGCGTTGACACTCGATGACTGGCATACGCGATAAATCCACGCGAAATTATTTATTTTGATTGGTATGGGTTCACATCATCAACATAATTTATGAACTACGTGAAATCAATAAAAACTCCAGTCTTGTTTTCAACATTGCCAACACAGATAATAACCGATCTGCCAATATCCGGGCGTGAAGTAATTTGTCCTGGGGGCTATATGAAAATCAACCTCACCACCTCATAAAGCCGTGCACGATTATACAGGTAGAATATTTAAATAGATCTTAAAGTATAATGGTATATATTTACAGAAGGTCCCTTTCGTTCAAAGAAAAGAAAAAAATCAGTGACGTAGATTTGTCAAAGTACGCGACTAAAGATGAACTTCCTGAAATTATGAATCTTTATATTGTTGACCTAGATGAAGTTATAGTTTTTAGGATAAAGAGGGTGTTTTAAAGACACGTAATATCAAACGGAGCGACATAGTTCGTAGAGTTGTCGGTGTTACCACGGACAATATTCCAGTATTTACTGACGGCGATATAATCAGAGACTCAGATATATCAGTCGCGACTATTAGAAATGAAATAGCAAAATCTGTTGCTAATCGTTTAAAATCAACAGGTGATACAATGACAGGTGAACTTAGCATGACTGGAAATAAAAGTCATTTTAAGAGATCCAACATATGATTAAGATGCCGCAACAACAAAAAAAATATGTAACTAATAACTATAACACAGTAGATACTAAAATATCCACGCTGAGAGCAGAGTATGATGTTCACGTAATTATGTTCTTAAATACTCGCAGAAATAGTCAAAACTTTAATAAAATCGCCGATGGTTTATTTGGAAATCCGTTGACTGTTGACGTGAAACTCTCTGCTATTAGCACAAAACTCGATGATATTAAAACAGCTATGTCAGATATTGAACCGATTAAAAACTTGATGTCGTAAGAGGAATTCCTGATATCGTAAAAAAATTGATCTGATTAAAATTCCCCACAAGCAGAATGTCAATAAGATATACACAGATTCATCAGGATTTTCAACAAGGTCATAGCAAAATAACACTATCAAACATAACACGGAAGTCACTGGTGTGTATAGACTGTCTGTGGTCAGTGGCGCCCAATTTTTTATGTTTACTACGTATCCCTGGCGTCATTCAACTGATATGCTTTTCTGGAACCGTGTCTGTAGTGTTAAATAGCGGAGACGAATAATCATTTATACTGGAATCATCTGATAAAAAATTAACTGCAGTCTTACTCATTGTGTCTAAAATTTGAAACACCTAAATTGATTACTAAATAAAATATAATGAGCCTTCCGAACGTACATAATTTTAGGAGCGACAAGTGCGTGAATGGAAGGCTAAACTAAAAGCAATCGTCGACGAGTATACAATTATTCTAAAAAACACCGTAGACACGCAGTGTTTTCGACGTTGTGGTTTATTCGGCGTCTGCTGTTATTGCACACAACAACAATTGCTGGTCTTTTTGATATCATCGGAAAAAATATATACGTGTACAAATGCAAAATTAGGCAATTATGCAAAATTACATACAACGATGCTGAAGTATTGTAAATTATCTTCGTTAATACCGTCAAGTTTTCACGACGGCGCAATATCAGATCCTGAGTTTAACGCGATGGTTAAAACCTACAAAGACTGTAATTTATTTAGATTGTCGGGATTTAAACAGCAATAACAGAACTACTTCAACAGATCGCCACTAAAACAGCGCCTTTGAAAACCACGATGATATCAGTAAGCTCAACCAACCCTGAATTCAGCGGTGGTTTCCCAACTGCAATTCCAGTGAAAGAAATTGCTCTTGCACAATTGCGATTATGTTACAGCTGGCCCAATTTAAGATCAAAATCATTTGTTGGATAACCAGCAAATTATTCTCTTGTATTTGCAAATATAAATCTCGACCGTGGAACACCTGACTGTTATTTTGTAGAAATACCGAAATGTAGTAATCAAATACAACAGATCAATGATGAATTACAGCGCAGAATAAAATCTATAAAAAAGAGAATCAAAAATAGCTATAACGGTTCACGAACCGACGTTATCAGCAGCGATGTAAATAAATTTACCAGATTACGCCGTAGACATTTATTCTTCGTCGATTTGATGTGTTTTAGATTGGTCCAAAATAGCTCCACCGGTGGCTGCAGCGATACATGAGTCAACGGGGGCTGGTTTTACTTCGGATAAACGCTCGTACTGGGGAATTACTACTGAATATGAATCATATACTACGTTGTGGGAATCTATAAGAGCAAACCTGGAAGTCGGGTATTTAACACAATACAATGAAAATGACGTGAGATGGTTATATGATTAAAAATATCCAATCCAGGATGCTGGCGTCGATGAAATCAAAATGATTTTTGTTATTATTAACCAAATATACGAACATCGACGAGAAAAATTACGTCAGCGTTTCACCGAATATCTTTTTGACTTAACGTCTACAAAAAATGAAATTATCAAACAAGTAGAAAGATTAAATCAAATTGCATTTGAACTTGATTGGTATATCGAAGTATTATTATACGATCATCAGTCAATTCAGTAGGCAGAAATAAACATATAGTTTTCAATAAATATTCAACAACAGAAGCATATCTACCGATATTTAATTTTTCTGGATATAACGCAGCCGAGTTAAGAATAAAACAGTCAATGATATCATCGATGAAATTTTCCTAAAATACTTGAAGAATGGAAATAATAAATCCACCAGCAAATATTATCTGATATAATATTGATAGATATGACGATGGTCGACATATTTCTCCGGGAATTGTACATATAACTTCAGCGGTTCATCTTGTAGTTGATGAAATCATTAGTTATCAAACAGATCTTGAAAAATTAAATCAAGCTCAGCAAGGATATATTTTGTTGACTTTTACACCTCAAGTACCTCCCGGGTATTTAATCGTACAATAACCGATGAATCCGGTTTATTTACGATGTTATTATCAATAATACATTTCAAACTGACTAACCAGACCGGCCACTAGATTGATTTAAGGACCGAGATTCTGAGTATAAATTTATATGTAAGATCATAGGTATTTCTTTTATCGTGTAGAGTGTTTTACAAATTGAATCAAGATGTATTATACAACATCCCTACATGTGTGAGTTTTTATACACGACGCAGCCGTACTTGAAAATGCCATCAGATCAATAATGACACCGTCCCAGGTCAATACAGAACAATTTAGCGTTAATATAATTATTGATGAATACGGCAAAGAAAACGTTTTGTTGACGCAGGAATAATTAAATGAACTGCAGAAAGAACATATTACTATGATTACGAGTAATATAGATCAGATTCAGAATTATGCACTTTATTGTATTGAATTTGATCGTCTTAAAAAATGTTGTATAATTCTGAATAATAATCCTTGACAAAGTCAAATCAATTAAGTATGCTGTAACAGAATTTATTTTTTTTCTACTGATTTTTCATTAATTTGATTGGTCAAACCTCACGCAGTTATCTAAATTCCCACCTTTTTGCTAAAGAAACAATCAAAATCAGACATAATTCGGTAAAACAAACTTTACTTTGGACAGTTTTTTATGACAATTTATCGATAAATCCTAAAATCATTTAGAGAACCAAGTTAGGTTTGACCATTCGGAAATATGCAATATAGCTGACAAATCGACTAAAATTAGTGAAAGAAACGAGGAATGTTGACTAAAGTTCACTAAATCTTTCAATTTCATTACTACAGTAACTAAGAGTATTTTCATTTTCTGACATAATCTTTCTTAATTTTCTCACTTGTGTTCATAATTTTTTGTTCCGTATTCGTCAGACAATTCTGATCTAATTTTCTCGGTTGAAAGTGAGACTAATTCTCCACTTCTGTTTCCTTGACTTCAGTAAAGGATTGGAACATAGCTTGTTGAATTTGCTTAATGAATTTGTACTCCGCTGGTAGAGTATATCTATCTTCGAATTTACGCTCATGTAATGATTCAAAATCATAAATAATTTTTATATGATTTAGTTAATCAGGTCATTTTATGCTTCATATTTTAATGTTTTAATTTCGGAAATAATAGCATTGACATTTTCATAGTTCATTATATAATAAATATATATTTTTAAAACAAATTATTTACACAATCCCATGTGAAAACCTAGACTGACGACCGACCTTCTAGCAGTTTCAGATGGGGTTAAATAGTTACAGTAGATCTAAGTTTTAAAATCTACGATTTAAATTAAAATGTATTTACACAACTCCCATTTGAAACCTAGATTGCCAAACGACATTCTTGCAGGTCCAGAGGACACGATCTATTTACACAACACAAACCCATGCGAAATCCTAGATTGCCAAACGAAATTCTAGCAGGTTCAGAGCACGATATATTTACAGAAAACCTTAAGTCCGTGGACGGCACAACACTCATGTGAAATCCTTGATTGCCAAACGACATTCTATCATGTTCAGTAGACAGTATATATATATATATATATATATATATATATATATATATATATATATATATATATATATATATATATATATATATATATATATATATATATATATATATATATATATATATATATATACATATATATATATACATATATATACATATATATATATATATATATATATATATATATATATATATATATATATATATATACATATATATATATATATATATATATATATATATATATATATATATATATATATATATATATATATATATATATATATATATAACATCATATTTAATGTATGTACAAGGACGGCACAAAACATATAGCAGTATATTTATAGTATGTACAATCTTCATTCTAAGGACGGCACAGTACATATAGTAGCATATTTACAGCATATACAATCTTAGATCTAAGGACGGCACAGTACATATAGTACCATATTTACAGTATATACAATCCTAATTCTAAAGACGGCACAGTACATATAGTAGCATATTTAAAGTGTAACCAATCTTAGTTCTAAGGACGGCACAACATACAATTTTAAACTTAATTCAAAGGACAGCACAGTACATATGCGGGCAGTCTTCTCTACGTTCAACAGATTTGGGCACTCTCGCCATATTCAACCCCGGGAGAGTGCCAAAGAGCGCCTACCACGTGGTGACTAGGTGGTGTGTTGTTTTCTGTTGAAGTTCGATCTTTTGGTTGGATCCCCCAAATTTTTTAATGAGGAAACCCGCGATTATCGCCACGGTCGACGGTTTCGTATTACTTGTAACGCCGATTGGCTTGTTTTACCGAAGGAGAGAGAATTAATCACAAAATAATAATTTATTTAGAAGCGAATAATATTATAAAATACAGGCGATACCTCTTTACCGCTTTTCGTATCCGTTATAAAGTTATGTCTCTTTGTCGGTCTGTGTCTAGCTCATTCGCGAGATAATATAATAATACCTTTTGTTTATACTTTTTTGAATACGCCGTTTTGTATATTTTATTCGCGACTGACTGCACAGAAGGTATGCAAATATCAAAATACTTGCCAGATGCATTTATTGATTGAAATATTATTTCTTCACCCGTCTCCGAATTTATGGATTTAACGACTCTTTAAAAAATGTATTTTCCTGTATTTCCAAATTTGCAATTCTCGCTCTGTGTGATAGCTCGCAAATTATCTAAAGAGTAATCGAGTTTAATAATGCCGATATGATCGAGCACAATACCGTCTTCGATTACCCCACGGAAACATTTGTATATTAATTTATGAGAAAAATATTTTTTCTCCCCAACATTAACTCTAAGATAACCATTATTATTAACAGCACCGACTGTTTTTTTAAGTCGAAGATTTCTGATTACACTATCACAAGAAGCTTCATAATTCTTGATGAAAGGATGTCTTACAAATTCATTTTGCTCCATTTATATATAATATATTTGTCTAAAAATCTCCTTTGCAAAACTAGCTGTTTTCACATTTCTTATAACTATATTATTGTTGGTGTTATTTTTTTAAATAATAATATCGTTTTAGCTCTCTGTACCTTTTACCACCACTTCGCACATGCAACTGCATTTCTCGTCTAACTCCAACACCACACCGTAAAGACGGTTGTTGTCCTAGACTCCCTCTTCACACGATTTGTAAATGACATCCTCTTCATTTACGAAGACTTTGTTACACGGAGATGTAGATCGTATCATTAGCCACCTATATTTGTTCCTTGTTTGAATCATTATCTATCTATCTATCTATCTATCTATCTATCTATCTATCTATCTATCTATCAATATATCTATCTATCTATCTATCTATCTATCTATCTATCTATCTATCTATCTATCTATCCATCCATCCATCCATATATATATATATATATATATATATATATATATATATATATATATATATATATATATATATATATATATATATATATATAAATTTAAATAATTGTCTTAATTATAATATGGAAATATCAGCGATTAAATAAACCCTCTGAATATAGATTCGATCTTGAAAGAAGTACCCCTCACTTACCGATGCAAGCTCTGGTTCATCCGACAAAAACTCTAATAAATAGTGTTCGAAATGATAAACAAGAATTTAGCATCGATGGCACATATCACGTGTGACCAACGTTCAAAATCATGCGCCACCGATGGTGTTGCCGAAGGTGTCATCGATACTACAATGAACTATGATCGAGCGAAAACGATTATTAATTAACTCCACGATCAAAACTATTTTTTAGAATAAAGTTTATTGTATTAGCAGAAACATACAATAATACATGGATTATCAGCGAAAAACGTGACCCTGTCCTTCATAATGAAAACATCGCAGTATTAAGTAAAAGTTCCAAGCCAGGAATGTGAACTGGTATTGACAAACCATATTAGGAGCGTATCCTGTGACAGCGGTTATAATGTGAAATTTATCCGCTGAATGATAAACCCAGCGTTGATGATCTTGCGCCAATGAAATTATCAAAATTTGACAGTGTAGCCGAACGAGTAAGGGAGCATTTTACAGACGCGATATGTGGAAATGATTCAACATATTAGTGACGTGAAGAAAATAAACAAATAGGCTGAATCAGTCAAGGATACCGGAGCTACAATAAATGATGTTGCTGAATGAGGAAAGAAATTAAAATTCCGAATAAAAATAAAAATTTTGACGAATCAAAGTATAAAGCGAAAGGAGCATCAATTGAAATCATTGATTAGAATACGTATGCGTGGACTAACGCAGTAACACTATTTACACAAAATCGAACTGTAATATTTTATCAAGGAGATATGTTCCATTTTTGTAACGAAATAAGTAAGAACGATCTTGTATCAGTATTGTTATTTCAGAGTTCTGAAAACAACCATGAATTGATTAGACCAGATGGAAGAATCGAAGACAAAAATAAGTTTGATTAGTTTGTAAGACCTAGCGCCGAAATATATCGTAAATGACCCCTCCACGAAAAAATGAATAACCTTGCGCGGCGATATTCATCGTTGCATATGACTCATGGTCCTGATGAAGTCCGGTCTGAACAATTACTGATTAATTATGTTACCGTTCTTTCAGTCACGGCTCATTTTGCTCAGAAGAAAACTTCGTGGAAACCATCTCGGTTTGATTTTCTTCAAGAAATACAACGTGGTTGCATAGAATATGGACACGGTGGATTGTGAAATATTAAATAAGATTATAGAGATGTAATCTCGGTTGATATGGTCGCATGTTAACCGGGAAGTTTTGGAGTATGGGAGAGCGTTTTATTTATTTTGAGTGATCAGGACATCCCACAAACGAGATGACTAGAGTATCGATAAATGGACCATTACCGGATTTTCACTTGACTGGATTCACCTGTATCGAGACATTCGAGTTTGCTAAAGGTCTTTATCCGATTTGTTATGTCTGGTTTGGTAAACACTTTTCAGAACAAAGTTTGTTACCAATAGTTTTATTACGATATATGATCGATATAAAAATTCTGATATCGTTGATTGTAAGTGATGGAATTAAATCATATCGTTCTCAGATAAAAATTTGATTTCCGCCACAAAAGGAATATTGTTAAGAAGATCCTCATATAACGGATTATGAAAATAAAACAGCAAAGAATCTTGGCCGGAAAATAATCGGTAAATTCACCCAAGTAGGATCATATGATCATAAACGACATTGTACAAGACTGATTATAGATGATAATGAGTTAGATTTTATAATTACTGATACAACGACTAAAAATACATGTATAAACCGATAAACAGTTTTCTTGCCAAATGGAACTAAATTATGTACAATTGTGAGTTATTTAGATGGTGAGTCACCGAATTTTACTCATTTAAGATCTTTAATGCTCGCATACGTTTCGATACATTTATTATCGATGACAGATGGAGTTTCTTATCTGGCTGTCAGAGTCGCTACGGATTCATTTCATATCAATAAGATTACAAAATTGTTAGATCAACTACATGTCGGCATTTATGCATAACGCGGTGAATGGAGAATAATGCGAGAAGAAATACTTGATTATCCTCAATCCGCTGATGTTTCGATTAATGATATGCATTACCAAAAATATCAAATATCAAAATTGTTATCAGCACCATCGGTATTTGTTGCGGTAGCTAGACATAAAACAATTTATCTCAACGGACCGGGTAGTTGTGGTAAACAACTGGTATTATCGAATTAGTTAGGAATTTTGTTATAATTGTATGAACACCTTCACACAGACTCGCAAGAGAAATGAGCGAAAGAAATATTAAATCGTGCACTTATCATAAATTATTTCGATGGAAGGGAGATAAATGGACTCCTGAACGAATCGGCGAGAAATATATTCCAAGAATTATTGTTTGTAATAAAATATGTACGGTGTAGTTAGAAACGCTAAAACTATTTATTGATTGGCTGTTATTGAAGAATACTGCTGTAATAATGTGTGGCGATCACAGTCAACCACAACCTTTTGTTGGATTGTCTCCATTGGAATGGTTAAGGAATTTTGTAGATTGTAATGAGGAATTAATTGATGATCATAGAACACTTGTAGTTTTCAAAGAGTTCACACATTTAATCAGACTACAACTGAACAAAATTCAATGTGGAATAATGCTTTAATTAATTTCAAAAACTTCAATGAACGATTTTCTGTAAGTTTGGAAACCAAACTATTTGATAGTTGCAAGTAGAAAGACAGTTCGTGACACACTTCAATAACAGTTATTAATGTTGCATAAAGAACATATGTCAAATCTACCCATGCCTTTGTGCTATAGACCGGTTAATAAACCACGAGAAAATATCAACGTTGAGATACCAGGATCGTCAGAGAAACAAAATCTTGCATTAAATGATATTGTTTTAGTTCCTGTCATTGTTGTTGAGATCGCGTTAATCATGGACAAAACTCCATGTACTCTAGGATATACAATGACAATTCATTTATCTCAGGGGTTAACTATTTCTAATAGGCGAGTCTGGATCGTCGATGATCGTATCGAACAGTCAAACTTAGTTTATCTCCCAGTGTCTCAAGTCAGAAAAAACATCTCAGCTGCAGATAATTTGCAGAAACTGCTGGCGACAACAACAAAGTCGCGGCGGTAATTGTGTGTCTTCAGGAATTACTTGTAATTGTTCGCGTACAAATCCACGTTGAGGAGCAGTTGAATCTAATCTGTAGATTGCAGGTCTACCCGTGGATCTTACCATGCTAGAATTTGTAAGTGTCTTAATACTCCCAATTTGACCAGTCGCTCTTTATTACGACATTGAAGTTCACCGGGTTCATATAAATACCTGACAGTAACATTACATAATACTGGTTGTTTTGAAAAGTCATGTTGTCAGATTGGTATGTGTTGTTTTGCGATTGCAGCAACTGGTTTCATGACAGTTGTTTGAGTGATTTCATTATCTAACGCAGCTATCACACTTGGTAATCTTGTAACTCATTCTCGAGATCTTATATTTTTCTGAATTATTTCCTTCGCGTATTTATATCCAAGTAACCGCTCAGCAAGTGTTGGATTAAATCGTTCAACAATTGCCTGATCACGATGAATTGCAGTATGCCATCGTCTTATTGTGATGTTATGTATTTTTATCAATAAGGATACTACACCCTCAAATTCTTTAATTATCTGAACGTAATTATATGAATGTAATTGATTTATCAGCATCACGAAATCAAGAACCAGTCAAACATCATCCAGCTTTATCAAATTATATCAGAGCAATTATCATAGGTCCATCTGGGTCTTGTAAAACACAATTGCTACTTAATTTGATAAGAATATGGATCATATTGGACAAGTTGCATTTAGTAGCTGCGTCAGTTATTCATCAGCTATGCTACGAATTAAAGATGTCAATGAAAATGCAAAATCGTTAAATGACGATGGCAATGATACTATTGAATTTATTACTGATATTGATGAAGTACCATCTGTAAATGACATTGATGGATTTATTAATAATCTCTTATTTTATGATGATGTGATGCTGGATAAACCGTCTAATCCAGCTATAATATTTTCTAGAGGAGGCATAAAAACACAGACGTGATTTATGTTACTCAACGATATACACAAATACCAAATGTGATCAGAGACAACTGTAATACTGTAGTTGTATTTAACGGCCTTGATACATATTCGCTAAGAAATTTTCAACAGACTTGGTGTAGCAGAGACATGAATATAATTAAATTTTAAAAAAAAATATTTTCGTGAGCACAGTCAACCCCACACGGATTTATAAAAATAAATTTACATGATCCTCGATCACCATATCGTATAGGCCTTGATATAATTTTTGGATGAGAGACTGATTGAATTACAGCTGCAGAGGGGAGCGACCACAATGAAGCGTCACGGTAGGTAAACGCGCGCGCATACTTTAAAAAAAAAAAACAAAACAATAACGACATCAGTAAAGTAAAAAAAAATGCTGACCCAATTAGAGAAACTCTCGGTAAGTTTCGGTTTGACGTTATTGACCTTATTTTCTTCGTTTTTGTAGGAAGCCTTTTTTTTAAACATGACGTTCCAGCAATAGGCCTGTTTACGTCCTCTGATGCTAGATATAAACTTTAAATAAGACCTGAACGTTTACATTATGAAAGTGTCAATACTACCCTTCAACCACTTGCTGTCTGGAAGCTTGGTAAATATTTCACTAATATAACTGGAATTTCGGTAATATTGCCTATTTAACTGGGTGTTCAATATCAACAGATAATGAAAATAACTGTAAACTCCGCCAAAGACTGACTACAGACAGAGCCAAGAATATGTTATTATACTGCTAAGCCCTAAACAATGAAAGTACTAGTATGTTTGAAAAAATAATAGATGCAATAGACATTCTAGACTCACACTGGCTTTTATGTCAGGACAATGACTCATTCCTTAATATATTTTTGGCAAGAGAGTGGACATTTTTGATTCTCTGGATGATCAATCGTGGCAGGCATTCATGTGTGTGGTGGTTGATAGAATAAACACAACGTACAGAAACAAATGAACTTGAAAACGATATATGATACTATGAGAATTCATTACAAATGAGACATCCAACAGTATTGGTATATCAAATTGATTTATACCAACACTATAAAAGCCATGTTAATTTTAATATATATAAATGCAACTGTCATGTTATGTCACGGATTACAAAATGGAAATTATACACTTTAACAGGGATAGACTGATTATAGAAACTGTGGACCATTATTTCAAAGAAGATTGCGATATATAAAATCGTACACAAAGGTTGTGATAAATGTACTTTGGAGAGATAGCAAAGTAAGAAAATTGCAAATCATGCAGAATAAATAACTGTACACGACCTCTCTTAATGTTTTCGAAGAAACCCACGGGATAATGGCCGAGAGAAATATGAACTTCTTCCTGGCATCAAGCAAGTAGATTCCCAAAGTCCTAATAATAATAATACGAGGGTTTGTTATATTCTGCATCAAATTGATGACTTGTGCTAGTAACTGATGACGAGATTTTTAACTATAACGATTGTGAGAGACAGGTGAGGGGGAGAGCATAAAATCAGAATTAGTTATTTTTTATTCCTACTTTCTGAACATCTGACATTATCAATATTCAATTGTTTGCATGTAATATATTGCATTGAGACAGTTTTGGATCACATATCGTAACAAGTTCATAATCTCTCCTCCCAGAAGATCAAATTAATAGGACAAAAGCAATACTGTTGTGTCCATATTAGACATTAGATCAGCACCATTTCTGTTTAGAACAGAATAGACAAAATACGTTTTTCCGTAAAGACCCAATGGTAAATAACTTTCTCATGTGGGGTAGAGAAACGATTTTCAGGATGCCTATCATGGTGGCCATACTTAACATCAGATCGGCACCATTTTAATTTAGGACCAAGACATTATAAGAAGTCTGTTGGTGAGAACCTCATATTGGTGTGGATATCCACTCAGAAGTAGTGACAACAGTATTGACAAGATGGATACTGTGTTGGCCATGTTGAATGTTTAAATGGCATCATTTTCATTTAGACTACGTGTGGTAAACTTTTATGTCACTCCTCAAGGACGATTCGTAATAGCAGACGTTGCTTCTTTTCAATGTTTTATCTTCACATTTTTGTATGATAAATCCAATTAGCATAGTTCACTTAAAGTGACCGTGCATGTAAATATCTGAACAATATCATTGGATTTTATTGTAAAATACTACCGCGTAAACAATGCATTACATGAGAAGAATATGACAAATGTTAGGCATTCCCCTGCTCGTTGCTCTAATATATGATCAATCATTTTTGGACTATGGATGGGAGTCGAGTTCTGTACAGTTTTAAATTTCCATTCACTTTCTCAGCTCTCCTTGATTAAGACATATTCTGATTTAGTTTGAAATACATTTTTAGACCAATGGTAGCAGGGGAACCCCATAATGCTGTAAAGTTCAGGTCCCGTTTCACTGTTCTCAAAATATCCATTGTTACAGTGGCATTTTGCAAAGCAAAACTGGTGGTGGTTTGTCATTGTACATATTATACTGGTGGTAGGTAAAATGCAAGGAGTTTTGCACTCAATATAAATGTGGGAAGTAGCCGAAACTCTAGATACCGCTGACATACAAAAACGTAACTTTAAATACATGTACCAACGCCTGTGATGTATATCGAATTTATGATATTGACCGTTGTCAGTAATTGAGTTTAATGCCTACCTGACAAAACTTTTATTTTTGTGTAAACAATATAATAGATCACTAATATTTATCTATGATTCTAGATTATAGATTAAGATCATTATTACTTGAGATAAACGATTACTTGAATTTGAATTTAGGACACTGGGGTTCCTCTTGGGAATTCAATGTGTACTTGCTGCATTACATGTTCTTAGCTGAAGTTTTAGTAAGAGACCTGAACTTGTTTAAAACTTAAAATATTCTCAAAATAACTTTTGACCTGGTTCTGTTATTAAAAATTATTTTACAATGGGAGAATTAACAGAACGTCTTTATTGCATGTCTTAACATTAGTTTTTGAGGACTCAGTTTAGGTTGAATTTCAGTTAATATTTCAGACGATTTATTTCTTTAAAATGTTCACAGGAATTTCAAGGTACTCATTATACCTTCTTAGACTAAATCATTCTTTTGGAATTGTACTAATTTGATTTAAGAAATTTTGGATAATTTCACCCCGATACATGAATACTTTGGATATTTATCATAGATTTAACAATTATTCTGTCATATCGCTACAATGTCTGCAGCGTGGCAGCATATAGTGATGTCTAGCACTGGGGCATCATGCTACTGTCCTACTAAGACACATTATCCTAACACCGGGATAACATGTGCCAACATTAAATTCTTAATGCTGAGCACCTAGCGCGGAAGCTGTACCATTTTTATGGTATGACTCGGCTAGGGTTCGAACCAGCAACCTCTCCATCTAGGATGGACACTCGAGCCACTACGCCAAGAGGACATTGAAATATATTTGTACCAAATGTACTTGCTGGTAAAGCTATACAATCTAAACTTCAATTTCATTTCACGAAAGTGTTATGATGTGGTTGGTACCTGACGTATATCAACACAGGTTAGGAATTCCAAAACGGAAACTTGATAGATATATATTGCAACAAGAAAGTGTTTCTGATTGATAAAGATTGAAAAATAAGCAACATAATAAAGATAGACTTTCCAAAGGCTCCTATTTTAAGAGGCCATGGTCACAATCATGTACTGAAAGCAATAATCATTGTAGGATCAAACAAATCAGTCTGATTGTATTATTGAGAATTATAAGCCATTTATGTTGAATGATTCTATATATCCTGTGGGCAATTCAGCTAAACTAATCGTGATTAAAATATTAAGTGGCACGGGAGATTCTCAGGGTCATTTATTATCAGGTACATTGCCTGTATCTAAGAAAATAATCTGGTCAGAGTGTTCATATTCCGGATGTAAAGTCAGGCTTTGTTTTTCCTCTCCAGTGTAGCGAACTCATGATCATTGGATTACGAAACGCAGTGTCCACCTACTGAGCTGCTATAGCCACATACCCAATACTGTTTGAAACCAAAGAATTAAAAATAAATAGTTTGAAGTTGAGAAGAAACAGAAAAACATTAAATGGTTAAATTGCACTATAATTTAATTAAGTCAGATAAGCATGCATTTATATGACATATATTTCACTGCATACAGTAAATGTTCATCTCCACAAAAATGTTTAATAATGTTTAATTTTTAAAAGATGCAACCCAAGTAAAGTCATTTCAGTCAATATGTATGTCGTTATTGAATAAATACAAGAAGCTGGCCACAGCCTGCATATTGAGCCAACTCATGAACAATATTAGAAATGTTGGTTACAAAGGTATTAAAGTGAAGGAAAGTAACACACTGTACCATTGAGGGTAATCAAAGGGTGTTGACAGATGAACGAAAGGACATTAACTTTCATCTAAGGTGTAGGAGTCTTGACAAAACATGGCATCACAGGAGGACATATGCAATATTGCTGCATTGCAACATGAAAACATCATCTTATTTATCATTACTCGCTGCATGGACAATCTCTATTATAATCAGATAAGGTAGTTCCTTCTAAACTTGATGAAACGTCAAAGTGTCAGTTTCTGTTGGAAAGAACATCAAAAAGCAAGACAATTTCCTTTGTGAAGTGTAAATGTATTTGAGTAATTCAAATAATTTCATCCTTACATATTCAGAGAAAAAAATCAAACAACGTTTAAGTTATCTCTGTTATAATTCCAATTAGATTTTTTCCCTAAGTCCAAAATAATGTGAAAAATGAGATGTGGGCAGCAGGCTTTTGAACACACTTAAAACAGGTGCTAAAATACAAGTCAAAATATGTATGTGACACAATCTCGTCGATTAACATAATAAACATCTGACAAACAGAACAGTTGCATAAACAGATTCATTTGAAAGATGTTTGATAAGTTATACCTTCAGAAGATTCAGACAAACTTGTGTTGGAGTAATACAACTGTTCTAGACTTGCATTTAAGGTATGCAATGTCCCATTTCAAAAATGCTGTATACTTCTTACCAAAGTATGCATATATCAATCTACTATGAGTAAAGACATTGATATGCAAACTTCTTTAAGACTAATTTCAATAATATGTACATATATGTAAAAAGAAGCAAAATTTTAAACAGCATGTAAAGAAAGCGTAATGAATAAATATACTGAAGTAATCTTGACTTCAGAGACAGCACTCTATTTTCTGAAGAAAATATTCGAATTTACATCTTTTGAAACATGGTAATACTTTCAATGATGTTTATGTGAATGACAAATATATAAGAACTACTTCACTGACAGGAAAATTACAAATAACGAAACTATAGATTTGAACACCAATTTAAACTAACTTGCCCTGAAAGCAAATTAATCAAATAACCAAAAGGAAATCTAGGAACACATTACAAACAAAACTGGAAAATCTACCCTATTTGTCAGCGTATAAGTCACTGCGAAGTTTGAGTCGAATTTGCACATTTTGTACTGTTTTTATAATTCATCCATTTATAACTAGATGTTGAGTAAAAGACAAGGAGGGAGCAATACCTCAATTTTGTATTTTGCACTGCTGTTTGTTCCATATAGCATCATGATTGTTTTAAAAAGTTGCAGATCAGCACCACAAAAGGAACTAATAGTACTAAATACGTTTCACGCAAAATGAGTTACAGATAGGATAAAAATAGCAATACTGTGTGAAATGCATTTTAGCAACTTCCATTTTCAGGAATATTAATGGTATGTATTTCAAGCTATTACATTACTGTCATGTTTATCTGAAACTTGTGAAAGAGAAACAGTAATAAACTATATATGCAAGAAGTCATGGTGTAAAAACACCAGAGACAGTAAGTTTCATCCTCCACTATTTTCATGATGCACTGTTTGGACTCAAAGTCATAAACGCCCAGTTTTCATGGGAATGAATCTCTCAATGACAAATGGTTACCTGCCATAAAAAATATATTACACTAATTTTTCTGTTTTGAATCACAGGGACTGGTATTGTTGTTTAAATTTGACCTGTCATACATGTACTATATAATAACTACAACGGAGGACACTTCTCTCCTTGCTCGCGTGACCTATTTAAGAATAAACGATATTTCGAGCTACGCTTTGCTTAGCTTAATACATTTGGTACTTGATATTTAACTCAGGCATGCGACTTTGTAACCTTAACAAAAGTTTGACTTAATATCATAAGTTTAAGTAATGCTAAATCAATTTCCCACGCTGCCGCTAGACATAGCCCTGATCGCGCCCGCTTAATATGCAAGAATAACGCCCTGAATGGAATACTAACTTTTCATTGGCCAACTGAAAATAAGTTATAAAGACGTCATTTTCTTTTAACCAATGAGAAGACATAATTTCATTAATCAGGATTTCACTTGAATATTAAGCGGGTGTGATCAGGGCCATGTCGAGCGGTAGCGTGGGGAATTGATTTGGCATTCCTTGAAAGTATGATATCAAGTCAAACCTTTGATATGGATACACAGTCGAATGCCTGAGGTAAATATCAGTAGCAAATTTATTAAGCTACGCAAAGCGCAGCTTGAAATATTAGCGTTTATTCTTCTTATGTCCTCCTTTGTACTAATTATGTTGTAGATATATGACAGGTCAGTTATAAGCAACGATACGAGCTCTTGTATTTTGAATCAGTAAAGTTCTCATCAAAGTCCTTATGAACTATTTCGATGAGGCAAACCATCCTCTGCCTAAAACTGTCAGTTGCTAAACATGTGTTGCTTATGTAACAAACAGTGGACACCTTCATCAGTAACACTGTTCGGAATACTGTAATGAAATCTCAAGTTCCGTGTGGAGCTGTTGTAACCGATTTTCTTAGGTGGTTCTTTGTTACTGTAAATATCTTTATAATACATTTCATAGCTGAATCAGTGTCCTTTACATTTGCTTTAGGGTCCCCGAGCGGCCAGTGTCTAAATTACTCACCGTTCGTGATTACTGCCGTCTCACCTCCGTCTGCGTGGGTTTCTAGTCTCAGACTGGGCTAACGTGGGTACTTGAGATATCTTGCCAGCAGCTTCTCGTGGGTCGAAGGTTCTCCCTAAGGTTTTCCAGGGTACTTCCTTCACCAGTTATACTGGCCGCCATGTATGGCCTATCTTGTGCTGAAAAATGTCATTAAATCCTTCAAAAACAACATTTGATATGTATGAAAGTACTATGATCTGAAACCTTGTGATACAAACAATTTTACTTTAAAAGTCAATTTCCAACAATCCTTTAATATACTCTTGAGATTTAATTTAATCTGACCTACATAATTTGGTTCCTCGGAAGATGATCATAATAACGGTAAGAATGATAATAAATTGAATTCAAAATCTTCTCCTGTAACATAGTCTTTCGTCTATGATTATCTGCACTTCTCCAGAAATGAGTTATGATGGATGCATATGTACATTGCCCATTATTTTTTTTAAACAAGAGGGTCACAATCTAACTCTGATAGGCAATACTTTGTACTAACAAGTTAACAGTTTTATTAAAATACCATCATGATTTTCCCCACATTTTATTACTTTTGTTTTTGAGACGAAATATCTCCTCAATCAAAATTATAATAAATATAAGAAAACCTTTAGGAATTTTCTGGTAAATTTGAGTATTTTATGTACTACTGTTGTTATTCTAAAACACTTTTTTTCACATGCTGACATGGCCATCCCATTCAGTAATAACATCCAGTTCCACTAACTATAGTCTAAATATACTTCCCCTTTTGTTTGTACCCCCCCCCCCATCAATTTAAAAAGCAAAAGGCACAAATGAGATCAGAAATGCTCAGAACTTAATCAGTTCATTTATTTATTTATAATTTCAAACTTGATTATGTCCAGGGTTGCCCTAACACAGTTATCATCTGAGCACTTCACTTCAAAAGAAGTTTTCATTTTCAAAGACGACCATGCTTGTCAGTCATTTCCAGTTCCTGGACAAGTCCATTTTCAGAGAAGTGGTATATGCAGGGCTACACATGTATGTACATACAAGGAAAATAATACGTTGTCTGCTTCCGATATTTACAATATCGAATCAAGCACAAAAAAGAATGACAAACACAAATTTGCCTTTCCCGTGGATTTAACAAGCAGTGTAATTGTATATTCATGAGTGGAAAGATAAAATAAAACTAAACTCTCAACATTATGGTAATTTGCGGAATTATCTGGCAGTTACCGAATAGGATGAGCTATATCACAATGCTGTCTGAGGAAAAGAGACTCAACGTATTGTATGCAGTATGCCGCCGTGATAGTATGAAAAGACCGTTTAGCTTGAAAGGTAAAGAGGATGCTAGTGTTATTTCCACTCAGGTCACAGTCAAGTTAGAAATTCAAGGAATGAAAGGACTATGTTCTGTGCACTTTTTATCACATTAAAGATTTGCTATTGAAATCGGTGGCGGGGTACGAACAAACGGGGAGCTATATATATCGATAAATACGCTGACACAATCACACTTGACTATTAAGCAACTGGTGGTGTGTGGTCAAAGATAAAGTAAAGACGGAAGTGATAGGATAGTCAGAAGAGTAATGATAGGAAGGGTAGTAATAATTTAAATAGTGTCAGTATATGTTTTCGTCCCTTAATGTTCAGACCAATCCGGCTACCGTAGCAGCGATGAGATAAGGAACCTGAACCGGCATAACCCTGAGAATCACTAGGTCTTACTTGTAGCTGACTAGTTCATTAGAACGTGATTTTGGAACACTCCTGCTCGTGAGATATCAAGCCAGGATTCAGACTATCGTAAACAAGTTTGTTAATCAACGAGTCTGTCACGTACAGAGTCTCATTTTATGTTGGTTAATGTATTGTTTCATCAAAAATGGGAACTGTACTAGTTTGTAAGGGATCAACCATTTACTTTTCAAGGGTATCATGTACTGACACAGGGGTATTCCATTTTCCTTTCCTTGCCTATCTGACCTTTTGTTAAAAGTTTCTTTTTCTTTTTCATCTTTTTTGGAACAAGAAACAAGAACAAGCACAATATTCTTCTTGTACTATAACATTCATTTTGCCCTGCTTTTCTCTCAACAATCACGTTGAAAAGAAATGGATGGAGAGAGAGAGAGAGAGAGAGAGAGAGAGAGAACCGTTTCTTCGTTTACCAACTCTTATGACATCAATGTGAATTGTTTTGACATTGGAATATCATAATCAAAACTTTCGCACAGGGGCTCGTATCGTAGCTAACTATCAGTCATAATATTTTTTATCCTATGTGTATGACTCGTATTTAAATATAAGCAATGCTATGAGGCCCTGTGCATCAAACTCATTGGTGGAACAGGAGACAAGCAAGTTGTCATAGATGATAAAGAATGAAAGAAAGAAAACCTGTTTTGGACGAATATAGCGTGGTGCATTAAGTCTCAAAGCAATAAAATCAATGTACATAACAAATCACGCGCCACAAATACCACACTTTATCATGTGTGACACCACGGGTTTCTTTTCTGGTAGTGGCTGTTGTGCTTGTCTCTGTGGAGATGTCCTCACCATCGGCTTGACTTCACAGCTCTGCCATAACATCAGGTGAGGCAGGATAATTTCTTTCCTTTCCTTCTCTTCTTCTTTCTTTTATTTTCTTCCTCTTCTTCAAGCCGGCCATTTTCATGGATTGCCTCCATGGCCAGCTCATCCTGTTGGCACCTGGCATACTCCAGGTGCATCTGAAGATTCAATAATGTGCTGATTCTACTCAAATTGCAAGTATCATTGCCAAAACAAATGTTGAAAGCTCAGACCTAAAAAAAACCACTCATTCACTTTTAACCTACAATCACAAACTACAAAGAAAAACACACTGACTTTTTGACAAGACATCTAAAGGAAGTGTTGATAGGCGGACTTCTATTTGTTTGACATAAAACTAAGAAACGAATTGCCTATAGACACACAATATAATATGATGGACAATTAAAGTAGTATATATTTTCTAGGGTATTGGGGTAGCCCTGTCCTCCACTGTCTAAATGCTCTCATTGATTTCATTCCACGGAATATGTTGTACTACTTCGCGTCGTGGTAGCCATTATTTATATCCCCTTTCTTCGGAGTCAATAAGTGTACCTTCTGCACAGAGATAATCGTACTTTAGTAGCGAATCCAAATTGTTTAGTTTAACTAACTTACACATTCTCTTGAACTAAGTTTACGTTGTGTAAAAGATTTTCGTAATCCTCTAACTCTTCATCTGGAATACGTCGCAGTGTGTCTACATTGTAGTAAAAATAATCACTCACAATAAACCAATCTTTCTCACCCACAAGTAGCTGATCAATGTCTGACCACTGGAATATTTTCATCTGAATCGATCCTCTTATAGCATTCAGGTACCAGTGGTTACAAAATCGGTGATGTAACGGATGCAATTGTTGTTCTTTGTGTTAACTTGTATTTTGACCAACTCTCGATAAACGCGATCTCTCAACACCACATGCAAACCATAAATATTCTCGTGTAAATTATCCATCTAGAGATTACAGAGGTCGTCCCACTAAAGGTAGGTAGTGACAATGGGGAGACCATCGAGCATGTTCCATGTAAGCTGAATTTATCTGCTACCACTCGTGAAGTGACACACCGCAACTGAAGCACTTGACTTTATCACCTTCGCCCAAGTAGAAAAATCCGGCTCTGGATAATACTTCTGGGGTTGGTCCTCCAATATATTTAGGACACTTTCCTTCAAATGTTTGGAAACGACTTTCAAATTCGCAGTATTCAGGCTAACGCACAGAGAATGAATATTCGTCTCTCACAGGCTCATTTCTATGACAGTACGGTGAAATCCGTACGAGTTTACTTAGGGTTGGATGACATCCCGTAGGGTGGTAAACGCATAGTCTCAGTAAAGGGTCAACGAAAACGAGTGGCATCCCTTTCGCATCCTTCAGGTTTTACACTCACAGCATCACTTTCCACCGTAGGTATGGTAGTAGTGGTATTAGTAGTTCCCATGATCTGGAACTGAATTGCTAAGGTCACAGCGTACGGCATCGCACTCATCGCAAGGCACAACATCTCACTCCACTTGGTCTGTATGCATTTGTCTTTATTTGTCCCTATGACACTCCCTTTTTTCCAATCAAATTCATTACTTCCACCTACTACAGTAGCGCATATTCAGGTCAGCCACTTGAAACAATGTTGCCATTATTCCCCTATTGTCTAGTACAGTGACGTCAATGAAGCTGGAAATGTAAGGAATGTAAATATAGACGGTTTATTCCACATGTTGTAGCTATAAATATATATTAGGGTTTTAAACAGGATCGTCCTACAAGTTGAGGCTATACATATATATTGGGTTTTTTCAAAGGAATTTCCCAGAAGTGCGATTTCATAGAATTTCAACAGGTTATAGCTATAAACAGATACATGAGTGTTTATCAATCATCGTCACACATGTTGGGACTATACATAGTTACTATGTTTATCCATTTTAGTCTAAACCAATATAATCTAATATTAGGAAATATGTTTAGCCTCCTTGAATTTCTCAGACAATATCGTCATTTAGCTTTACTTTAAGTCACATCCATTTAGGCGATGGTCTTTTCCTTGATTATAGCTGTGTATAGCACCATTACACTTATGAAAATTTATGAACACCGCAAACATAATTTCAGGTCTAGGTAATGCTCTATATATAAATCCCTGGCTTGTATTAATATATGCCTGCCTCTGTCTCTGCTGTGTTTGGCCTTCTACCATCCTTGTCTCTAGACAGGCCCTATATAATTTCACCGATGTCCTTTGACAGGCCAATCCATGTTTAATGTCTCCTTGCTGCTATACATTCCCTATGTTCAATTTCTCTTGTCCCTATACAGTCCCAACCTATGTTAAACTTTCCTTAGTCCCGCTATAGTCCCACCCATGTTAAATTCCTCTGGTCTATTAACGTTCTCCGAGTGTTTTTTCTTATATGTTCTCATTCGCCCTATGGTGTCAATCTATATAGATGTGTTGTATGTGTTATATATGTCTATGTCTATATCTCTCCTGTATTGTCTCTACCTAGAGTACCGCATATTCAGGTCAGCCCTTTGCTACATTGTTACTAATGTTCAGTACCGTGACGTCACCTCACCTGTGCCATTCCTATTATTGCTATACAACAACACCATTTCCCTTGACGCTATACAGGCCCAATATTCCCCATGTCCAATTCCCCTTGATGCTAAATATGCCGAGGGTGATCTGAAAAGTCTTGATACTAAACGTGCCCAAAGTGGGTCTGTAATGTATTTTTCCATTGAACGGCCCCCATTAGCTACTATCCATGCAGCAATTCTCTATTAATTTGTCACCCATTTATATATTGTTCATCACATTGTTTACGATCTATCACCCAATTGTATCCTGTGCATCACGCGGCTTATATACCACCAAGATGACAGGGATTTTACAATCCAACAACTAGACAGTCTATTATCCAGCACCCAGATTGTTTACGATCCTGCACCCTATTATCTACTTTCACGTACTCAGACAGCATACTATCCAGCACCCATGTTTGATGCAACCTTGGGTTATCACCTGTACATAACTCAGGTATCTCTTATCCATCACCTAGGTGTATACTATTCATCTCAGATTGTATTCATTATCCACCAACCAGTTGTCTTCTATCCAACACAGTTTCTTACTATCCAGCACTCACCTTGCTAACTATCCGTGACGCATTTATTTACTATACCCCACACAGGTATTTACTAACCACGTTCCCTTATCATCCTCGTAATCATTTCAGTAGTAATAGTATTATCCGTCATGGGGAGAAAGAACATGGTATTATATAAAATAAGGGGCAACCAAGACAAAATAGAACCTAAATCCCTTGTGAATAAAACCAAGTACCGTACATCTTCTCAATAATTCCCTTTTTGAGAAAATTAAAACATTATATTAATTATCAATCAATGCACTCGCTATTCAAACGTTTAACACATTCTTATTTCTTCTTCTCTTTTCTTAGTCTAGCTGACTTAGATCTTCTTGCCTTCTTTAAGACGTCTTTACCAGAGTCTTGGCTAGCTGAAGGGCAGCCTCATCACCACTAACTCGGACCAGGGTGTACCGTAGAGCGTATACTTGTTTTCGTAGCTGCTTAATTTTCACCATAATGTATACCTCTTCCTGCAAGATTACAGTCTTATAAGTTTGGTTAGCTGTCGTTCTTCTTCTGATTGACAATGAATGGTTTAATTTACTTACTTAGCTTGGATAATGGTAGTTTTCGTCACAAAAGGCAGGTACGAGTGGTTAATTTCCACACCATAAACTCCTTAATTTATAGGGTGGGGAAATCAGAGTCACATCCCACACGCGTTAGTGAAGACACCGTATGCTAATTCAATTGTGTCCGGATTCGGGGCTATGAGACATATGATAAATGTGAATAAAACCACACACATGCTCATCTTGATCCAGTCTGCATCACTTTGAGACGATCGGCGGAAATTGATACCCTTACTCAGGACGCAACCAAGGTTATGTGCGTGCATCACTCATCGTGGCATATGTTTGCTATAGAAATGGGAATCTTTCCACACACTGGTCTTTGGATGTTTGAGCGTGGGAAGGGAAGAAAGGAACTCGGATGGGGGACATGATCGGTCACAGGAGCGTTACCGTAATGCCGTTGGCGTACTCTGTCATGTTGTACCTAGTTCTCTAATGCGTGTTTCCCTAATAATAATTATGTATACACTACAATCTTAATTTGACCCTCACATAAAATGGTTATAAATGTTCCTACATAATTTATTTTGCAATTTGGTGTAAACGTGTACATGGACTTGAACAAAAGGATCACATCAAATTCAGGAAATTATCGGTTAGGGCTATCAAGCCGAACGAGGAACCTTTTCCTGATGCGTCAAACGATTTTATTTGGACTGATTAGGTCGACTATCACTACATCTTCCCACTCTGGTCTCATCTGGAATTATTTTGCAATCTCTAATTTATGGACTGTAGTTAGGTCATTGGATGATGTGATGACCGATTGCAACTAAGTCATAATGTATTTTTCTTCCGGCGAGGATATGGTTATACTCGGGCTTCAGTATTCACGTTTTCGCACTGTGAGTATGTCTTCTGTCTATTTGTAAGAGTGCTTACCATCTTCGAGGAAATATCCATATCCCTTTCCTTAATCTTGTTATTGATGTAATTAACTAGGGCGGCTCTTTGTTCAAAGTGGACTGACTAGAGGCCTTAGATTTCTTTTATATGGTTTTCTTAGACTGCAAAGGTGCTGACTGCTGTTATCCTTGTGCCCTGTTTTGACAGACGCCCTAGCTGCTGCCTTCGATGTTACTATTTTAGTTGAAGTTGAAAATGATGATGCTGCAGGTATTGTCTGTATTTTCTGAATTTTGTCATTCGTTTCCGTTGATTGTATTGCCTCAGGTGTAAATGAAAGTTCTTGTTGTTGTTGCGGTTGGTTCTGCTGGTGGAAATGTAACGGTTTTAAAAGGAGTGTACTGTTTCCTCTTAGAAAGCGCTGCAATAGGTTTTATTCCTGCTGAAGTAGACGTAGGGTATACTGAAGATGCATTCTCCTGTTCTTTCTGATAAGTTCCTCTGTACGCTCCTGTGTGAGCCTCACTAACACAGATCCGACTCCACTTTCTACTTCATAAGACAAATATGTTTGGTCCCCCATACACATTACGTCAGTTGAGTGTTCATTTGTTGACTCTGATGTGTTGATATTCCTCTGTTAGGCATGGGCATTCTTCTTAATTTTGGGGCATTGTGTTTCCAATATAAGTCGTTGTCAATATCTTCCCAGATTAAGTGAAACGTAGTTTTCTTGGCTTGTACGCTAATGTACCAACCTAATGCAAGTCTTAAGCCTAAATCCATGGTTATGCTTAAAGCGTGGACATGAAAGAAAAGAGAAATTCACACAATATACGTTGATTTAAACAAACTCTGTTAACATTTTACATACAATCACACTTTACTCCGTATAAACACATATTCAATAAGGACATTTTGCGAGGAAAGACAAATACAGACATACATGTACCAAATCTACAAGGCACACATTTTGATAAGAAAACGTATTGTTTAGTAAAGAAAATGACATACATTGAGACACCAAACTTACAAAACACACTTTTAGATAACTACGATTCCATATGAATGTAACCTGGAATTAACAATCCACCATTTAACACCCCATATACACAATCCAAAACGCCTTATGTAGTATCCACACACCAACTATCAGAAGAAGGGGACTGTGTTTTAAAAGGAGATGAAATCTCACAAACATTCTATCCATCGTTCAATCCGTAGCATCCAACACGCCATACATCCACACCACCCCTGAAAAAGCACTCACGAAATCAACACCTACATTTACTATCAGCATAAACGTTTAGGGTTTAGAAAAGAAGATCATATTGCACGAACGTACCATCATCACCACTCTTACCATACAGGACCTAAAAGTTACTATGCCCAACGGCTTTTGTAGCGTCTTAAATCTCACATCCACAATCGCAGGAAACGTGTGATGTAAATGAATCAGATGAACCATCTACACTATTGAATGCCCCGCCCACAGACACACAGACAATCCCCAACGCCTCGTTTAAGTCCTAAGACAAAGCAGAATGTAGCGTATTGTGTAAATGAAGGAGATGCAATTACACAAACATATTATCTAATTATACCTTTACCATTCAGGATCTCATGCACACAATCCAAAACGCATTGTATAGTGTCCCCACAATAAGTTTCAGAAGAATGGGGTAGGGTTCAATAGAAGGAAATGTAATGTAACAAAGAAACTACCACACATTACCTTCACCATAAACATAACATTCAACAATACATACAAACTATCCAAAGGCTTGTTTAACATGATTCAAATGTGTATATGTGTGAAAACGAGTGTTTTATCCATGTTTTAAAAAGGCACACACACACACACACACACACACACACACACACATATATATATATATATATATATATATATATATATATATATATATATATATATATATATATATATATATATATATATATATATATACATATATATATATATATATATATATATATATATATATATATATATATATATATATATATATATACATATATATATATATATATGCTAAAGTAGGAAACTAGTAAGATACCTGACATGCCCAATTAAACTCAAGATTTGTATTTACCAATTCAAGGAAAAACGTTCTGCAATTTGAAAAATTACATGTGTTTGAAACATTTTCGAAACAAATGTAAACAGTCTGGGACTTTTGTTTATTTTTGAAGAGCGATCTTACAATGGGAAAATATACAATTATTATTTTAATCGAAGTCATTTTCAAAGAAACATTGTGTGTGTTTGTGACACAGTGATATTAACATTACGACGGAGAGACAATATTTTATTTTTACTTTAAAAATTGTGAAACAGAGAATTAACATTACCCCGGAGTGACAGAGAAAATATTTTATTCTTACGTTTAGAAAAGTCAAGGCACTTACGTTTTCATATGGAATATTTATCTTTACAAATGGTGAAATATGCACACGCACAATCCATTAAAAACTCAGTCGCTTACGAAAATGTCACCTTTTGTTTAAAATATCATATCATATGATCGAAATCGTGATACAGTGAACTAAACTATTTTTTCGAAAACGTATTTGTAAAGTTATCACATATTACATTTAAACATTTCGGGATGTATTTTGCAGTAGGACTGACACAATTGCCATTGGTCACAATTGTACGATTGTTCGGGAATTCGGTTTATTGTTTGTAAAGCACCAAGGCGTATAGATACATACCTAATATTGTCCCTTTATGAATAGCCCCTGAACCAGATTCGGAACCAAGTAGGAAGAAAATATTGTTTAGCTTTGAAATCCCTACAATGGTTGGCGCTTTGTTTATTTTTCCTAAGGCAGTAAAGCACAATAAGGTGTATGTTCTAGAGTTTTATCATTCAAGAACAGATATAATAAAGTGTGTATGTGTGCAATACTGTGTTGTGTAGTGTACACTTTGTTTTCTTGCCACACTAAATTCTGAACTATCACTATATTGGTTTTCGTTTTGAAACTGGATCAAGTTTTCTGACTCAAACATTTTTGACATACACACAATCACATAAGTAAAGAGACAAGGGTTATGCCTTTCAGAGGCAGTTTATCAAACTAGTCATTTTGGGGCTTTTATATGAAATGAAGATTGGTGGCAAAGTAGCAAGTGTTCATGTTTCGCTAAATGAGAAAGATCGGATAAAGATTTTTCTAGTAACATTGTAAAGTGAAGAGTCTGTATAAGATTCACCACTAAAGTCACAAAAATATTACGATGAAATGATGGTAATATACATATTAATGCAGATGATATTTTGGTATTATACATTTTAATGCAGATGATAATATGGTATTATACATTTTAATGCAAATGATACTGTGGCATTATACATATTAATGCATACTATGGTATTATACATATAAATACTGATGATAATGTGATATTATACATGTTAATGCAGATGATATAATGGAAGTATACATATAAATATATGATATGATAATGTGATATTATAGATATTAATGCAGATGATTACATGGTATTATACATATAAATTCAGACGATACTATGTTATTATAAATATTAATGCAGATGATACTATGATATTATGCATATAACTACAGATGATACTATGGTATGATACATATTAATGCAGATGATACTATGATATTATGCATATAAATGCAGATGATTCTGTGGTATGATACATATTAATACAGATGATACTGTGGTAGTATACATATTAATGCAGATGATATTATGGTATTATACATTTTAATGCAGATGATAATATCATAGTATACATATAAATACAGATGATACTATGGTATGATACATATTAATGCAGATGATACTGTGGTATAATACATATCAATGCAGATGATACCATGGTATTATAAATATTATTGCAGATGATACTGTTGTACTATACATATTAATAAAGATGATACTATGGTATTATACATATTAATGTAGATTATAATGTGGTACTATACATATTAATACAGTTGATACTATGGTATTATACATATAAATACAGATGATACTATGGTATTATACATATAAATACAGATGATACTATGTTAATATACATATTGATGCAGATGATGCTATGGTATTAAACGGGGGCCCTGAGTGGCTGAGTGGTCTAAAGCGCTCTCCGTTACAGATCACTGCCATCTCACCTTTTTTTGCGTGGGTTCGAGTCTCGGATTCGGCTAATGTGGGTATGTGAGAAAGCTTGACAGTAGCTTCTCGTGGGTCGGTGGTTCTTTCTGGGGATTTCCCGGGTTCTTCCGCCACCATTAATACTGGCCGCTATGTATAGCCTATCGTGTCATATAAATGATGATGATACTATATGGTATAATTCAAATTAATGCAGATGATACCATCGTATTATACATATTAATGCCGATGTTACCAAGGCAATATAAATATTAATGCAGATGATACTATGGTATTATACATATAAATACAGATGATACTAAGGTATTACGCATATTAATGCAGATGATACTGTGGTATTATGCATATTAATACAGATGATGCTATGGTAGTATACATATTAACGCAGATGATACCATGGTAGTATACATATTAATGCAGATGATACCATGGTAGTATACATATTAATACAGATGATACTAAGGTATTACGCATATTAATGCAGATGATAATGTGGTATTATGCATATTAATACAGATGATACTATGGTAGTATACATATTAATGCAGATGATACTGTGGTATTATGCATATCAATGCAGATGATAATGTGGTATTATGCATATTAATACAGATGATACTGTGGTATTATACATATAATTACAGATGATGATATGGTATTATAGATATTAATGCAAATGATTCTATGGTATTATACATATTAATGCAGATGATACTATGTAGAATATTTATAAATACAGATTATCATATGGTATCATATATATTAATGCAGATGATAATGTGTTATTATACATCTTAATGCAGATGATACTATGGTATTATACATATAAATACAGACGATACTATTTTACTATACATATGAATGCAGTTGAAAATGTGCTTTATACATCTTAATGCAGATGATACTATGGTATTATACATATTAATACAGATGATGATATGGTATCATGCATATTAATTCAGATGTTACTATGGTATTATACATATTAATGCAGATGATAATATTTAAGAATATTTATAAATCCAGATGATCCTATGGTATCATACATATTAATGCAGCTGATGATGTTTTATTATACATCTAATTGCAGATGATACTATGGTATTATACATAAAAATACAGACGATGCTATGGTACTATACATATTAATGCAGATGATAATATGGTATTCTACATATTAATGCAGCTGATGATGTGTTATTATACATCTAATTGCAGATGATATTATGGTATTATACATAAAAATACAGACGATGCTGTGGTACTATATATATTAATGCAGATGATAATATGGTGTTCTACATATTAATGCAGATGTTACTGTGGTAATGTATATGTTAATACAGATGATAATGTGATATTATACATATTAATGCGGATGATACTCTGGCATTATACATATCAAAACAGATGAATATATGGTATTATACTTATAAATGCAGATGATACTATGGTATGATACATATTAATCCAGATGATACTGTATTATTGTACATATTAATGCAGATGATATGCATTAATATATGTCGAACCCCCTTTCAGTTTATCATGATCCAAAATATAACGTTTTTTTGAAGGCGACAAGTCAAAGTAATAAATATAGTCAACATCAAAATTTCCATTTCTGCTCAGTGTAATAGATATAGTAATTGACTTGGTTAATTAAATTTCCATTTAACAAGTTATTTTCTCATTCGGAATTTTATGAGAGTCACTATTATTATTAAATTCCCTTATATTTATGGGGTTTCATTATTTCTCCTCCATCCTTCCTTCTTTTCTTTCTTTTATACATCTTTCTGCTTTCTCCCTTATTCACCATCCCTTCTACTTGTTCCTATTTCGTCCTTGCCATCCGACTTCCTTTACTTCTTCCTATCTCATTTCCTTCCTCCTGCTATGCACTCTTGCTTTCTTCTTCATACTTCTTCTACTATGCTGCCGCCTCGTGCGTGCACTCTGGAAGCTTCTTAAAGAATACATCAAGGGACACAATGTCTTGCATACCTACACTATCTATCATGAAACCATCACTCCCTAACAGACCTTCCGTCAGATTATTGGGCGAGCAACCGTACAAGATTTTTACGAACAATCGCAAATCTCCGCTTACATAACTCATACATGCCTTGCTCTATTACGTAGGAATAATGTTACTTCAAGGAATATGGTAACACACATAAACCATCTAAATATTGATATATTCCTGCAAGGTGCGTACAACATGGTTAATGAAATAATCATTCGTTATTAGAATTAAGACATATATATCTAACTCAGGATCTATCTTAGCATAATCAGCAATCTAAATGTTTTTACATTATTATAAATGCAAATCGACATCCTAACACAATCATTCTAATAAACACAAATTCAGGTTATACCCATATATATTTACTACAGTCATTGAACGTACCACAATCTAATTAACATAATTCACGTAAACTATTCTTACAAGATATCGTCTTACCTTTCCAAACCTTTAAATCCAATTATATAGGATTATTCACCATTTTCGATGACATGTTGTGAGAAGAAATCTTTTTAACAAAGTCGAGTTCATCGTTCCATCAAAGTCCATTATGAAGTTTAGATAAAATGTCCAAGAGGCAAATGTCAAGGGTTGGTTTTAGCCAGACAGTTGGGAAGCCTTGTGAATTATGCGCATTGATGACCTTTCAGTTTAAAACCTACAGCAAGAATAAACAGCTCAAGAAAGAAAGGCAGCACCTGCCATAAAATGAGGAGGTACTTTTGACAGGTTGTGTAGGTAATCCAGAAAACCACAATGCCTAGCAACTGTATTCTTTCCTTGCCACTTCTACTTCGTCGATGTCAATGATGCAAAACAACCATGATTTAACACGCTTGTTTTCTCATTTGATTTTTAGAACAATTGGAAACCCATTTCTTAAAGAGCATTGCCTTCAACTGCTCTTACAACGGCTGATGTAGTTGATAAGGTGACCTGTCCTAAGACCTAAGTGCAAGACAAAGCAGGTTTGTCAAGGCGTTTACTGGATATATCCAGACAACAACTACCAGGACCTTTTTATACTCCTGTTTGTGATAATGACTTGTTATGTTTAATATTCTCTAAATGTGATATTTTTACAAGCAATGGAAAGTTATGTGACTTTAGTTTTCAAAGTTGTACAGACTCTCCACATTACATGAGTCACGAGAAATATTTTTATCTGATATTTGCAAATTTCCGAAACGTACACACTTGCAGCTTTACCAGGCATCTTCATTTCATTTGAAAGTCGAATTCACTAGCTTGACGAAAACTAGATGCCACTAAATATTGTAGCCTGAGTATCTGAAAAATGTTTAAATGAGAACACGTTTGTCAGTTTCAAAACGCGAACCAATGATGAGACAATTCAGAATTTAGTTTGGCAAGAAAGCAAATGGTACAGAACGGTACTGTACAAACACAGGATAGCACATTCACACGATAGTCTGTCTGCCCCTCACTGGTTGAACGCTAGAGCATATGAATTTTTTCGCCACACTGCCTTAGAACAAAACAATGCATATCTCATTGTATTAGATTGCAAAATCTAACCTTTATAACAAGCTAAAAATAACATACGTGTCTTCTCTGATCCGAATTACTAGGCGCCTCCCTCACTTTCTCTCTATCTCTTTCTTTCACTGTTTCACAATTGTAAACGTAGGGATAAAATATTCTTTTTCTCTCCATCAATATCGTCACAACGCCACATTAAGTGTCTTGGTAAACGATTTTGATTGAAATCTTAATGGTATCTGATCCACTCATATGATAACTTTCAAACAAATGCCATCACTAGTCCCAAGAAGTGTTAAGTTTTACTTTAAAGCGTTTCAAACAATTATAACTTTAAAACTGTGTAGAACATTTTTTTTATATGGGTGAATACAAATTTTGAGTTGAATTGTGCATGTCAGCTATCTAAGCTTTAGCCTATTTTGGAACTGCAAGGTGTCGCAAACAAACAATTTAACAAAATATTTACTGTTTTCCGAAAGCGACAAACAAACAAACAAGCACATAACTCTGTTTTAAAGATTCGACTATGACCTGTCAATTTCTGTACCGTATGACCCGTCCTATTCTGTACTCTCATTCTCATCCAAAACATGCTTAAAAACGAACTGTCACAATGACTGCTCTAATTTTAATCAGTCTAGTTTAGACTTCCGATAAAATTAGACGTGATATACGGTTTTTCCGACCTTGATTTAGTGGAATTTGGTAACATTGTAGCCTAAGGCGGTTGTTGCAAAGCACGTGTTCGTATAATGCAAATGTTAACTCAGTCAGACACCAAAAATATAACACTAACCTTTTATAAAATTAATAAATGAGAACAATTTAAAATGAAAATTACTCACATAGAATGTGTGATTGTGTTCAGAAACTCTTAGAAAAGTAACCATTGTCAATTTCTCCTTGTCCGATAATGTTAATGATAAAGCGTTTGGGACAGTGTATTTGGGGTTTGTATGGTGTAGATGGTGCGGTGGATATTATGGATGTGAGATTACATCTTTTAGACTATAATACAGAACAAGTAGTTTTATATGTTATGTATAGGGTTTTGGATTATCTAGTGCCGTGATGGATATTATGTTTGTAAGATTTCATCTCTTTATTTTGCACCAACAAAAATCACGTTTCTTCTAATACTTAATGTGTGGATAGTACATAAGGCGTTTTGGATTGTGTTTTGGGGGTACTGAATGATGGGTGCCTAGGTTAAATGAATGTACAATCCTAATTATCAATAGTGTGTGTTTTATATACTTGCTGTCAGTATGTTTGTGTTTGTCTCTAATAAAATTACTTTCCACTTTCAAAATATGTGCTTTGTAGGTTAGGTGTATGAATGTTTCTTTTGGTCAAGGCGATACTCCTTTTCAATGTTATGGTCTTTTATGTAATATGTATTTTTTTGTGAATGGCTGTTTTCCTTCATGTCCGTGCATCAGGCATACAAAGCACCGTACTAGTCAAATTGTACCATTCATCATCAGTTAGAGAACAATGGCAGTAATCCAAACTTGTCAGACCGAAACGTTGCAATAAGCGGAAGATATCATGTTCGATATTGAGCAGATACTACAACAGGTAAAGGCTCAATGATACACCCTACTCCAAGTTAGAAGGGAAGTGATTGCACTTGAAAGAGCCTGGTAAAAAAATTCATAGAGAGGAAGATGCGAAGATCAATGCGAAGTGGGCTAAGGAAATAAAAGAAGAAACTAGAATATTTTAAACGCCCGAAAACCATCTGGATCAAAATTCAGTTAAAAAATTTTGAGACATGGGTCGTCCTACTAAATATCTGAGGAAAGAAACAAACAGAAATAAAAGTTCCTAGACATTATAAAGGTATGGTGGATGACCTGGAGATCAGAAAGGAAAACGGCATTTCCAGGGCCCCGCACGTGCCTAGAAAAGATACTCTTTCACTCTTGCCAAATATGTGCGTTTGTTTTTGCGCTGCGTCTTGATTGATTTGTGTATACTTATGTTTTCAACGTATTCTTATCACCCTTACATATTCCCATTATACCCATTAACCCTTCAACCCATTTTAAACATACAGACACATTTCACATACGATCTCCCATATTCACCTAAAGTGGCGCATGATGAGGTCACCTGGAACACTGTAACTATGTCACCGCCATTGAGGTCATATACTTGTAACATTGTTACCAGTTGACTCAATACACACTTCCCCCGCCCAGTGTCATTCCCATTTTATTTATTTTTTGGTATGATTCCCATCGGTAAATTGACGTTCAATCGCTACAGTTTACTTCTTGACATATTTTCCTTCAGGTCGGCTTAGAAGCAAAATAAAAACCCTCGCAATACAATTAGTCTCTCCCACCATTACTTAGAATCCATACAATGTTGTCCAGTGGACTGATATAAAAGGAAAACCAGAATGTAGATCAAAAAAGGCGCCTTTAGGAACAGTCAACTGACATACAGAAAAAAATGTATCCTCTACAGACCTGAACATGAATGATGGGAGTTTTATAATTATTTTATTTCTTGATCTGAAATTTTCACAAAAGGGTTGCATCCGATACAATGGCACTATATTCAGTCAGCATCAAGTGCTGCAGAATTTTAATTCATTAATTTTATACAATATACAATCAAAGTTCTATTTTATAATATCAGTTATGTTGTGTCTGCCATAAATTTGGTATTTTTTTATTTATCATTTGCTTAATAAATGTCACCCAAACGTGATAAACACAATCACACTTCGTAGGTTTCTGTGGTGAGTCTGGCTGTATAGAAAGCAAACAACGTACTATGTCCTGTATGCTTTGGATGGAATGTATGGTTTCTAACTGAAAGTACCACTGGATTGCTCGTTGAATCAGATTTGAGAGGCAGAAAGACATACATAGACATATCTAGAGCTAGACAGAGACATATCTAAAGAAGACAGAGAGAAACATCTAGATAGATAGAGAGGCATATCTAAAAATAGACAGAGAGAGACAAATATATAGATAGAGAGGCAGAGACATATCTAAAGACAGACAGAGAATATCTAGAGATAGAAAGACAGAGACATATATAGAGATAGAAAGACAGAGATATATCTATAGAAAGACAGACAGAGACATATCTAAAGACAGACAGACAGAGACATATTTAGATATAGACAGACAGAGACATATCTAGTGATAGACAGACAGAGACATATCTAAAAACAAACATACAGAGAGGTATGTAAAGACGGAGAGACAGAGGCATTTCTCACCCATGCGACAGAGAAATCTAGCTGTTTTGATAACCTTACTTTTCTTGTCTCAGTCTAGTCATCTCAGACCAGTCATCTCAGTCAAGGTGTCCACGCGCTCAGAACTACTTTTAAGAAAAGAAACCTTTGTTGTCTTCTGCTCTGCCTGTCTTAGTTGATCTAAAATCAAACAACAACAACAACAACAACAAATCTATAACAAAAACATAGTAACTTAAGGTAAATCCATCTTTGAGAACACACCATAATAAACATTTCGAGAGGGACAAAGACACAAACGCATACGATGTCGAACCTTTTGGTACTATGCTATATCGTTCCACACAGCAAGGTCAGTTTTTTCTATATGCAGTCCTAGCTCAGTACATTTTTCAGGTCAGCGTCATTAAATGTAGCTAAAGCTATCTGACTAGTTTTAAATACTTTGTGTGAAACAAATTATATACTGTTAGCTACATTTAATGACGCTGGTCTGAAAAGTGACTGTGCTATAGATAGGATAAAATTCTCAATGCTGTGTGAAATGAACTATAACAGCAAACACTGATCCATGCACATAGACTATAGACCTATTCACTTCATAGCCTCCCAACTCTCTTAACAACTATGGAAAACTTAGTAACAGCCATAACAGTGTTATATAAAACATGCTTTATTCTAATTTTATTAAGCATCACCATTGTGCCGCGGTTGAATCAAAACTATACCTACACCATTTAATAACAAATAATGCACTTACCAGCCAGAAGGAATCATTTATCCGTCAACACATTAATCTTTAAGCAAATTTCACGGTAGCACTTGCCATATTTCCAGGACAGAAAAATAAATGTTCAAAGAATACGTGAACTTGAAAGTTTAGCACATGGTTATCCGCTAGAGTCCGTTTTTGGAGGGTTTATTATACACGGGGGTAATTTTACAATCAATATTAAGGACAATACAAGTATGTCACACACAGTTTCACCTCATCCAAAGAAAAGAATAGTTATATACGATTGTGACACAGATCTCTAATTACCCATGAATAATCTAAAGAACGATGTTACTCTTCGTTACAGCTTGTACTTAGTATAAATACAGTAGAGCTGAGTAGCCAATATAATTTTATTATTTACAATATAACTTTGGAACTGATGAAAATAAAACATTTTCTTGTAATAAATATCAATTATTTATTGTCAGTTTCATATAACATCCATATAATATTATGCGACGTTTTATGTTGTTATTTTTCTTCGTTCACGCGTATAAACTGTGTACTTCGGACGCAACGGTCACACCACAGCCCTCATTAACACTAGTGAATAATTATTTTTACTTTAAAGGAAAATATTGGGCGAGAAAAATAATCTATCTGTCTTTAGATGTCTCTTTCTGTCTCTCTCTAGACATGACTCTGTCTGTCTATCTATATATATGTGTCTGTCTGTCTTTATATATGTCTATGTCTGTCTTTCTCTATGTATATCATACATATAAATACAGATGGTACTATGGTATTATACATATTAATGCAGGCCTCGTGGGGAGACAAATAATATAAACCCTTGACTGGATTTCCTTTTCTCGGTCCAAACCCCAACATAGATTCTATATATCTAGAGAAAGACATACATAGACATATCTAAAGACAGACAGACACATATATATAGATAGACCGACAGAGTCATATCTAGAAAGAGACAGAAAGAGACATCTAAAGACAGACAGACAAAGACATATCCAAAGACACACATATACATACCTAGCAATATACAGACAGAGACATGTCTAAAGACAGACAGAGACATATCTAGAGATAGACAGACTGAGACATACCTAGAGATAGACAGATACATATCTAAAGACAGAAACAGAGAGATATATCTAAAGAAAGACACAGATATATATCTAAAGACAGACAAATTGAGACATATCTAAAGACAGACAGACAGACAGACAGAGCCATATATAAAGACAGATAGAGATATATCTAAAGACAGACAGACAGAGACATATCTAGAGATAGACAGACAGACAGACAGAGACAGATAGATAGACAGACAGAGACATATATAAAGACAGACAGAGAATGACATATCTATAGATAGACAGAAACATACATAAAGACCGACATAGCCTATTTGAAGATAGACACATATCTAAAATTAGATAACCATATGTAGAAATAGACAGACAGACATATATAGAGATGGACAGACAGCCATATCTAGAGATAGACAGACAGTGACATACATAGAGATAGACAGACAGCCATTTCTTGAGATAGACAGAGAGCCATATCTAATGCCAGACATACAGATGTCTAGAGACAGACAGACAGAGACATGTCTAACACCAGACAGACATAGACATATCTAGAGATAGACAGACAGAGACATATCTAAAGAAAGACAAACAGAGCCATACCTAAAGATAGACAGACAGAGCCGTATCTAGAGATGGACAGACATAGACATATTGAAAGACAGACAGACAGACAGAGACATATCTAAAGGCAGACAGACAGAGCCATATTTAGAGATATACAGATGGGGATACATCTAAAGACAGACAGACAGATACATAAATAAAGGCTGACAGACAGAGATATATCTAGAGATAGAGAGACATAGCCATATCTAAAGACAGACAGACAGATACATATCTAGAGATAGACAGGCAGAGACATATCTAGAGATAGACAGACAGAGACATATATAAAGACAGACAGACAGAGACATAGCTAAAGACAATCAGACTTAGACATATATAAAGATAGACAGACATAGAAATATCTATTGATAGACATACAGAGACATATCTAAAGACAGACAGGGATATATCCAAAGACAGACAGACACAGACATATCTAGAGATAGAGAAACGGGGACATATCTATAGACATACAGCCATATCTAGATATAGATATAAACATATCTAGAGATAGACAGACAGAGACATATATCGAGGAAGACAGACATATACATGTCTAGAGATAGACAGACAGAGTGATACCTAAAGTCTAACATAGATATACATATCTAGAAATAGACAGAGACATATCTAAAGACTGACAGGCAGAGACATATCTAGAGATATACATACATAAACATATCTAGATATAGACAGACAATATATATCTAGTGATAGACCGACATGGACATATCTAGAGACAGACAGAGACATATCTAGATATAGACAGACAGAGACATATCTGGAGACTGGAAACTTATCTGATTCAATATTATCATTATCTCTTCCTATGTGCATACATTTTCATCCATACATATTTATAAGTCTTGTAAGCGTTAATAAGGATCAAAAAGTGTCTAGCCATTCCTTCGTAGTAGATGGAAAATGGGAGGATTCCATTTTGTTATAATTACCTTTTCTTTATACAAAGGGAAATATATATGCGAGAAAAGGAGGCGGTTGAGTTTCTCACAAAGCTGCTCCAGTGCTTTGCGATTCGTTGTGTAAGGAGGTCAAACCTCTGTGAATGCTTCAAACTCGTTGCGATAAAAGGTGATTCTTGTTCATATGATGATATGAATACAAATGTCTAAACTAATAATGTTTTATTAGAATAGGAATCACTAAGCTGATAATGTTTCATTAGAAACTGTTAAATATTATTTGAAGGTAGCCACAGAAAGTGTCTAAGCAGCTAAGCTTATTATATTTCTTTCATATGACATGGATTTGAAGTAGCAGACAAATCTTGTTTGGCATCTTTTAAAGTGAATATCAATCTAGTCTTTCGCATTACTATATCACCTGTATCAAATAAATATGCAAATTATACCAGATCATAGATCCAAAGACATTTATAAGGCTAACACACCAAAAAAAAAAATACATTTTGCTTGAGCCTTACGATTAACAATTTAAATAGTCAGAATGTGAAAGATATAGACAGACATATACTAATTTTACTATGAGCTTTACTCATTCAGTGAGTACATTTTCTTTCAAAGATTATAATATATATGTTTCCGACCTCAGATACAGGAAAGATTAATAAAGTAAAGTATTGCTTTTTCCATATAGAATAATTTAAACTTACACCTCCGCACCAAGCAGTAAAAGTGCCAAATATTTGACAGGCACTTGAGTTCAAATATTTGACAGGAATATGAGTTCAAATATTTGACATAAACTTGAGTTCAAATATTTGACAGGAACTTGAGTTCAAATAGGGGTTGAACAAAACAGTTTATAGGATTATATTGCTTTTCTTGACATTTTGTTGTTAAAATAAAATGCCATGCAGGTGTCATAAGAATCATTTTAAGACTTAACTGGCAGAATATTCGTGTTACAAGCTTCGATACCATTTAATTTAATTTTCTTTGCTTCCTTAGTTTGTGTGTGACGGTTGCATTTGCATTGTTAGATTTGTAGCATCGTTGTCAGGAAAGCAATAAAAAATACAATATTCATCTCTCCTACCACTAATGTACTACACGCATGATCGTTTACACTGTTACCAATTTTGTAAATTCTCCAACGTAATGCATTTCATTGAGCCGTTAACACGTCTAAACGTTGCTGCATTACATAAGAAAAACAATAACGCGGGTATCGTCACAATAACAAACGAATTATTCATAACGACTTAACAACATCGAGTAGAATTAAGAAAGCCTATTTCGTGAGCTACACTATCGGGTCGTGGTAGCGACTGAACCCCTAATCTAAGTACCAACTGATATTTGAGTACAGCTTTTGTTACCTAAATAGACTGCAAGCGTGCCAACCCGCAAATATTCACGTTAAATGCAGTAACTCACAAGCACAGAAACGAACATCTTTACAAATAAACCCATAATCGTTGAAATTTGTCCTTTAATCATCGTACAATTTAAAATGTGTTGGACCGTTTTGTCCAGATTTTACAGTTCCCATACCTTGTAATGTATACTTTCAAAATCGCAATAAATGTTTTGACGATAAAAGTCTCGTAATCGTATGAAAACGGTAATAAATTTGAAAAACTGCACAATGTGGGTACTATGTATATATTCGTAATTTGTAAAGGGTCGCTGTCCTAAAATTATGGCAACATGCTGAAACTTCTTTTTATGGAAGTAGTTATGCACTCATTAATCGTATTTTCGGATAATGCTGAAGCAACTCAATGTTAAACGAAGAGATTTACATTGAAAGAATATGTTATGAAGATAATATTTATGATTTATCATCATATATACGAACATATTTCTTCACAGATGAAGTTGAAAAATAATAATGTCAGGAGCGCCGAAGACATGAGAAACGGTATAAGATGTTTCCACTTCGAGTGAAAAATGTCCTTACATCTACTCACAACTCAATCGTAGACGTTACTCTCTCTCTTTCTCTCTCTTTCTATATATATATATATATATATATATATATATATATATATATATATATATATATATATATATATATACTCAAATAGCATGACTTTAGAAGTATAAACAGAAAGCAGTATAATATACCCATAGTATTGGTGTATCAAACTGTTATTGTCCATGAGTACGCATATTGATCATGTTTCCATAGCTACCATACTCGCCAAACATTGTTATGGATTTCTCGAAAAGTTACAATTATGGAAGGGTGAAAGAACAAGAAAGTAAATTTGATCAATATTTCATAGCAACTAATATTCGTAAAGAAATGAAACCGAACATAATAGGCCCAGCAAGTGCATTAGCTCCACCCTGTGTCGTCTGTTGTTCTCTGTCAACATTGATGTGTCCAGTCTCTACCTCTTGTAATAAGCAAACAGTGTGCTACTCTGTGGAAAAAGGAAATAATGACATCAGAAAAGGTGCAAGACGATGACGCAACATTTAATGTACTAAATTAGAAGTTAATTTCAGAATTTGATATATATATGACAGAGAAATGTGTAAATGAGACAGATTATTATCTGTCTAAATGTGAGACAATTAGTGAGGACACATATGCAAATCATGAAATTGCCGACATACAGAATTTTCAGAAAGCAAACAGAAATCAAATACTATCAAAAATATACTTTTTGATGTAAGGCTTGTGACATAATTCTTGTAGTCAAAATGTGAATCCTGAAACTAAACGAATTTCACTCATCTTTATTGGATCAAGCAATAGGCTAGTTTTATACTTAGTGTAAGAAAAACGACGGATGTGTTTGGGAAACAAAGCTCAAAGGTCCAGAAGCATCATCAGTTCCGTTGATCGCCACCAAAAACAATAAAGATGCAGATGCAATCATACGAGGAGTGACATGCATTTCGTTTTCACAAGTAAAGCTCCTCGGAGAAACTGAAATGATATAAAATCAGAAAGAAATGGAAATAACCCGAATCTCATTGAGCCAGTCATACATGAAGGAACAAATGATTTGTACAACAGAAGCTAATAGGGATGGAAACACCTGAAAGATTTGCTAATACAATGGGGTTTAGCAACTTCTCGTATTATGGTTTGAAGGGAGTGTGGCTGAAAATTACAATTTGAAAAGGCGGTATGCTGCATTTTCATCATCCAAAAGATCACTTTTACGACTTCATAAACCACAGCTGGTATTTCATATTTTGACGGGTCTACATTTATGTTTTATTTCAAGTACAAAAGACATTTAAAAAAATAAAAACATATCGATCTCATCTAAAAATGTTTTGTTATACAAACCGAACGATTACTAATTATATTTATGTACACCATTGTCACATTTCCCTGCTTATAAAGGGTGAACAATTCACGAAAACACTACTCATAAACGAAAAATATCAAAATATAATCATAGTCATTTACAAATGTTTGTAATCTATATATACGACCAATTGAGATGAGCTTAATAACGGATATTATTGAAATGAAAAACATTACAACGTAACCTTCTCTGTATTAGATACTGTATTAGATAATGAACTTTAAATTTAAAATATTAACAAGTACTGAACTAAAATTGTTTCCACATCTGGATATAAAGCTCCAGTTAACACAAACTGAAATACATATTGCCACTGATCACAGTGTACTATAATGAAAGGTATTTTATAATAAAAACCACTACACGTTGTTGATAACTATACGGCTCTGACAGTGATAAATATGTAAATACATACAATGCACAGTGTCGCATGTGCTTTTGGCAGATTTGAATTAAACACGCCATGTAGCGGGAAACAGCAGGGTGTGGAATGCTTTGTTGGCATTTAATAAATTAAAACCTACCAGGACTAATAAGTGTATAGATTTTTAACATTTATCTACAAATTCCAAACTTTTGCATGCATGTAAGCTGCATTTAGTTTACGATTATGAATGCAGTTCCATAAGAACATAAAGATGAACGATACACACACGCACACACACACACACACACACACACACACACACACACATATATATATATATATATATATATATATATATATATATATATATATATATATATATATATATATATATACACCATTCGTATTCATCATTTGCAGAATGCATTGAAATTACTGTTAATGAGATGCCATTTGAGAAAGATAAACAAAAACTATGTATTAGATAAAGTCGAAGCGTTCTTAGTCATCGTCGTCTACTAGCATAATGAAAGTTTTATTTTTCTAACAATGCGTTTGATAGAAATTAACACATGGAACTAACACACCTTTTGGGCAAAAAGGAATACACCAGACGATATTCTAGTTTAATATACACGCTTTAGTTCAAATCAGAACATATAGTAGACAATCTATGTCTTTGGTATCATACATGTTCATTGAATTAATTGTAAACACATTTTTGACTTCCATTCTAACATTATGGAAGAATCGCAACCATACATTGAATGGTCGAAAGTGTAAAAAAGTAAATTATTTATGCGATTTGCTGATTATTATTATGAAAGTGGCAGGTGCTGTTGGATACATAAACGCATCAACATAAGGCACTTAAGGCTAATCTGCAAAGTAATTAACAAGCCACGTGGCAAATAATGCTAGACTGAGTCGATGCCCTAAACAAAATCAAAACAACCAATATATATCGAACATAATGTATGCGTTCACAAGGTTTCTAGAGGTAATTCATGTGTGAAATAGTAAAACACAAACGATAGTAAAACCTTTGCTAAAATTGTTACCATTAATAGCCATCCAAAATCTACTCAGTCTTATGTAGGTTAAAATTTGGTATCTTTACTTTTTTAATAGTATACATAATATAGTTGAAGTATTCTTGTGATAGTCATGTGGCTTAATAAAGGATTTCTCAAACTTCAAAGAGTAAAGGTTATTTCGGCATTAGTACCTGCGGGTGCGCTTTTTGAATGTAAATTGATGTTGGTTTGAAAACTTGTCCGTGAACATTCTAGAGTTGAAAGTATTATATAAATATGACGTGTACATCGATGATGTCGTCATCTCAACAGATATCTGAAGAGATCATTTGGAAACAATTGGACAATTCTTTGATCGACTCAATGACGCAAATCGAACCATTAATATGGTTTAACACCTCAACCAAATAATTGACAATGTTTAACAATCTTTTATTGTCGTCAACCAAAAGGATGCATTTGCAGTTAGAGTTTTAGTGTGTGAAAAGAGGCTGAAGATGTTGAAAATTGCTGTATGGACGGTTAAAGATCTATGAGGTTGAGGCTTCATCTGGATTTAAACAGTTGTATTATGTGCAACTACTTGCATTTATTAATATCATTGAAACATTTATTAATGAATACTTAGGAACCAACATTTAGCATACTAATGGAAAGGGAAAAAAGTTAAACGACAAATGACAACAAGTCTGAATCAAGCGTTGTAGAAAGAAAATTTAAAACAAGCACTAATCATCTATGTGAAACTGAACTTCGATTAAAATTACGCAAAATCACAAAAACATTATCATGTTAGAACTTAACACAGAATTAATATCTACAACACTGAAGATGCGTAAGATGTTAACTGATTTACGACTGGACAGCTGATTGTATTTGTTATTTAAGGTATTGTTTTGTGAAACAAACAATATCACCAACTCTGTTTACCATCCGTCAATAAATTATCTTCATTGTCTTATGATAAGTTGATACTTTAAAAGGGTGGGATTTGATATTTCCGTACGTTCACCATGAAATAATGAAAACTTTAGGCACTACCTTTTTTCTGTTTTCGTCTGTTAATAATACACTTACTCTTAATACACGGATTACGTAACATCATAAGCATTCTGGATATAAATTTAAACTCAAATTCATTTTACCAGCTGATTTAATGGTGCTCTCATGCATACATTTAAAAAATGTTCTCTGTTTTTATTGTTCCTGTTTGCTTCCAAGTGTAGACAAAGTTTGCAAATTAGGTCATGTTCAATCTAATAAGGCTAAACATCGCATTTAAAGACGATCACACTTCAGGGTTTCCTTGTATAACAATAGAGCTTGACTAAGCTTATATGATCAGTTTGGCAAATCATAATAGTAATATGTTGCGCGAGAGTTAATGTTGATGATTTCGCAATAATGTATGTAATAATAAATGACTAAGTGCTAGTGTTGACTATGAGATGAAATAGATCTGATACATAGTATTGTGATCTGCATTAAGGTTTGATATTCAATATATGTGAAGTAGTTTATATTGTAATGAGAAAATGTAGGTCATCTGAAAGTGTTATGGATTGCAATTGAACAGAACAATATCTCTATCTCTTCCCTCTCTCTCGTTCGTAACATAAAATAATAATAAATTACACCAAATTAGACTCAGTACACGTTTAATTTTAATAAATGATGCTTTAGAGGATTATTACCATGAATATGTAACACAAATGAATTTACATACATAGATGGACAAAGTAATAAATAATAATAATAATAATAATAATAATAATGAGGAAGTAGTACAACGTCTAATCTTTAGAAGCTCTAAACGATTTAGAACATTAGATAACACATAACAATATACAGAAAGTCAAGACTACAAACACAAACAATGAAATTACAATAACACCTTGCTGACAATAATAAAGGAAATAGGTGTTGTTAAGTCTTCTAGTTTGTTCTTCTAGTTGAATTAGGTGAGGCCTATTAACACTCTTGAAACAGATGTGTGCTCTTTGCTCTTGTATCTAAGACTTATGCATTTGTTTCCACGTAGCTGGGCCCTAATACTCAAAAGAAAGTTCTCCGTATGATTTCGTTTTGAGAGTGTAAATAAAGAGAATGTGAGTGTCGGAAGAGGAGCGCAGTTTTCTAGGTGGGATGTACAAATACGTCAGACAGTTATAAAAGATGAACGCCAGTAAATGAAATGTAGCATAGTGAACATATTGCTTGTTTGATTCTGGATCAAACGGGAAGCCAATGAAGGCCACATTTGGTAGGTGTGCTCAGCTCTCCCTACTCTAAGGATGATCAGAGCAGTCGTATTTGATTTTACGTTAGCTCTCCTATACTGGTATTAATTTAACTCATTTTTGTTTGCTTGTTTTCCTCCTTTTCTTTCAGTGTAACAATATAACCGGGTTAGGTTCGGATTAAAAACAGAAGAATTTTAGATGTAGACAACAATAAAATCTTTATTGATGAATTATTTGAAAGAAAAAAAAAAGGTTAATACGTGCGTGTATAAGACCCTAATGTTGGACTAATTAACACAATCCGCACGAACCTGATAATATAACATGCATGTGAGTATACGTAAATAACCTTGCATAGTGCAAGAACAGAGATTAATGATTAACAGTAATTTCACACGATGAAAATTATTGTGTTTTACTCAAAGAGTAAAAAGATTAAAAATTAATAGGACAGTTATCATGCAAAAGATCTTTACAGTCTCAAACCACTGGGCACAACGAACACCAAAATTAGCCCATGGCTAAAAAATTACAGGTATGGAGTTAAACAAAATATTCCTCACTACAGTACTTGGCTACCAGTCACACTGGTCAGTCAAGCAGTTAGCATTACAGGTAGTCACCGACCACTATACAATTATTTGGTCAATCAAGCAATGAGCGCCCACCAATCGGTCAGCAACGCCCGATCACCTTCTACTCAACCAGCAACACACTGCTGAATCAGCTGCATGGCCGCCGTTCAACCAGCTCCGTCACCAGCTCCATCGTCAACTCCACCGCTGATATGGCCTGCACCACAGCCGAATTGTCAACGTCTGTGGTCAGCTCTAGAGATGTTATCCCGTCAATCCTGACCAGCAAGGTCATCTGCACAACTGCCATGGTCAGCTTTGATCACCATGGAACAGTTTCACATCCGCCACCCTCAGCTCTGATCAACATAGTCAGCTCTGATCAGCTGAAAATATTTCTAATACCGCGTACTAAGGATGACACGGGCATATACGATAACAAGGAATGACGTTGAGCAGCACAAATTACATTATCGGCACAATATTACAAAGCAATAATTAGGTTCAGAAGTAAAAGTGCCTGTTCCGATAAGAATTATATCTTACTGAACGTTTCTTAATAAAATACAACTTTATTGCAAATCTAGAGCTCCTGTTAAGTTAGATACAAGAATAGAAAATGTTTGCATTATTCTAAGCAAGCCGGAGTTACGTGAAACATATACAAAAAATAAACGTGGCAGTACAATAGTTATAACTTATACATACGAAAGTAATAAATAACTGACATACCTCTACAGATGAAGACTCAAGTCCTAAGTAGACTGCTCACTGACAAGACTTTTCCGTACTGTAATCATTTCGACCTACGGTGAGGTATTTATACACAGATGATGCAGCTCTACATCGTCTGTGCGCTTGATAAAAATTGTCTTTATTCACATCGAAAGCACTTAGCTCATGCGGCATAGATGAAGCGATCTTACTGTTTCGAAATATTGTACACTATATATAAATCACCCTCGGACATAGTTGCACATAAAAACGAAACGCGAGTACATGTATGTAATAAATAAAGGGATTTATACTATTCCGTGACATTTAGAACATGTCTTTTTGTATTTTTACTAAATGCATTTGGCGCTTTTACTGGTCAGTAGCTGACGTGACATTTCTTGTTACTACAAACACACGTATGACAATGACTTTTATCGTTACTATGAACCAATGTGTGATAGTGACATTTATCAATACTACGAACCTTCGTATGGCGACGACATGCATTGCTACTATGGACCATCAGATGGCAATGACATTTTTGTTACTATGGACCGACATATGGCAATGAAATTTATTGTTACTATGGACCAACGTATGGCAATAACATATATAATCATTATGGACCGACATATGGCAATGGCAATTGATCATTACTAAGGATAGATGGATACAATTTTTGTAAGGAAAATGTGGAAAAGATCACACTCTAATTTACTTGAACTGGTGTATTGTATGCAGTCTGTGAAAGGTTAAGACTTATAGATGGTACACGATACTTTTTGCTGCGTTTATACGACAATATTTCAAAGTAAAAGATGTTGGGAAAGAAAAGTCGAAAACGCCAACAACTTCACAATATTTAAGACCCCTTGGTAACTATGAGATTAGAGAAAGTATAAATGTATGAATGAAATAAGTAAGGTTTCTGTATTTCAATATATTTGATGCATTTTGGTTTTTATTAAATGTGTCGGTGGGAGTACAAACAATCAATAGGGTGTGCGAATACTATAAGCTTCAGAAGCGGGAACAAAATTAAATTCAACCAGTTGTCACAGAATTAGGCTAAGAAATAACTTGGTTATGTCTGAGAATTATTTGACTATTTCTCGTTGTTCATGCGTACAACGTTATCTAGGGTGAATACGTGTTTTCCCAGGTACGCGACTGTGTTAACATGTACCTCGCCAGAAATTACTTGTGACGAAGGAACATTAATAACATGATATGCACGGGTATTTTACCCTGACCTTTGCTCAGTCTCCTATGGATTTAATTAAGATCGATTTCTAAACCGACACTGGTCGTTTTGGATCACTTCAAGGAGTGTAGGCTCTCCATTGTTCTACAGCCATAGGGGTAAGTGTTAAATTTATATTTCATTTGATATGCGAAGCTTATTCGGTTTGTAATATCTTGTCGCGTAATAATGAAGTTATTACAATGCAGATTTGAACTTTGAATTCCAAGTCTTTATTATAGGTTAATGTATTAGCATATATCTAGAGATTTTACAGAAACTATTATTATGACCAGTTTGGTTTTATTGTAGCTGATTGTGGCCATGATTGTGATTGTGATTGTGACTGGGACTATGTCCAGAGTTGACTAGAGATGTCTAGACTGTAGCTGTAGGGCCATACAAGACATACAGGTCATGTATCTTGAAGTGCAAGACACAGTTCATGTAGGCGATATTGATGAGAATGCCAGTGACTGTCCGTGTGTGTTGTGCCACTGTAGAGCAGTTGATGCTGTCCGTCTTTGTGTCTGAACTTTACTGTCTGTGATGTGATGTGATGGAGTTGATAAGAAAGCCAGTGACTGTCCGTGTGTGTTGGGCCACTGTAGAGCAGTCGATGCTGTCCGTCTTTGTGTCTGAACTTAACTGTCTGTGATGTGATGTGATGGAGCTGATGAGAACGCCAGTTACTATCCGTGTTTCTTGGGCCTCTGTAGAGCTGTTGGTGTTTGTGTTGTCAGCTGCGAAACTGTGTTAGAGAGGAGGTGTTAGCCATGGTGCTGGTTTGGGTGTCGAGTGGTGGTTCTTTGTGACTTGATGTGTACCTAGTGTGCTGCTGTCGTTGGTGACGTTTGGTTCATAGGGAGATTGCGGTTATCTCGTGTAGAGGAACCAAGGCTCCGGAACTAAGGTGCTTGCAGGGTCCAAGGGATCCATGGGTAGGCTGGGAGGGGCGGGCCCTGCGTGGTGGCTCCTTCACCATTCAACAGTGGTGGGACTGAAGGTACCATGTGAGTGTTATTTTGGACATAAGGTTATCTCCCACCGTTTATGTTACATATCATGATCACTGCTCGAGCGTAAAACCCCACCATCATTGCTATACAACTGTGTGCCGCGGCACAATAGTGTGCCGCGAGAGATTTGGAGGTGTGCCGTGGGAGTTTTGAAAAATATTTAAAATTGCTAGCGTTCTGAAACCTTGAACATATCAAAAGATTAAATGGTAAATCAATGTCGCAAAAGTTAAAAAAGTGACATGAATAGTGCAATCAATTCAAAAGCAATCAAAGTAATTCTTCCATTTGTGTTTCGTGGTTTTGTGAGTTTGAATTTTCAGCATTGACTGAAATCAAATCGAAAAAGAGAGAGACTTCTTAAAATCGAGGACGAAATGCGCGCTTGTTTGTCGACTTTGGAGCCTCGCTTCAATCTGATTTGCTCTCGAACGCAGGCACATCCTTCACATTAAATTTAAAATTAAATATATATGTAAAAATAAATAAGTTCTTTACCACACAAATTGTTAAATCTTTTCAGGTGTGCCGTGAAATTTTTAGATCTTTTTGGTGCGCCGCAAGACAAGAAAGTTTGAGAAACACTGCTATTCAACCAGAAATACTATCATCATAGCTATCTGAGCTAACGTCATTATCGCTATTTGAGCGAACGTTCCTTTTTTGTTATTGCTAACGTCATTATCGATATTTGAGTGAAAGTCTTTGTTACCTGTGTCGTTTTTTATTTGTGTGAGCATCGTTATCATTTATTTGTAAATCATAATCATTAGGCTTTGTTTCAAAATTATTTGTCTTTTTTTAGTGAAAACTTGTGATTGGCTGCATGAATCATTTATCATTATTTGGATGATAACTTGTTTACATGACTCATCTTATAATTGAGTGGAATCGTATCGTAATTTATCCTGGCTTCTTGTTTTGCGTTGAATTTTTTTGTTTGATATCAGTTCAGTTTTCGTTTATATCATAATTCATTCCTGTTCAGAACTGTTTTAATTATATGGGATATTTAACTCAGTGCGCATCATCATGTTAAATGTCCAATATTTGGATCCTGTTTACGCAAGAGTTAGATATGTTTTTTTTTTGTTCTATCTTTAAATTATTCATCATTAAACATTGTATTTATATCACCATCAAGTATTTTGTTCTGTATCCGAAATCCCACCCGGTTATCTTGTTACACCACTCAGTATTGAGAATAACATAATGAGTCTAGATTTCAAAACATATCCAACTGTCACTCTAAAGTATAACCTTGGTTTAAAGAGTAGTAGTGTCATTCACTTTGTTTACTAAGGCTTTTCTTAAATTGGTATAAGAGAAAGGATAAATAAAAGTTTGAACTAAAGGTACACTCGCAGAATTGTAATATATTTAAATGCTGACACGTGCCTGCTATAATAATAAAGGAATTAGACGAAAGATGGAGATCAGCATGCATTCCCCGTGTAACTCCCTAAACCTTTGAACCTGTTTAGCACAGAGCTTCCGTTGGTCCCTCGTTCGCAGTCCAATGCTACTCATTCTTAAAAACATGCCATCTGAGGGAATTATTGTAACTTTATGCTTGAATCGGAACTTGAGGTGGGGTGTGGGCGACGGGTAAACGTATGATGAATGATGAATGCTGAAACTAATATAAATATACGAGGTTTGAAAGGTGCACGTTTCCTGAATATGGTTGAATATGTTTAGTTGTCTTGTGCTTCTTGGAGTTATCATCATATTACCTACCAATCAAGTAGAAGTAAATCTCAGTGTTTGCATGAGAGTGGTTCTATAATTTTGGGCCCACGTCCACTTCGGTAAGTAAAACCATTCATGGTTGACGACGCTGAAAAGTAGCATTATTGAACGATTAGCGCCATTATGTAAGAATATGATGTCAGCACGCAGCTGCTTTAAAGCATAATGAGAAGACTAGAAACCATGATCCCAACAAAAGGAGTATGAGATGGCCTGTTCGATGACTGATTATCATCAATATAAAACCGGAATGTATGCTAATGATGCAAACTGTAACAATGATGATGTAATTAACGTTACGGGAAACATAGAAAAAAGTGTGTGCGAATAGGACAAATATATTTTTGAATCAAATGGAAAAACAATATCTGTGGAGATAAGCTGCACACTAGAGTTTTGAATTCTCATATATTAGGAATTGATGCAGCAAAAAGCATATGTAATGATGTTTATAGTATCGTTTTGCTGTTCATCCTTTGTCTTTATCAAAAACTGTGTAGTTTATCAGAAATGACAACAAGTAGTATTGTGTGGAAATATAGGGTCCACCCTAAGTCATGTGCTTGGAAAACCCAAGAGCCAACTTGGAATTCAACAGACGATCGCCATTGCTGCTTGGTGGGAAATACTAAAATGGTAACAGTGCATTTCCATTTTGAGAAGGGAATGTAAAACTTAGCATGAGTCTTTCTGGCCTATAATAGAAACTTCTCTGGTAAGACTGTCCCTAGGTTTCGAATTATGAGTCTCTTTGAGGGATACAGGAATTTTACACCGTAGTAGCTTTCTGCACCCTACCAATAATTTAAGATGAAGAATGACCTGTAGCCTTTAACATCCTATATTCTAATAGCAATCATTTATTTACCTAATATGTATCATCCAGTCATCTAGTATACATGACCTAATTTGTTAATAACCATCACCCATTTCTCCACTATCCAATACTCCTTTTTGTTTAGGACTACCATGCAGTTATCTGCTATTGATCAATCATTTTCCTAATTATTCATCATCTAGAACGCAATATACTTACTATTCATCATGCAGTTATCACTAGATTGTGTTTATTTAATAATGTTCTCTTTTTTATTATTTTTCCACAAGTGATTGATTTACGTCCTACATATTATTTCAAAATACTTAGTTCCGCATATGAAATATATTACCTTAAATGATGCATGGTTTATAGCATTAGAAAATGTTAATTCTTAAAGTTCAGTACAATTCGTGTCATATGATGATTCACATGCGAATTATTATCATAGTATGACTATTAAAATGATAATAATTTTTATAGACGTCCCGATGAAATTATTTACGATACAATGTTCAATTCAACTTACGCTTATTTTTTGACGAACATCGTTGCATCTTGTACATGTCAGTATCGCATTCACTACATGGCTTTATGTATGTATTGTCAGAGGTTTGAGGTAGATGTTGAGCTTTTTAGTAGTTGTTTGACAGCTGTTGTTATGTTTAAGTGTCTGGATTTGGATGTCTGGATTTGGATGTCTGGATGTGTTCTTGTGTCTCACTTTGGAGGTATAATTTTGGCCGCGTTGCTAGTAACTGTGATGAAGAGTCGTTATACTCGGTGAGTTTCTGTGCAACACGTGTGATGGGTGGGCTCAGTGGATAATAGTGGCTCTTTCGTGTTGAGAGACCAACGGGCCTGCAGAAGACAAAGTTCTTGAAATCCTTCTGCAAAATATTTCGGGTGGTTCATGCATGGTGGAGCCTCGATCACCTATACAGAGCGGTGGGGCTGAAGATACTTTGTGGCCTTCAGCGTACGCCACAAGATATATGTTCTATTTTTTAATTTATCAGTTTACATCCTGCTTGTGGAGCACAAATTATCAGCAATTGTACAAATTCCATACTCTTAATCCACTTGGTGAATAATCACATACAGTGTAATTCCATAATATCATAACACTAAGAGGTTGATCATCAGTTGTTTGTTTTTTATTAAAATTCTTTTTTAATTCCTAAACTTTAATCATCCGCAGTGATGGATTCACAAATCAATCTTGTTTGTCTCATTTGTATTTATTGATTCTTGCTGATTACTCGTTTTAGTTACATGTTATGTTCGTTCAGGTTTTTAATATAATGCTCCTTATATCGACTTTTCAAATCAGTGATCACAAGCTTATTTGATCAAGTGATGGAAGTTATCCGCACGAGTTTGGTGTCAGAATTAGTCAGTTCTAACCACAATGAAACAAACATCTTATTCAATAAATCGCTCTTATGGTCTTCTCCTCAATCTGACTCCCAACCCAGATCATCCTGTTACACCAGTTATTTGCTATCGCTTACTAGGTTATTTACTAACCAAGCCAAGTTTCATGCCTCATAATCTAAAATGTCTTATTAATTTTATCATGCACATAGAGATGGAGGGGTGGGGGCAAACATTGTTACTTTTTATCCTTTCAGCCCTAGAAACTTTATCACGGTAGTAAAAAAACAACAGGACAGCATGTTCTTGTTGATATTGTTACATGTTTAAAGCCATTTTACAGCATTTGATGTGTTATATATAGGGCAGCCAGTATAATTGGTGGTGGAACAAAAACCCCTGAAGCTACTGGCAAACTTGCTTTCATACCCACAATGGCTGAGCCATAGAAACGTACCCACCTGGACAAAGGTAAGATGTCAGGCATCGGTAAATGCGGGGGCCTTGGATTACACTGCTACCCGGGACCTCAATGACATTTTATAAAAGAGTAGGTATAACAATACATTTTAAAGTCAAGTAATCAAACTTAACCTTCCCATAATCTCTCAAAATGAATCAAAGTCATACCCTACCATTCCGTGCAGATAAAATTGCTCAGACCAAAGGACTGAAGAAAATAATTGCAGAGGAACAACAAACTTGTGATGTCATCACCCAAACAACAGTTTTACAGTAACTCTTCATCTCCAAAAGAAATGTTTTACACTTGAAATGCAAATGCATATGTGGTAATTAACGATATTTGCAGAATAATCGCTTCAAAAATTGTTGCACTATCTATCTATCTATCTATCTATCTATCTATCTATCTATATATATATATATATATATATATATATATATATATATATATATACAAATTATCATGCACAAGATACCACTAATACAACACAAAAGACAAAATTGTCAATGAATATAGGTTTTCGAGGCAATAAAGATGCTTGAAAAGGATCTTTGGTGTATTATTAGCATTCTTCTTCTGTAGAATAAGTACAGACCTCAATCGCCTGATTCAATTTACTCGCTCGACTATGTTGAAAGGTGATACATCCCTTTATCTTAATCTCTTCCTTTACCTGTACTTCTTTGACAAGTTATCATGCTTTTATGGTTGCCCCGCTTGCTTTGTCATCAACACAAGATATGCTTCTTATCTCCAATATCCCAATTTGTTTTTCAAGAACATACTCATAGGTCATCCACTATTCATTAATTCTATTCCTGCTTTTTGGTGTCATTTGGAAACTGCTAGTTGTGTCCGACGTGCCTCATGAGTAGGGGATGTAGGTGGTATGGATCATTTTGTTTCATTTCTTACTCCGCTCTGACTTTCTTTCTTTTAAAATTCTGTTGAGGGTAGTAGTCAACATCATTTAACCAAAACTTTACGTTATTCTCGTTCGGAAGTTGGGAAAGGGAAAAACGATGACGCTGCAATATTACTAGTGATGGGTGCCGTCGATGTTTGAAATACTTCTCGAGCATCTTCTTCATCTGGCATCCGTTTGTCTTGGACACTGGGGATGGTGATGGTGATTGACGTTTCATCATAGCCTTGACATTTCTACAGTGTTGCCGTTTCTTCTACAGCTTTCTTGAGAAGAGTTTAAGACGCTGCAAAACGTGTCTGTACCGTTGCGATTTTCCCGTTTTTACAAGTCAGTGCGATGTGATATGATTGCAATTCGTGTTGTAACTATGGCAACTCGTTCAGATTAGGATCGGGAGGTAAATGAGGGGCTCTTGTCAACGACGGAATTCCTTCCATCGTTTGTAGTGCACTAAAGTCATATTTTGTCCTTCTGTGAGACTCAAAAGTACACGTATGAGGCCTTTCCACAACGGGACATTTTTTAATTTCTTCTTTCGCTTTATGTCGGACGGCTGGGAAACATAATTTCAACAGGTTCTCAAAGCATCGCTCAAGTCGGTAGTTTGGTCAATGTTGCTAACGGCGTTGGCATACAAATCCTCGTCGCACTAACATCTTTCTCTTCTCACTGGTTAGTATTTTCGTTTTGGCGACGAACGCTTCTATGTTTTACAAACCGTTATATCTGTTGTTAATAGAACGTTACTTTCACGATATTCTAACTGCATTCACACAAAGTATCAATAATGTCCTTCGTGGATGAATGAATGAAATGTTTTCACATTGGCGGATGGGTTTTCGACAGGATATATAGAAATTCAATGTTCGTCAAACGATGAGGCAGTCATTTTCATTTTCCGTTTTTGACAGGAGAGTGACAGTGGTGATGGTGTGCCCTTCTTCTGGTTGACATCTTTTTGTTTCTTTCAGAAGCGAAAGAGTGCTGAAATGAATCGTCTGGTACAAGTCATTTTATGCTTCAATACGTCTCCACTGACTGACGGTGCGTCTTATCATTTTTATGATGATCAACACTTTATTTTGAGTACTTTGAGGGATTTGCAACGGACTAAATTGTGAGAGTTCTTGCTTGGATATACCTAGTAAAATCTGTAACACTCCCGATCTCTATTGAACTTTGATCTTGGGGAGGGTATTATTTATTGGCTGCCGCTGCGGTTAAAAGAGAAAAACATGAAGTCATCGCAGGAGGATAAATCCCACTAAAACGACCTCTCATGTTTTCATTAAACTGGGAAAGACGTGTCAAATCGGGTTGGACAGGCAACCCAATCAACGTCGAACTGTAGGAAACGACTTGCATGAGACATGGTCACCGAGGTTTGTCATATTTTGGGAAATAAGGCTGCGTCTGGTAGCACTGCCTTTCTTTTGGGTTTTCTTGCGGCTTTTCTTTGTCTTGGAGCTTTTCTTTTTCTGGGGATGGGATATAGTTATTCCAATCTTTCTCATCTTGTGACGACTTTGTGGAGATATGTATTTATTCTGGGTGGCTACTGCGGAGTTATTGAGATCTCATTTGAAGAAGGAACGAATTATGTCACCTCCAAGAGAAACGCTAAATCCATGTTATAAAATAAGTTGATTAATGTTTTAGCATCATTTTTATGATCTGCCAGTTGTGACATGGCTACTATGTTGCTCAAACATAGCGTTTTGTTTGATGAGGGATGTGAAGTAATTGACCTGCCGTCACCGAAAACCACCATTTTGTTATATGACATTTCCTTCTTTGACACGAGCACGCATACATTTGGCTCAAGGATGATATTGAACGGAATTTATGTTGATGATTTGTTAGACAGACAAAGTAGTTCTGGAGGTTTTTATTTTGTTTAAAGCTGACCTGTAAAAAACGAGCCTTGCTTCTTGGCACCCGTTGAGAAACAGATTGGTACAAAATCGCAGATATTTGGGTGTTTTATAAATCGACGAGTAAACAGGCATGTGGTGTTTGAGTGACATCGTCGTCTGCATTCTCGACGCATGTAAACAAAACAACGTAATTAGCATTGAGACTGAGGGTGCGATGGGCTTTATTTTGTTGAAAATTTATTTTTGGGTAATTTAAATAACACAATGGACGTTATCTCCTTCTTCAATACAGATAAATCCAATTCTGGCTACTTTTCTTCGGCGTATGTCCTCCCTTATATTTAGGATATTTTGATTTGATTGTTTGGAATCGAAATTTCAAAGCGAACAGGGAAGGAATTTTACGCTCAAAGCATAGCTTGCAGTAGTAGAGAAGCGTCAATGTCGTGCTGAAACGATGATGTCGCAGGGTACGGCATCGCACTCATTGAACTTGAACACGTCGTTATCGTTAGATTGCTGTTTGTAGTGACCTTGAAGTATTGGTCAGATACATTTTCCCAGTTATATACTGGCCAATATCGGTATGTCTTGAAGTGGATTGGTTGGGAAGTTTCACTCATTTCAGAGTTGGCTGACAGTTTGTTGAATCGGTAAAAGTACAATTTGTGCGGCTCTTAGGCGGACACTCAAAAATCTTGATTCTCTTCAGGCTGCAGAACTTCTTTCGCCATGCCAAAGTTTACCAGTTGACTCGTTCGATGTTTCAGCGTCATTCATTTTGCTTTGCCGTTGTTGTGCAATTATCATCGTAATTCTCGGTATTCGTAACTGTAATATTTAGGACCGCCGCTAGCAAAACCATGAATTTTGTTTTCGGGAAGCTCGTTCGGCCAGACTCCTGAACGGCCCAGATGATCCCAGGGTGGATATGCTCATGGCGATATACGTATTTGCAGTCTGTGTCACATGATACGATCTTCTAACTAGTGTAAGGCTTCGTACAATTTAAGCGGGTTTGGGCAATCACTTAAGCTGCTATGATGCCATTTCCAGACACATTGGGCTATACAAACTCTTTTATCTTTGTAGTTGACTAGGACCAGATCTTGGCGAGCTACATCCACGCGTTTCGTATATTTTTTTGTGTATCGAAAATCATGTCGCAGTATCGGAAGGCTGTGCAAAGCACTCCGTCTTAGGTAAACATGGTCGTTGTGCCATTTCCACCCTCAATAACTTCGATATGGCTTTAGCAAAGGAAGGTATTCCTTCGATTTTTTCAACATGGCCTAAAGTCATGCCCTCCTTGGAAAGCTTCTCCTCTTTGAATTATCTTGGTCTTCGGTAGTTGAACACCAATAAGGATAGCCTACATTTCACTGACTCGGTATCCTTGTTCTAACTTCATTCTGCGTTGACGAGGTGTACTCTCTGAAAATGGATTTTTCGTGTCATGTTGGGTGTAACAAGTACAGCATCCATGAAATAACCATCCCTGAAACAAATATAATATCTTGGGGTCTTCTAAGATCGAGCCATCCACCGAATATGTTCTAGTATTGTATTGCCTCCTCCTTTTTCTGGCAATCTGGATCCGTTTGTCTTTCTTTTTGCACAAGTAATGTAGTTAGCGCAGAGCTTTGACCGAGTGTCTACGCTTCATGAATACCTTATTGTATGTGCTCATGACGGCAAGGGCGTTCTCGGGTATATCTCGCTTGCTGTACACTAAGGTGTACTCTTCGGCGCTGGCGCAGGTTTCCTTCAATTGATTGATCCCTCTACGCTCCATAAAATGTTCTCTTAAGTTTTATTAGCAACGCCGTAAAATGTTACATCGGAGCGAAATACTATAACATTTCTTCCTGAAAGTCGAAAGTCTCCTAAGCGTCAGAGCTAAACTCATTTGGTCTTGTATGTTGTTACTTTGGTAGATGCTGTGGTTGGTACTACCAGGTTCTTCCACTAATAACACTTTTGGAGGGGAAACATTGGTCATGTAAAGTTTAGCTGTTCAACGTTGATGCGAGATTGTTCGTTAGAGTTCTAAAGGTGTTTAATCTTGTCGATTAATTTGGGCGATGTCAGTTATGCCGGCTGCTGAACTCGATGAATGGACATTCTCAAACGATCGTCCTCTTTGGCTCGACATCGGTGTTTCAGTTTGGTTAACAAGGAATTCCACAAATCGTCGATGAACTCTCTCTTTTCTCCATTTTGTACTTAAAATCACTAGACTCTAAACTACTCCTTCTCCTAAAAGTCAAGATAATTGTTAAATATGTCACAATAAATGACTTAGGTCTGCAGAATGCCAGGCAGAAGTAAATAGAGACAAAGATCAATACACATGTTATCATTGCTGGGAGAAAGGATATTAAACTAAGAAAAAGAAAACAAATCAAAGAAGCAAGAGGTAGATACGGCTTCTGAAAATGAAGAAGAACCTTCCGAAAAGGGAATAAGAACCTATACCAGTCCAGAAAGAAAGGAAAAGAAGACGCGAAGAAGTAATTGTAAAAGAGGGAGAAGTTGTGCTAGAGAATAAATTTAAAAAACTGTTAAAAGACATAGTGAATAAAGAAGAAAATTTACTTTGGGTGATGCATTGTGTAATTAGATCGTGATTTTCAAATGCGAGTGAATATACCAGAAATAACATGTAAGTTTCCCGTGGTCTAGATTTTTAGAATAGAGACCTCATTCAGTCATGCACTGGCACAGTTACATCATTTAATCATCATGGAAAAAAGTTTTACTTAATTTGGCAAACTTTGGGTAGCCACTCTTTCTTTGAGAGATGAGTTTCCCTGAATAAGATCATTCGTTGTTTGGTTCTGGATGTACTTCTACTACTGTCGATTATTTGGTAGTGATTGCTGCTGCTGAAGATGGTATCTCAGGGGCAGTCGAAGTAGGGGTTTTGATAAATGGGTTAGAATATTAGGCTCAGCCAGGTCTTTTTCTCTTGGGTTGAGTTAAAAAAAGCCTGATACATCTGTTTCAGACACTTTAACTCTGCCAAAATGTATTGTAGCATCGCTACCGTTTGACTTTCACCGTCCTTCTTCTATCCGTTGCTGTTTATCTTTTCTTCTTTGTCCTCTCGTTTTCTTATTTCCTCTTATTGATGTTCAATGAAAAAGGCTTGTTCTGCTTCTTTCTGCAGTTGTAAAACAAATTCCAGTTCTTCTTTCTACCTCTGTCTACAATCCCTCTCCTTGAGGTAAGGAAGGTGAAGGCGATGAAGGTACTTGTACCGCTACACACTCTTGCGAAGAGACCAAATCCCAATTAAAATAATTCTCTTTCGGAAGTATTATTGTGATTGCTTTGGCACCACCCCAACATTCCTTATCTCTACTGCAGTACATCGTCTGTTTAGTTTCAAGTGGTCTTGCCGAACTATGTTGCAGTGATTCACTGCGCACAGACGCTAGCGCACCCATATGTGGTATGTAACGTCACAGGCAGCCCTCTTCTGATTGGAAGAGAAATTCCACGCTCTATCTGCATTTTGTAACGTTCGTTGGTGAAAGATGTTAATTCTTTTCGATCCGAATTTATAATGTATATACCAGTAGCTCACCTCATTGATTACCTGTTCTCATGACAAGATGTGAACTAACTTTGCATTGTCTACCATAATAGCAGGAATGCTGTTCAGCCCGGACTACCCCATGTATGTGAAATCGACATGGGCTGTCATGAAGATAGCATACACGGCAATTTGGAAAAGAAGGATTTATATGGAGAGGCAAGGCTGTTTGAGGAGAGTCTTGATGTACAATCCAATAGTTGTTGTTGTTGTTGTGGGGTTTAACGCCATTTTTCAGCACGATAGGCTATACATGGCGGCCAGTATTAATGGTGGAGGAAGAACCCGGAAAACCCCGGAAAGAACCACCGACCCACGAGAAGCTACTGGCAGGCTTTCTCACATGCCCACATTGGCTCAATCCAATAGTCTGACGATGCTTGAGGAAATGAAGACCAGAGCAATGCTCCGTGTGTTAACTAGGTAGTGTTAAGAAACCACTACTGGGCTCCTAAATGGCTTCAAAACGATATATACGTATTGCCATTTGTTTTGTCTTTTGTGTTGTATAAGTGTTTGTTTGCGTATGTCTATGTTTTGTTCCCTATGTATCTCTAAGTCCTACCACGTTACTCATATTAAATTTCCCATTGTCCAAAAATGTCATTATCATGCTAAAATTATCTTTGTCCCTGAAGTGCCATTTCCAAGGTAAATTCATGTTTGTCCCATAGTGTCATTTTCATATTAGGTTCTTGTTTCTCCATATTGTGTAATTTTGTCCCTTTGGTGCCACATATCATTACTTATCTGTCTCAACTTGCATGTGTGAAACTCTTTATTTGCAATAATGTGGTATTATGGCTCATTATGTTCTCTAAATGAAATTCTTTGTTACACTTTTCTTCGTAAATTCGTCGTCATACACATACATTTTAGTGATGCATCTAAAAGGGAAAACGGGTAACAGAGTAAGCGAGTGAGTGAGTGAGTGACATAATTGTTGATATCAAATATCATTATCAATATCATGTTTTATCAAAAGAGCTAACTTTAACATATACACTTGAAAAGAAAGAACCCTGGTACGCCCGTCCGTTTCGTTTAAAAATAATAAATATCAAATATGAGCCTAAATACAGGGTTCAGATGGAATCATTTTATTCAACACTGTAGTTGCCCTGAAAGTAAACAGCAACACAGTAGGTTCTGGACGATGACTTCTGCGTATTAGTCTTTATTATTATTATTATTATTATTATTATTATCATTAGTAGTAGTAGTAGTAGTAGTAGGATGAGGAGAAGGTGGAGGAGGAAGAAGAGGAGGAGGAGTGGGAGTAGTATTCTCAGTAGAAGTAGTAGTATCATCATTAGTCTTAGTGGTAATGGTAGCAGTAGTACTGCATGACGCATAAGAAATTATTGTCTCCTTAACCTCTTATCATCCACACAGACATAGTAGTATGTTTGCAGGCATCGAATAATAAGGTGATACAAGATAGGAAAATAGGACATTATTTTGCTAGTATTACATGATACGGGTACGTTAACACTGGGTTACCTTTTCTGAGTTCCTCGGGTAAAAAAGCAAATCATATTTTAGATACGCAAATTGACGTATGTTTCCATAGACCAACGTGTGAAAATCAGTCTTACATTTGGTAATACATGTGTCAAATATAAGTCTACACCTTCATTATCTTTCCTTTACTCTGAGCAGGTAGAGCAGTGTGTCAAAACATTATAGCATTGTCATAAAATGTTCACTCTTCTCTCTCTCTCTCTCTCTCTCTCTCTCTCAAACACACACATACACAAGCACACTAACACACAAATTGACATTCGGACAACCATCCACCTAATATCCTAATGCTTCTAAATCATACATGCATATGTTTTAATGTAAGAAACCCGTTTAAAGTTCTTGTAGGTAATACTATTATGTGAGATAGGAGGTACGATTACATTAGCGAGAAATACGTTCTATCTGATGTTTTAAATTTTAAAAACTTGTACAGTCGCACAGCTTTAAAGTAAACGAAATATTTGCAAGTTTCACAATTCGTTAGTTTGAAAACTAGCTTGCTTGCAAGGTTAGGAAATAACTCGGGCAGAATACATGATTTATATTCACCATGCGAAAATGATAGCAACCTATTTTCTCATTTTGTTTTTATTACAGACGGCGAAACAGATAGGGCGTAAATTCTAGAGTCAGTTCAAAGTACATATATGTAAAGTGTTGGCAGGCAGACTCATGTGTAGATTTGTGTGGGTATGTAGGATAGAGAAACAGACAGAAAGTCAAAGATATAGATATCGTAATGTGAGTGTATATCATAGTATAATTAAAACAATCTAATCAGCTTAAGCATACAAACGTACGATTCTTGGTATGACAGAGTGCACGAATCAATTTGGCGGGAAAATTAGACTGAAAGGAACGTATGTTGAATAACGTTAGAAGGAAAATGAATGGATGATATGGAAAATTATTTTGTTTTTCTTTTCGAGGGAACCAGGAACGTGGCGCATTAACGACTGAACATCCTTCTTGGCAGTGGGAAACTTAAACTTTATAAGTAAATAACGCACGTGACAATTTTATGGCATCGTCATAATGAGTATTTTAAATATTACATGTATTACGAATGTGCTATTTTGGTGTAAACCTATCTTTTGTCTACTTCTTTTCCTCTTAACATATCAACGAAGATGTCACGATGTACAGTCAGACACGATTACGTTGTCTTCACGTCTACAAACGAAACGGATTACCCTTGACATGCTTTCAACAACGTGTAAGACATTTACCAGTCTGTGTAGCGTCAAACGGTACGTTGTGGAGAACGAACAAACTATTTTGATTTGCGATCCATCAAAATATCACGTGTTAAAATGACGGTGAAGATATATAACATGACATTTTGAATATTTATCTTATCTAAATATTTGAACATTTTTAATTTTGTCCATGAGTTTAGAAGTTAGTTATGCAGGTGATTTGAAAGCGAGCCACACGATATAATTCAAACTGTTATGAGACATGGATAGACTTAAACGATTTATGTTTAGCTGGCCCTTACTTTTCTAGACTTCTAAGAATGACATCTGATTTATGTGCTGGAACACGATTACTGTTTACGTTTCACTGTGGTGTACGTGTTTGCCGACCTTCTAAATTCGCTTAAGGTCTTTTTGAGCGACTTGAATGCGAAACTACTATGTAGGGACTGCTGAATGGGTTTCTCTGCTAGACAAACTTTCTTCAGACGGTCTTGTACAGGAATAGATAGACGATTTTGGATATCGGTCACATATGTCATGTGGAATTCCTATTTCAAAGCCAGAGTCAATACTGCCAATGATATTCCTGTCTCGAAACAACAATTTATAAAAGAGATCAGTGTGTCCTTATAGTAACGGGTTGTGATTGGCTATTCGCACTCATTTCTGGTACACTATCCGCTGCATTTTCCCAACAGTCAACTAATGACATAATTATCGTGCAATCATAGACTATGTGAGAATTCAACGTTTTCACACGATATTATTGAACTTCTCATATCTTTTAGACAATTTAACTTTTAGAAGTTAAACTGTCCCACTTCGAATGTTAGATCTGTATCGAACCTTACAGTAAATTTAGTATTAAGTTGGACTTATTTGTAACGCAATTTCTTTGGACGCGATCACACGAAGTACCTTGTTTATATTATCCTTCCGAAAACGATATAATAGAAAAAATTTCATAATTTCGTTGTAGAGATATATATTTTCCACAGGCTAACACTTTTACATTTTCATTGATAAACTACAAATGCTTGCATGCAACATATACAGTAACAATTTTAAAGCATGTTACAAATATGTACTCATATAATAGAACCATCCAAACTAATCATGCACTGAATAATTCGGAGATTTGGATGTCTATATTAACTTCCCTGCAATTCTTCCACAATTTTTGCTTAATGGCATAACTCTTACTTCACTGGTGCCTATATTATCAAATACCATGCCATTTTACGAACCGTGTGCTTGACATGCAAACAGGTCACAAATGCTGTGTTAAATTTTTGTTCCCTTAGCAGAAAGGCTCGATTAAGAGACCTTGGTACCGGCAAATAGTAAATGGTTGGTTGTCCTAGAGTATCAGTCAGATAAATGTTGTAAATGTATCAGTATACCACGATGTCAACCTTATAACTCCCACGGTACATAAAGACAATTTTTTCCGAGTGTGTGTCACGGCGGTGGTTTGAATCATGTTATTGATAACTGTGACAGCTTTCTTTCAAATCTCCCCATCTGGTATTAGTCCAGTTATGCGTGTGACTTCATTATTTAGTGCGTGCATGATTTATGAAAGTCGTGTTACCCATTCACGTGATCGAGCACTATGGGTTCGAGAACTGGTCAATAATTCATGAGCGTAACATAACGTTTTTAACACTCAGGATCGACACGAGTTATATGTGATTCCTCAGGCTTCGTTTGCTCGTTTGATCAACCACGTTCCAGGCCCACCGTACATATATCCAGGGATGTGTCTTTCAACAGAATATTTACTGTACCACTTTTCGGGCAACTAGGTTTCCAAAAATACCATTTGATTTTTTAATATAACTTAAACAAATTTGTGCAACATCAAATACAAGGCCCTATGATCGCAGTTCTACTACTGCATCAATGAACCAATGTTGAACTCGACATTGCAGCCTTCATGAATGGATCAATATGCAAACATCTCGGTCTTGAAGGAATACACGCACTTGAGCGTTCATCAACACCCAACACGCTTCTTAAAGGTACATCGTCACTTGTAAAGTATGATTATTTTGTATACCAAATACATGTTGATATTTACGGTCGTAGAATCTCAGCATCCAGGCGCTACGCCGATTGAGATTTAATAAGGTTTGCAAACAAACTCGATTTGACTGAGCTTACCAGCCGAGCTGTTATTGACATCGACCAGGGCGAGGTTTTAATTTCGCAAAATCAAGTTGGAAGAATGCAAACATCCACAGTCAACATATAAGATGTTTTGCAGCTGAGAGTAGCTCTTTCGAAAAACATGACCGAAAGCAGTGGAATAGGTGGAACTGCATACTCTGGAAGGTCGGATGCATTTTCAGAGACTATGTTCATAATACAAATACAGGGATCAAACAATATGTATATATCACTCACCACCATGCATAGTAACTTAGATGGACCACTTGCGTTGTTTCCGATGACAATAGTTTTTATATATGAGCGACATATTTTAATAATGCTAGATCCCAGATCATACTTATTTAGCACAACCGAAGACGATTGCAGATGGAAACTAATAGCAATGTTAATAAATTATAAGCATCATCGGCATTGGAGATGCAGCCAAATTTTGTGCATTTAGAATATCAACATCCTTAATCGCAGGAGATGAACGTAACCTTGACATAATAAACACCCATTGGGGCAAGAACGTATCCGTTTTTTAGTAAATGTGTGTAACTTTTCCTATTACATATAAGTGATGCATTCTGAAGCCGATTACGATGTAACAAAATTCTCGGTCGGGGTGTGTTATGTATATTTAACTTGTAATGTTGATAAGTTAGGTTGGTTTTCTTTTTATTTTTTTTATTTTATTGCATTCTATTGTAATGTAACATAGTATGTTGGACTTGACCTTGTCCAAAATTGACTTCATTTCTATGTGACCTTAATTAACTCTTTCTGTAAACAACTAATACTTAGCTGAATTATTCTCTGTGTGTATGGGTTCAAAATCAGAATTATTATTAATATAAGTAAATATGTTCATTTGGATCTAGGTCTAGGTTTTGGAATTTTCTTTGTGCATTTGACACAGTCCAGGTTAAAGTTTCTAATAATAACTACTATTGTATTTTTTAAACATCAAGATCATGCATTAAGGGTATTTTCATTATACCATAAAACATTATTTTATAGAAAATACTAATTGTGACCCGTGGTCAAGTAAGGAATTATATAATCTTCTGAGTTTGAGTCGTGCCTGAAGAACTAACATTTCCAAGTTGTATTATGTGATGTGTCCAGTTTGGCTAGACTTTATTTCTTCAAATTATTGAATTCAAGTGATTATTTTCTGTGGAAATACAAAAGAGCTCTGATACAATTCTTGGACGGAGACATTTACTCGAATTTATAATGATTTAAAACCTGAAATTATTTTAATGTGATTCAATAAAAGATCATTGACACATCAGCACTCGACAAGCTACCAGATACATCCCCACCTTTAGTTTTGGATTTATTTTGGGCTTCTAATGAATTTTATTTAGGATTTTAAATTATTAGGAATTGTGTCTGCATTTGTAGGATCATTTGGGAGTTTAATGTGCAAAACCGTAATTTCATTCCCATTTTCTGTCTGTATTCTGGATGAATAAATTAATTGTTAAATTTTGTAAAGCTTTATGTTTTTAAATTTTGCAATACCTTCTGTTTTTTACACTTTACTCTTTCTGTTACTTATTATCAAGAGCATAGACTAGAAACAGGTGTTAGATTTGTTTACAGTGCATGCAATTATTGAATACAGTTTTGTTCCCTTTGTTGACAGAAGTCTTCTTCAAATGATGTTACCTGACCATGGTATACAACCAAAAGAAATATCTACGCCACAGGAATATAAAAACCGACCATTGGCGTCAGTATAGATCATGCCAATAGTACCTGTAAAAGCCCGGTCGCAAAATACACTGCCAGAGACTATTTCAGCAAAGATGAAGTGGAGTTCATCGATAACTTCATTACGGTTTCATTCCCCAGTGACTCTGCGAGACCACAAGTACGCACAGCATCTCTAGATTAATTATTTTCCTAAACATCTACGCTTGTATGGCAGATGTGCCTATACAGCAAGACTAATTGGTACGACGTGCATGTGCGTGCTGCAACTGAAGACAGTCAGCCTGTCAAACAAAGCAGCAGGGAGGGCGAACAAGCTCTAAATGGTTCACCTGTATTTCGCCAAAATACGACTTCCTGGGAGATCACAAAAATCGTTAAAAAAATGCGCGATTATTCGGTGACGCGTTGAGAGCGTCGCCCTCCCTGCTGCTCAATTAAAATTTTTTATCAAGACCAACTCGATACCATGTTCTGGGATGATGTAAATTTATTGTTATAAATCCGTGTGGAGTAGCTTGCGCTCGTGAAAAGAAGTTTCTAAATTCATTTATGTCCATATCACCGCTGCACCAAGTCTGATGAATATTTCTCAGCGTATGTGTATCGACTCCATTAAACACAGCAAAAATATTGCAGTTATCTCTGATCACTTTTAGTATTTGTGTATACCGCTGAGTTACATAAATCATATCAGTGTTTTTGTGTCTGCCTCTAGAAAATATCCGAGCAGGGTTTGATTGTTTATCCAACATTACATCATCGTAAACAACTAAATTGTTAATAGATTTATCTAATTCATCAACATTCGGCGCATTATTGCTATCAGTGATAAATTCAACAACATCATCGCCGTTTTCATTTAACAATTTTGCGCTTTCATTAAAATCTTTTATTACATCATAGCATCGTTGATCGTCTACAGATGGAGCTACCAAATATAATTTATCCCACTTCATCCACTTCATTATCAAGTTAAGTAACAGCTGTGTCTCTCCACTTCCAGATGGCCCTACAATAATCATATGAACATCATTTTGTAGCGCAGTATGATGCTTAACTAGTTCTCGTCGTTTTGTGGCAGAAAAATCAGTGATTTCCATTAGAATAATATAAAATAAATATGGATTTATATTGTGTGAAATGCAGGGCGGGCACGCCAACAAGTAATCTAAAAACCATTACAACAAAAAATAATAGATCTGCGGTTACGGGCAAGTGTGAACGATGCGGTACAAAGAAATTTAAATGTATCTCCACTGACAAGTCAGTGCAGTCAGGTGAAAAACCAAAGCAAAAGCCAAAACCAAAGCCAAAGTATAAGCCAGAATCAGGTAAAAAAAAATGCAACACGGTGGTGACATCGCAGCAAAATTAACAAAACTACCCCGAACTCGGTGAGCTAAATACCCAGGAGAAAAACATCTTCCAGGATATAATTACTGCGGACCTGGAACCAGACTTGATATCAGACTTTATGACCAAGGTCAACCAACACTAGGTGAGTATCCGATAAACGCTATTGATAAGGCGTGTCATGCGCATGATGTAGCTTATAAAGTAAAAATTTGCAAGATAGACATCTCGCGGATGTGAAATTAATTCACGCGCTAAATTCCATCACTGATAAATCTTTCAAGGAGAGGTTAGCTAGTTGGTTAATAAAATCCGCAATGAAAGGTAAATTAGCGCTAGGTACTGGTACTTAATTATAATGGAGTCGATTTATTATTCCCCAAGAGGATGCTGGAGGGGTAGCGCAGCAATTAGTAAACTCGCTGAAGCAGCAAAAGTTACACGTGTTACTGCTAAAAATTGGTTATCCAAACAGGCAATATGGCAAATTTACCAACCACTGCCTAAACAAATTCACTTTGCACATTTTGATGTCAGTGTTCCTAATGAAGTTCATCAAGCTGATATATTATTTCTGCCACATGATACTATTAAAATCCTAAGACGTCAAATTACATATAAATACGCGTTAAATGTAGCTGATGTTGCAAGTAGATACAAAGATGCAGAACTGTTAATGACTAAAACAGCATCTGAGGTTGCTTCTGCGTTTGAACGAATTTATCAACGAGGACCTCTACAATGGCCACATATATTGCAGGCTGATCCTGGCAAAGAATTTCAGGGTGTAGTATCATCGCTGATGAAGCAACATAATGTCAACATTAGACGAGGACATACTGAAATTCACCGTGATCAGACAATTGTTGAGCAATCCAATCGAACACTTGCTGAACGGTTATTTGGATATCAATACGCGAAGGAACTCATTCAGGACAAGAGATCACGCGAATGGTTGCAAGATTACCAGGTGTGATAGATGCATTAAATAATGAAATTACTCGAACAACCAACATGAAACCTATTAACGCAATTACCAAAAACATATACCACAACGACGTGATTTTTCAGCACAACCAATACTGGGCGATGTCACTGTGAGCTATTTATATGAACCAGGTGAACTTGAAAAGGGTAAAAAAAATGAGCGACTGATCCTATTTGGAGCATCACTACACACAAGATATCTGGTATAACTTGATCTACTGGTAGACCAGCAATCTACAGACTGGATTCAACTGCTCCTCAACGTGGATTCACACTTGAACAATTACAAGTAATTCCTAAGGGCACACAATTACCGCCCAGATCACTTAACTAGCACCCCGACGTCGATTACACTCAAGACAGGTCAGAATCACATTTTCGCGTGTATGACCAAGACGATTATATTTTATATCTACGGTGAATTGTCTTGAATGTTTATCCGAATACTGCCACAACATTATACAATTACAGATTGCACAATGATTATTCTTCTGTTGTTTCAGTGTCATGGTAAATTCAACATCAAGGTCAAATTCTCGATTATTTTTGTTGTCACTCTGTTTGTAACCAGTTAATTTTTTTCTTATTATATCGTTGTCAATATCATCATTATGGGTCACTGACTGATCCAAAACAATCCTTCGCAGTTGAGATATTCTTCTGACTCTGGACACAGCCAAGTAAACTAAGTTTGACCACTCGATTCGATCATCAACGATCCAAAAAACTGTATCAGAGATAGTTAATCCTTGAGATTAACTAGCGTCCACGGGGATTTATCGGTGCGCAGTGCATCTTCAACAACATTGACATCAACTGTGATAATATCATTTAATACGAGATTCTGCTTCCTCCCTGACTCTCCTGGTATATCAACGTCAATATTCTGTAACCGCGAATCAGCAGGTCTATAACACAATGGCACTGGCAGTGTTGGAAATTTTTTCTTGTGTAATTGAAATAACTGTTGTTGAAGTGTGTCCCTGACTATCCTTCTACTTGCCACTATCAAATCGTTTGGTCTCCACGTTTTCCAAAAGTCGCTCATTGAAGTCTCTGAAATTATTTTACGCATAATTTCACACCGAATTTTTTTCGGTTGTAGTCTGATTAATGTTTAAATTTCTTTAGACCTGCATCAAGAGATCTGTGATCATCAGCCACTGCTTCGTAATAATCAACAAAATTCTTCAACCAATCGTGTGGAGATGGTCCAACAAACAGAGGTGGCTGACCGTTATCGCCGCATATAACCACAGCAGTATTTTTTTTGTTAATAACCAATCGAGAAATGTTTTTAATGTTTCTAATGGCACTGTGCACACTTCATCCCAAATAATAACTTTTGGAATATATTTCTATCCCATTCGATCTGGAGTCCACACACCACCGCTGTATTTAAAAACAAAACAGTGATAAGTACAAGAATAGACTCCTTCTTGTTTCATCTCCCTGGCAAGTCTGTGTATTGGTGTTAGCACAATCATATCTGAATTCTGTCTAAATAATTAAATCGCTCGAGTTGTCTTACCAGAACAACCCGGCCCGTTCAAATAAACGGTTTTGTGTTTGGATACTGGATCATACACAGATGGTGCATTCGACATTTCTGATAATTCTGATTTGCAATAATTGTCTTTAACCGCAATATCAGCGGATTCGCAAAAACAATGTAACATTTCTCTTTTTATTCTCCACGAACCCCACGATTCATCATTGCTTGTGAAACGAGCCAGTAATTCTGAATATCTTTTATCGATATAAAATGAATCCGTTGCAACTCTAACTGCAGTGTCAGGAGATCTATTTATCATCGATAGCAAATTTATAGAAACATAAGCAAGCATTGGAGATCTTAAATGTGTGTACTGAGATGATTCTCCATTGATGTAATTAATAAGTGTACCCAACCGTGTTCCGTCAGACAAGTAAGCATCTTCCCGATTGCAAAGTATATTTCTCGCAGTGGCATCATTAATTATAAAATCTAATTCAACATCGTCCATAATCAATCGTGAGTGATGCCGTTTATGATCATATGCACCACCTGAGTAAATTTACCGATTATTCTTCTACCGAGATCTTTTGTTGTTTTTTCACTGTTATTGAGTTAAATCTTAAGAATATTAGGAGCATCATTAACAATTACATCCGCGGACAGGTCTGGATATTACTGCGCATATTCTTCGATGACCTCATCGAGACTGATACGCTCCGGTGTTGGCAACCAAACCGAAGTCAGCGGCCAATATGATATAATTGCTTCACTGACAACCAACGATATCAATATTTTACTGTCATGCATGTATCGAAATAATACTATTGGCACCCAACGTTTCTCCGAAAAGTGTCTGCCAAACCAAACAACAAATAGCATGAAGATTCATAGGGAATTCAAACGACACTACACGAGCAAATTCTGTCAGATCAAAATTGGTTAATGGACCATTAATTGATACCCTTACAATCTCATGGCAAGGGTGACCAAATCTTTTAAAATATCCAGCACACTCGCCCATCCCAAGAAAACTTCCGGGATAACACGCGGCCATGCCCACGGAAATCATCTCGCTGATATTATACTCGGTGTTCCACAAACCGCCGTGTCCGTATTCGATACAACTATCCTGGACATCTTCAAGGAATTCAGCAACTGACGGAACTGTAAAACAATTAGTTATTAATTGCTCATTGTTTTCGGAATATCTGTGTGAGAGTTTTCTCATTTCTTCGTGGAGAGATTCTTTACGATATAATTCGCCGTTAGGTCTTACAAACTGATCATATTCGCCATCTTCGGAACTTTTAAACAACCACACGGACACAGGGTCGTTTCTGCTTATTCGGCTGATAGCATCGAACATTCCACTCCAAAAGCTCTCTGGCGAGTAAAATCTCACAACACGATTTCGTGGAGATATTGTTACTGAGTTAGTCCCAATGTGATCGTTATGGTCAATAATTTCAATTGGTGTTCCATTTCCCTTATTCGCTGAGTCATATAAAACCTCCCCCGTTAACGGTTTTACTACCATTGGAAATTTTAATTTACTTGATAACTCAGCGACATCGTTTATTGACGCTCCTGTATCCTTAACCGATTCAGCCCACTTCGCTATTTTTTCACGTCGCAAATCAGTTAAACCGTTTCCACGCTTAGCATTTTTAAAATGTTCCATTACTCGCTCGGCTACACAATTCAGCTTTGAAAATCTCATCGAGGTAAGATCATTAATGTTAGGTCTATAATTTAGCTGATATATTCCATAAATGACGGCGGTCATAGGATATGATCGAGCGTAGTATGGTCTGTCAATCCCAGTTAACATTCCTGGTTTGGATTCTTTACTTAACAGAGCGGTTTTTCCATTAGCAAGGACAGGGTCGCGTTTGTCACGAATAATCTACCTGTTATCATCCGAACGCACAATAAACTTTATTCTGAAATGATATTTCTGATTGAGGTAATCGATGATCGTTTTCGCTCGTGCATCACTCATTGTAGCGTCCTTGACATCATTGTTACGTATAATTTTGAATGTGGACCACACGTGAGATGCTTCATCATTACGAAATTCTTCTTTGGCATCTCTGATAATATCAAACAGACCAGTCAGGGCTTGCCTCCGCGAATCAGGGGTTAGTCTGTCAAAATCGAATCTAGAAGTTTTTCAGGGCTTGATTTTGGATAATCTTTCAAACTCCTCCATATTATATTTAAGACAAACATTTAAATAAGAAATATTATATATATATATATATATATATATATATATATATATATATATATATATATATATATATATATATATATATATATATATATATATATAATGCCTCAAACCAATCAGTGCAAGTGGTTTAAAGTGGGATCTGTAACACCTTGTAATAAATCCTGCAGAAAAGAATTCTGCGGAAAACATTCACAAAGCATTCGGAAAGGGAGTTTGGGACCAAAACCGTGTCTGCGATGTGGTATTGGAGTCAGGGGTAAAACACAGCTATGCGCAAGTAGCGGCGGTAAGCGATACTGGGAACTTAAAAGATATTATGATTAAAGAAAATAATGATGCGCTGAAATGTGAGCGCGATAATATAACTAAGTTTTCAGACAAATAATAAATTAAGCAAATTATAAATTAGACAAATACATTATTATATAAAATGAATCAAGAGTTTTCCCCACACCCTAGCATCAAGAATTAGGAAGCGAATCGCAATGGAATAGTTAGACATTGTCTGCTGAAAAACCCAGTTGATGTTGTTAATAATTCTGGTTATTTTAGATTCACCGCTGGGGGGAAAGTTATTATAATCACATGTTTGTATTCGAGTGTTTCTTTGGGAAGATCAAAGATGGTTTTGTGATCGATCATATGAACGGAGATAAACTTAATAACTCTCTTCAAAATTTACGAGCTATCACACAAAGGGAAAATTCTGCACGTGGGAATGCTTGGGGGGGGGGAGCAAAGGCCTAGGATGGTTCAATCTTTAAATATAGCGACCGGTGAAGAGAGAAAAATTGAGTGAATGGGCGCGGCTGGCAAGTATTTCGGTATTCACCCGCGTTCGGTTCAACGTGTTACAGAAAATATAATCAAATCAACGTTTTCAAACAAGTTTAATAACTGGATTTTATTTCGTTATGTAGATACAGATAACGGAGATAACTCTACAGCGATTGTGTAAAAGTCAATGATGCATTATCTCCCCCTTGACTCGTGAAGGTAATTGCGTAACACATTACCTTGCAGATATTATTATTCAGCGGGCAGAACTGTATTCAGTTACTTTTTTACAGCCAATTATAACCGTCTTATTGTATACACACTGCGCCGCAGTCTATTTCCGCGTTTGATAAAATCAACAATTGTCAGTACAGGAAAATGTTATTTTCACAGTAATGTTTAGAATCCAGTTCAGAACTTAAATTCAGCAGTAATGTTTAGAATCTAGTTCAGATATTCAGCAGCAGACTGTCTGTCAGTAGTTACCTATATGATAATTTTTAAATCCTATATCATTAGATTAGACTATGGTGCAATTGTAAATCGTCTGACTCTCGTCCCCGACCCTGTCAATGCCAGTGGATCGAGTCTCGTAACGGACATTATGTCGACGGTACCGATTAATATGACTTTAATTGGGGAGCGGCGGCCGAAGCCGTTCATATAAATATCTCTCCCACGTCAAATCGTGGAGGTGACGTTTTTCACCCCTGGGATTTGATCTCGGGGACGTATGTACATGAATGCAATACAGTCGGCCTTCTGAATACTATAACATTTCGCTTCACTTTCGCTTAGAGAATTCGCTGGAGGTATGTTTGTGATGCGTCCCCCAAAATAAACAGTAGCCGTGGATGCATAAAGCTCTACGTCACATGGGTCCCACAAAAACAAAACATTCAGAAAGAACGCGGCGACTGACAGTCAAGGAAAGAAACGATCACGACGGATGCCGAGAATCTATAAGAAAAGATCTGTAAGACAAAAGTCTCAACCGAGATAAAATCTCCAAGATGAAATCTCGAGACAAAAGTCTGAAAGGACCTCGTGAAACACATAGGCCAGTGCAAGACTCATGATTGATAACCGCTCATCATGGCTACAGTTTATTTTTGGTTTATTTTCTTTTAAATATATAATTATATAAATAATGAATTACGAAAATATCAATGATGTAATTTCTGCTATTAAAAAATTAGAAGAAAACGGAATTAATGTATCTGGTGAATTAAATCCTAAAAAGAGCGTGTCTGATTTAAAGCATTGTATGAGACTAAATTGGAAGGGCGGTATATTTTACCTGCTCAGTATAAATTTATAAAGAAAATTGAGACGGAGTTATATAAATCACTGGCTGCAATAGAAGAACAGCGACTGGGTGAATTTGTCTGTCTGTGTCGTGCAATCGAAAAAATTAGATCAGCATTATCTGAAGAATACGAAGCCAGGAGGGTAATTCATACTCATGTAAGACAATTGAAAAAAAATTATGTCAGATCGTGAAGCGATCGAGAGTTAAACCCCTTGATTACTGGGAAATGAAATTGAAAGTAGAATGTCAGTCCGATTGCACTGACAGTAAAAAAATATTTTTTTACCTGCATCAATCTGATACAGATAATATGTTTTGTTTTACCTTCATCAATCTGATACAGATAATTTTTTTTTACCTGCATCAATCTGATACAGATAATATTTTTTTTTACCTACATCAATCTGATATAGATAATATTTTTTTACCTGCATCAATCTGACTTGAATCATGTGTTAAATAATATTGCATTCAGCCGATCAAATTTAATGCAGGAATGTGCATAATTTAAAATCTGGTCTATGTCACATGTGACCATACAAATACGTTTTTGCCGCAGTTCATCTAACTGTCCCTGCGTTAATAAAAAGTCTTCATTACCGAATACATCAATAACTAAATCAACTGTGCTGACCGGGGACTGCATGAACACCTCTTTGATGTAGTTTTAAAGTGTTTGTTTGTCGTGTATGCAAACCTTCACATGCTAGTACATTATATAATACTTGTTTGATTAATTAGAAATCAAAGTCTGTCAGGAAGAAATAAATTTCTTTGCAGATATATTATTTTACTGAAAAATGTTGAATTCGCATGATTTTGACTAGTAAAATACCCTTCAGAATTGAGAACGTTGACAGATTTTCAGCAAAAAATAAATTTCTTATAATTCTGAGCGACAGCAAAAAAAATATCCACCTTGACTGTCTGGAGAATTATTTTTTCTTCAATGAGATCCTTACGATAGAAATCCTCAGGATTTTACAAGTAAATTAATATGTAATGTTTCATGCCTTAAATCCAGAAGGTGGCCAGATTGGTGTGTTAGTTTGCAATTTATTCTTGATAGTAGCGGATTATGACATTGTAGATAAACCTGATTGATCGGCTCTTGCACAATCAGATATCCAGGTGGTTCTTTCGGGGTGAATGAATAAAGAACAAATCCTTGCTGGGCTTGATTAGATACTGTCGTGTTTGTGCTGTAGCTGCCATCGATTACATCACACACAAGATTGACCGCGACCAAAGGGGTTATATTTACGATTTCTGGGGATACATGTCGGCCTATCCCTTCCGAGTCATTGTTGTGCCGGAGAATAGTCGCTGGTGGTAGTGGTTTTTTTTGTACTTTGCGAGTATGTCATCAAAAAACTCATCAATGAGATCGCTTATATTTTTAGTTCGTCTGCGTTATACCCGGGAAATTTGAAATTCGGCAGATCGGCTTCTGTTGTTCTGTATATGGTTAAAAATCGTTGTTTAGCGTTGGTTTTATCGTCGTCAACATGATCGATTATTGCCTGAATTAATCGCTGGTTAAAATATTCCACATTGAATATAATCTAATTTAATATCGCAATTTGCTTAATGATTTCGCTACGTGAACGTTTATATCGAACAGATGCTCCTGAAAACTTTGTTGTAGTCGCTGCAGTTGTGTTTCATGATCTTGATTAGCAACCATAAAGTATCGACTGATCACATTCAGGTTAATATTGGTATATTGTTTTTTTTCCTTGCGAATCATATTCATAAGCAAAAAAAAAAAGTGGAAATCAGAACCGCGAAGTTCAAATATATTACCTAACGTTCCCAGTTGTAAAAAATGTAAAAAAAAACCTCGTATAATAGTTGAACTCCGTGGTATGATTTATTGTCCGTGACATAATCAGACTTGTTTTGTTCTGGTGATATTGGTGGTGCTTCAGGTGGGATTTCAGGCCATCCTAACACTGTTCTGATCGAACTCTGATATATATCGACAGCGTAGTCGGGGGTGCTTATTTCGATCGCAGAAGACAGGGTTGGTTCATGGACGGTTATTTTTATCTTGGATTCTTTTCCTGTGATAGTTTTTATTCGACGTTGTAATTCCTCATCGAATTCTTCGATTTGATAAGACCCGGTTGGTATTCCAATGACGTTCCAGTCGGGTGTACCATCTGGTCGGTTTTTATTTGCAAACTCAAACGAATTATTCGCTGGTAATCCACCAAAGGATTTTGATCTGATATTGGGCGAACTGTGATATACTCGTAATTGTGCTAGTGCGATTTCTTTCACGGGAAATGCAGTTGGAAAATTAATACTAAATTCTGGTCTAGTGGATCTTACCGTTATCATTGAAGTTTTTTGGGATTGTATTTTCGACTATGTCGAGCAGAGCTCGATGTTGAAGTCATTCTGTCATTATTTATCTCTGTTGTTTTTAAATGGCAGGTGCAGTCTTGGTATATTTTAACCATTAGTGCGAATTCGGAATCTGATATTGTTTCGTCGTTTAGGCTTGATGATATCAACGACAATACTTTTGAGTATGCGGACGTGGCTGTGTTTAGTTGTATGACATAATCGTGCAATTTTGTGCTCTTGCATGAGGATATTTTTTTCGGGATTATATTAAAAACACCTGCAATTATCGCTGATGAAGAGACGCATATTGTTACTGCGATTGCAGTTGTTACTGGTGTTAGCGCTGATAATACCACTCCGGTGGATGCAACTAAACGCGGATACTGAGTATACTGTAGCATCCAGGATGACTACTCGTCGTTTATATTTTTCTACTTTTAGGTTGCATTTGTCGATGAGGGTTTTTAACTATGATTGCCATTCGCGTACTTGATCGTATCTATATTGTTGCGCATCTAATGTTGTCGTTGATGCTGTCAGGGCCATTTATTATCTTACGCAGTAACCAATTGAGGTGTTTCAGCTACGAATTCCAAACACCACCAATAAGATGTTGTGTTTAATGTCGTATCGGCTGCTTCCAGTATAAATTCCTCTTCGGTTCCCTTATTTAATATGATAGTAACAACCCCGGAAAACCTGTCGGTGGAATGTTGCCAGGGATATGTTGTAAAAATCTCAAATTTTGCAGCACTAAACACAGAAAACCTGTACACGCCAGTGGCTGTTGCGGTGTATTTGATAGTATTATTTTGTTTAGACCATGTTGCGAACCCAGATGATACCGTGTATACTATGTTGGTAAAATGCCCGAGAGTAACTCTAGGTTAGATTTTAATCAAACTATTTTTTGTTAACGATATCAGGAATCCCACTTACGATATCTTGCTGTTTGCTTGATCGTGTCAATGTTGGTTTTTATGTCCGAAAGATTTATGTTAACGGTGAGTGGATCACCACAGAATTATTCTGCTGTTTTATTAATTTTTTGAAAGTTTCTACAAAGTCTTGAAAACGCGTTTACGTGAACGTCGTATTTGGCCCGCAACGTGGATAATTTATTGTCTACGGCGTCAACATATTTTTTTGTTGCCGCGTCCTCGTCAGATGTTGAATCTCTTAAAACAACTATTTTGTTTCCGTTCATGTTGAGTTCACCTGTCATTGTGTCACTGGTGTTTTCTAAACGATTTGACAATAACGCTCCTAGGGTTGCGAAATGCGCGTCAACATATTGTTTGTTTGAGGCATCTTCCGGTGATGTTGGATTTCTTAAAACAACTATTTTGTTTCCGTTCATGTTGAGTTCACCTGTCATTGTGCCACCGGTGTTTTCTAGGCGATTAGTTACACTTGCTGCGATTTGATCTTTGATGGTTGTAAACGATATACTTGAGTCTCTGATTTTTCCGCTGTCAGTAAACACAGGGATGTTATCCGGGACAGCTCCAAGAACCCTGCGAACTATGTCATTTTATTTGATATTACTGGTTTTCAATTTTCCGTATCGGTCCTGAAATATAAAAACCTCATCTGGGTCTATCCCAGATAACGATAAAAGATTGTCGATTTCATCTTTTGTCGCATATTTTGATAAATCTACATCAACGCGCTTTTTTATCTTTGCTTCGGTGAGAGATCTTCTGTAAATATCTACCATTATTCTTTAGGGATTGTTCGAAATGTTAAATCGGCCCGCGGTATACTCGTGCACGACTTTGTGAGGCGGTTTTGTTGATTTTGATATCGCATCAAGAACATTTAATACTTCACCACCACATATTGGTGGATCGGTTAGTGTTTGTGTTGGTAGCGTTGAATACCAAACTGGAATGGAAGTGTTTTGCACGTATTTGAGGAATTCAACTGGCGGTGCTAACCCATACGAATCGAAATAGATAACTCCACGTTGACGTATCGCATAAGCAACCCAGTGAGTTCCTGGACCATCGCTGTTATCTAGATTAATAATTCCAGTTTCTGGATTATTCGGTTGTCGTGGTAATTGATCTCGCATAAAAACACCTCTGAAATTTTTTATTTTAAGTTGTTTAGCAGCAACGAGCAAATCAAAATTTGACATCGGTGCGTGGAATACTTAGTATTGTGTTGAAACCGTTTTTGGGTACCATGAAGGTGGAGTTCCTGGAAGTCTTAGATCCACTCCTTTTGTATATCCTTTTCCAGTTGCTTTCTTTAATGCCATTTCAGCAGCTGTTCCAACAGCACCTAACGCGGCTGCTTTTGCGACAGCTGGGGCAGCAACAGCTATCAGCGCTGGTATTGCTGCGAGGAGTGGAAATATATCACCAGTTTTAACCATATTCTTGATAGCTTTTGGAGCAAAATCAAGTTGAACACCGGTTTTTGCTTGCTTTGCTTTATTGAAATGTTTTAGTTGGGTTTTAGTCAGCGATAACTTGTTTGGACCACCGCTAGCGATTTGATCTTGTTTTAGTGTTATCGTTGCCCCACATGCGCTCGCGTTTTTTGATTGTAATTTTTTCGCCTGTCCAGGAGTCAGACTAACATTAACGTGACTATATGACATTTTATAATAAACGCGATTGATCTAATTGTCTACATATTTTCCACTGGGGCATCAATGACTCTCATTCGGCCACCAACACCCTCAAGTAACATTGTTTTATCACTAAGTATAACCGCAATTGCTTTAGCGCCTCCAGGAATTTCCGGTGGACCAACTACCCTTACGTGTACTCGTGCTAAGCGAGCCCGAACGGTTATATCAACGACAGATTTTCTGAATAAATCCATATGTTCCAACGAAGAGTAATAGGTCGGATACAACGTTGTAAAATCACGCTGAGATATTTGCAAGCCATAGTCAATGTTTTGATCACACCCATCATAAGATATCAATCGATAATATGCACGCACAACATCACTATGTTCAAAATCCAGATTTATATCTTCAGCGGGCTCTTGATGTCCGTTTATTCTTAGCGAAACCTCAGAAACTCCAAATGTGTCAAATATCTTTGGACGTTCTTCTTGGTTATTTATTCTATGATTTGCCTGAAACGCGATAAATATATGTCGTGGCGTTGACACCCCTGTTGTGATCCTATTTGCCACGTAAACTACCAAGGAGCGTTAACAGAAGTGCTATATGTTGTCATTGTATGCCATGATAATATTTATTTTCCACTCTGATTCATACAAGAAAGTAGCCGTTGTTCTTCAGTGACCGATGGAGTCATTGTTGGCATCCACAGGGATAGTTTTGATAACACTTCCTTTCCAGGATCAATCCCATCAGCTCGCCATATTGCATCATTGTCAGAGTTTTTTCTGACGAGGACTACTGCATGTTTAGCACCAAATATAACCTTTCGGACATCTTTGCAAAATCCAAAAATATGAGATAGTGGAATCGCACATGAAAACTCTTCATCGTCGTTTAACATTAATCGACGTGCAGCAAAACCCAAGTTGAAATTTTCGTTCATTGATGCGACTGCATCCCCAGCCGCATTCATCGTTACATTTCTATTTTCTGGATTATAGTTGTGTCCTTTATAAACATCATTGTTGGACCAGCCGATCTTGTGTAGTCATCGGAATATCTTGCTAGACCAAGTGTCGTCGTGGCAACGTCGACGTTTTCCAAACACGATTCAATATCTTTTCCATGAATCGAGTATGTGGCTAAGCTAAATAGCGCCATTATGCCGTTATTAACAAAACCAATACGATTTTCTAATAATCCATATTCAGTATCATCCTCTTTTACGATTTAACCTACGACTTCAGTATAAGCTTCATTGGGCAGAAAATATCTACTTGTATCATGAACTTGTAATTCAATTCTCCCCCGCGCGTTAGGTGTTTTTGCATCATTGGAATAATATTGATGATCACGCAAGGACTCATCCTTTCTAACTGGCTTATCCATATCAAATGCTACGTTGGATACACGTTGAAACATCTTATTGTAATTGTGTTGATTTAAATCATCGTCTAACACGAAGACCACTTCCTGCTATTAAACTCGAAGTTATATTTTTTTCTGTTTCTTTGGAGAAAGGCACACCAACCTGTTGATTTATTAGTGCTGCTAGTTTCTGATTTGCAGCCTGATTTATTACTTTACTTACATCCGCAGTCATAACCTCTGTGCTTTGTAATTTTACTGGTTGCTGCTGAACCATTTTTCGCCGTCGTAATAATTGCATTATTCTGTCTTTGATTGACGAAAACGCCTTACCAGCAACATCACTGATCGCGCCAGGAGCTTTTTCGCGAATAATATCAGTAGCTTTTGCCGATAATTGTTTTGCAATTGGCCCCGCTTTTGGAGCAATTCTTGTAAACAATCCTTGAATAACATTTCCAAGTCAATCTCCGTAATACGCACTGTAGACAGGATATCGCGAATTTACTACTATATGATCATCTTATTTAATTATTATTTATCTAATCGCTGTAATCGTCAACGCGCTCATCAATAAATTCTCGGTAAATATCAGCCTCCGTGATAACACCTTGAAATAATCGTTGACAAATACCAGCCGTTTCATTAATGATTTCCGGAGAATTATTTCCAGCTCGTTTACCCCTATGAGAATTTCCGGTCGTTCTACGTCAAAAAGAACACTGTTAGGACAGGGAATAAAACCACTTCCTGAAAACCCATCACCGGATTTTTAACCCGGGTCGGGCGATGCTTGTCGTCTCCGTGACCGAGGTTTCCACATTAGTGTTTTAGCCCTTTTTAGTTCATTAACTTGCCTACCAAAATTATCAAATTCGAGCTTATGAGCTGATGATTCTTGGAATATCGTTAAACTCACGAAATATTTTTGCGTTCCAATCCTGTTCTGAGGTATTACGAAAGTGTGGCTTTAGTAAATTATCTCTTGAGATATATCCCGTCGCCACGACCCTAACAGGATCCTTCTCTATTTTCATGTAACCATCCTGAGTAAAATATCTTGTTTTTTTCTGGTTTACATAGTTTATCGACAATATTTTTAACATCATCGATTTCGTCGCGTGTTTTATTGGCAGCCTCTACAGCTTCAGCAATTTGGGTCGGCAGGGTTTTGATAACATCTTGCGATGCCGCCGTAGCCTCCGCAGTTTTTTTTTTTTTGATAATTGAAGAATACCCTCCTTGTTAGCTCGATATCCCCTACGATACCCGTCACAATTTTACTAGTATCTTAAAACGATTTTTGTGATCCCCCAGGAAGTCGTATTTTGGCGAAATACAGGTGAACCATTTAGAGCTTGTTCGCCATCCCTGCTGCTAACAGTCATACTTCACGTTCACGCTTTTAATAGAAGGACTATGACAGACACTCAAGCCAAAACATTTCTCAAGACATACAGTATTAATGTTTGCTTGTAGCGGCAGTCATTTGATTTGAATGACGTTCTTGTAAAAGGTATATTTTTGGCATCACCCCAGCAACTAGTTTACTACTTTCTCATATTAAATTGTTTAAACATGAATTTGAATGTCTTCTTTACAATATGAATGGCTATCATAAAAACTTTATAGTTTTTCATTTTGTTTAATATGTAGTTTCGGCTTCTTGTCCCATTGCCTGTTGAGATGTTTATCCTTAGAACATATAAGAAAAATATATTTTGTGCTATCCCTAGATTTATTACATTTGTTTAGTAAGCCCATTAAATATATATAAAATATTGTGGAGATGCTCCTTAGAATGTATTCTACCAATATGCAAAACCCTTATTCAAATTAGCATGTTTTGGGCTCTGTATGCAAACATTTAAACTTATTTTGTAACCGCAAGAAAAAATACAAACCAGACCCAATGCTTCACACTTCTATTTTAATTATAATACAGACTTAGCAATGATATTTCATAAGACGTTCTCTACTTATTTTTGTGAAATCTGGATTAATATGGGTCTCCTGAGCAAACACCGTGCAATTCCACTAATGTACTGCATTCAAACTGGACAATGCATGTTATGATTGGCTCGTACAAAATTCACAGTACTTCCGCTGACTGTTTGTACCTTTATACGTTGGCATGTAATCAGTGTAGAAAGCTTCGTAAGTTTAAGTGACAAAAAGGTACAATGACATACATGCATTTAGGTGATAAAGTCAATCAACATTAGTTTTTGGAACTTGAATTTTCTAGCTGGAAGTACACTTCAAACAACTTATCGAAGAACTTACTGAAGAACTGAGAGACGGATGCGACAGAAAGTAGTTTTTTTTATTTTTTGCAGTTTGTAAAAAATCACAAGCGTAGTTCCCGTGGACCCATTTTGACACGAATCTGTTTTAATTGGTACGTTCAATTAGTTAATTTTACTTTGGATTAATGCAGTTTCTATTAGTGTTAAAATAGATGGAGCGAAATGCCTTTTAATCAAAACGCAAAGTTTAAACATAAGGTGCCATGTGTCTGCGTTTAGAAGCATGCACAAACACTATGTGGCTAGATGGTATCTGATTTTCCTTTGTTACATATGATAATACAGTAAGATACGCTTTTATAAGTACAATTTCATGTGTTGAGCAACTGATGCCCTGCATATGAAGTTTGGTTGGAACAAACGTGAAAAATGAATAAGATAGCCTTGAAAAGTTGGTTATATACCTTTAGATCATCAATATTTTTAAAAATTTGATTGAGTGAAGATATAACCGTGCGCGAGATGTGGAGGCTTTACCAAAAGGAACAAATAAATTACTAGCGATAGAACTACGAACCCAGTGAACAAGGGAATACGAGGTGGAACATGTTATACATTGATATTAATGGTGGTTTCAAATATTTATAAGTGAAACAAATCACAAATGGGTAACACACTTGCTGCTTACGTAACGATTTTCAATGACTACCACAAGTATTGGATTTTTGCATCTCTAAATATTCTCAATAATTGCATAATTCCCCCGGGGGTGGGGTGCATCTCTGTATTCTTGATCTCCAGGTTGTGCTTTTATCAATATCAGGAATTCTACATAAGTTTGTATAAGTCATGCTAAACATTTTATTTAAAAAGCAAACAATGTAAAAGATAGACCATTCATGAACAAAACCAAAGGAGTACTTTAATAAAACTAAAGGAGAAACAAAATAAGTGTATGGCTTTCTTTTATTTGTATCGTTATATAGTTATATGCAAATAACTTTCTCAAAGAGAAAATAAAAACGATAATGTTTCATGAGATGTTCATTATGATAAGTTGTTATGCAAGCACCTTCTTCAAGATCGTTAGCAGCCTTATGTGTCTGAAAGGAATAAATAAACGAACGCATGAATTAATACTTAAATAATACCTTATCACATGATATAGTCTTTAATTTGTTCCGCAAGAACCAGTGATTGAATCTACGTTGGACATGACAAACTTGAAAATGTTCTAACATTTGTCTTCCATAAAGTTATATAGTTAACATATATCACTAAAGAATAAAATAAAGATATTGCCAAAATGTACCATAGGTAAGATTGATATTTCAGTCTTTGAAATATATGTGACAGTCACAGAAATATAAACAATACTGCAAGCCTCCTTAATTTCAGTTTATTTACACACACACACACACACACACACACACACACACATACACACACACATCGTTTAAAACGATTTGTTCCAATAGATTCACCACAATTACGCCACGTGTGAATTATAATTTTTGCTAACATCTTTACACTTGTATTTATAGGAGATAGTGGTGCTGGTTCTGATCTTTACCTCACTATTTCCTTGCAAGTTTGAATAATTGTAGTTAAATCAATTGTCATATATATCCAAATTCTCTAGAGTTATCCAAGTGTATTATTCAGTAATAAAGGTATATAAAGCTGTAGTCCTAAGAAGCCTCCTATATTGATATGAGACCTGGACAACATGCAAGAAGCACACCAAGCAACTTACGCTGGATTATGGGCGTCAGATGGATAGAATAGGTTTAACCAGTATCGACGCGATGGTCACGAGAGCCCACCCCCGGTGGATAGGTCATGTCATCCGTGTGGAGGAGTCTCGAATCCACGTCATATTTTGTATGGAGCTCTATCGAGCTGACACAGCATAATTGGTCGCGCGAAGAAACGTTTCGAAGACTCCATCAAGGACAGTCTGTGATGCTGCTCGATATCTGCGCCAAAGATAGACCTGGCTGGCGTGCAGCTGTTAGTAATGGGTGCAAAACCTTCGAGGATGTCCGCAGGACGAAAGTCGCAGACGCCATGGAACGCATGAATGCCTCATCGTCGAGAACCAACCCATGCCTCTAGTGTACACAATGCTCTAGGACATGAGCATCTTGTATCGGACTCATAGCCACACGAGGACTTGTAAGCGAAGAGCAGCGCAGGATTGGCTTCATATAGCCCCGATGGTCAACCAACATATATAGTAATTGATTTTATTAGTACCTTATTTATTGTCTCACTGTTGCAATGGATTTATTGTCACATCATTTAATCAAATGTTAATGCTCGCCTATTTCAAAAGGCATTCATATTCTTTTTTATCTGAAAATTGTTCTGTTTGCGTACATACCAACTGCAAAAAAGTTGATGCAAAAATAGGTTTTTCTTCCAAGGCTTTTAGTATGAGTATAACGATTATTTGATAGAGAAGGACTGAAGGGACATGACACTTTCTATTTCGAGAATGTGCATGTAGGGTTCCAATTCAACACTCTCTGAGTTGCGAAAAGCGTGTTAATCCTAGAGCATGTGCTTTAAGTTTTAAAGATGCTTCATTAATTTTCATAATATGTTGCATTTTCCATGTATAGGCATAAAATCACCGGTAGCATCTTTGTATTAATTTCAGCAATATTCAAATACATTGTTATGAACAGTAAAACGTAACATAATATAAGATTTACTCCTTTGCCACGTGATAGATTGTCTATCATGTATCGCCCAACAATGGTCATACATTACGTCAGATATTACACACCGGAACAGGGTAAACCAATCATAATTTCAAAGGCAGTAGAATATCCATTTCATGTATTTTATGATTGCATATATATTTTTCACATACTAACTTCTTAATGCGAGATGTGTACAATCTGGTAAGGTTTACTGTTTCTCTCATGGCTTGTAAATACTTTTGTGGACGCCTGTTTAATCTTAAATAGTGCATTGCTACCCTATATTTACATTAAATCACAGCGTACCATGTGGTTAAAAAAAAACATATTTCAGGTATTCTTAGTACGCCTATATAATGTACACCCACTACTGCACTTTTCGCTGAATTTTGCAACGTATTGTCAATCGTTTTGAATGCATGAGTGATTTCGGTTTTATGTTGAACTTTATCTTTGGTTGATTACTCGGTCACAGTTTGTTGTATTAAATGTAATTATTTTATCCATGTATTCAACATCTGTTTTGTTCTGAAAGTTTGTCTAATTCAATTCTTAAATATACAAGATTTTGAAGGTGGAAAAGACTTGAGCGAAACAAACTGAGTATATACCTATATGAAACACGTAATTTATCACCAAGTGGCACAATACAGTATTAACTATTTAGAATTCCATATTTATCACGCTTCAATCAATGTTAACTATATACAACTTTAATCGGAAGAGCAATATTTTGATAGTTATGTTTCTACATAAAAAATATTGCCACAAGCCAGTTTTTAAAAACTATTAATTTAAGTGATGATAAGCAGGGAATATAGCAGATGCAGATTAAGCACTTATTCTATGAATGTTCAGTTAATGAACATTTTGTTGAAATTATTTGTGGAATGAATCCAAACTTACGCTCCAAAATTTTAAATTACACTAAAAGATCTCTTTATAAGAAATAACATCATTGATGATCGTATCAACTTTCTAATTTTACTTGCCAAATATTTTTTTCATACTGATCATGTTATGCATATAAAATGTCCCAAACCTCACCTATGATAATAATTATGTTCTGTGTTTGTTTTGTTTTTTCATATCAAAGGCTGGAAAAATAAGTCGTTAAATGAGTAGCTGCAGTGATGATTTTAAGACAAAATGGACCTCTTTGTCAACTTTTCGGTTTATTTCTTAGTCAAGCAAAAACACAGGCAATGCAAAACACCTTGAAGTTTCTAAATCAGTTGTAATTTTTAACAATATTGATGAGGGTATGTGGCCATGTGTGCGCTTGTTGTGTTATATATAAGTTAGGGAACTTAAGAAAAGGTCAAGATGGAAACTAATTCAGAATTAATGTCACATTTGTCCGGTCAGGTGGTGGTATAGGGTAACATGTAAATATTATCAATAAAAGTATTTGGACCGTTAAATTGGTGCAGGGATTAGCGTCAGCATGACAATTTCATGCATGTTTGATCACATTTGTGTCCTGTTTAATAGAGTCATTAACACATGTGAGACTACTCCTCAAAATATATTGTAATGAACCGCTGCAATATTAGTAAAACATGTAAACAGCTTAACACATTTAAAGGTAAAATGGGCGAATATATAACACACTAGTTGAAATAACGCGCTAAGAAACAATCCCCCTCCCCCACCAAAGTTCGATTAATGAAGACAATTTCGATAGCTAGTCAGTAGGCATCGACATAAATGAATGTGCTGATAGAAAGCGAAAGATTTAATTGTATTATTTTCGTAGATAAGTAACAGTCGAAGTGACGTGTCGTCACATTCATTATTGCATGATCGGACGGGCTCGCTAGCAAGTGTGGATTGAGTACTATAATAGGGTCATAAACACAGCAAATTTCTTGTCAGCAAGCGTACTGAGGCAGGCTGGTACACGTTAGTAATTAATCGTTCGACGAGTTAAATTTCCCAAATTGCCATCACACCAAATGTAATGTACAAACTTGAATATCTCTGGTTTTGGTTTTCACAGCACTTCCAAGGCATTAACGGCTATATCATGCCCTATACACAACACCTGACTGGCCTGTACTGGTATGTAACTAACGACGCTTTGATTGTGAGTCTTACTCTGTACCAATTAAGGTTACGCCGCTCTCTCATCATTGTACTGTCTACAACTTGTACTTTGTTCTCGTTTACTACACATAGACGGTTAATACTGGTATGTGGTATGACGACTGTAGACAACTGATTTCAGGTGAACTAATATACTGTCATACTGCGTCTAAATATCTTTGTCTGCTTTTATAATCACTACGACTTCGGATTTGAAGTAATAATTGTTTTGTTCTCAGCTAAGTAAACTAGCTTTATTGTAAACTGGGGTTACTAATATTTGTAAGACCAAGGACATTATTTATATTTAGAAGAAACAACTCAGAATTGTGTACATATTGGTGCAACGAGATCGAACAATAAGGAAAATGAAATAATTTACCTCCAGATTTAAGCACTTCATTCGCGTTATGTCTAATACTGTTCCATTTAACAGAGCTTCAATTTATACATTATTTTTCGGTCCATGTCTTGCCTCTATCAGGGTGTCTTTAACACATTGTTGCCTATACAGTAAATAAAAGTAAATTCCTTGTCTACAAGGTTCGGGATGGAAAATCGCAAACATTACACTGAACTGTACCGTGCGTGGTGTGATATTTATTGAGGCCGATTACCGAGATTGAATCTGGCAATTGATTTATATATATATATATATATATATATATATATATATATATATATATATATATATATATATATATATATATATATATACAACCTGTATATATCTTTATATATCACTGAAGCGTACAAAGTTGATGGGGTGATCAAAAAATATTATGAATCATATATGCTGGTTACCATCTTCATTTTACTTGAAACTGTATAAGATTAAATTGTGTGAAATATAAAAAATGTTTACAAGAGTTGTCTTTGCAATACTATTTAAGACTTACATGTTTGTTATTCCTTCTTTTTCAACACTGGTAAAACACACCAAAAATTAAGGAGACATTCGGCTCAGAGATGGAGGCCATTCACTTTTTGGTATTTTGAATCAGCCGTTTGTTAGTCATGCCTTTACCATGGTCGAATTCAAATTTTAATTAAAACTGAGAAATGTTTTCGCGTCAAGAGATGAAAACAATCATTTTCTGTAACTTGTGAATAAAAGGAATTATTGTTTAAAAGATAATTAGAAACGCATTTTTTGGTGAATTTTGTACTGTGAACCTCAGAATAAAACTATATATTAAAAATGATTATAGTCTATTTATATATTATTTTTTATTATAATTGAGATATAGGGTAACACAATTATAATAAATAAAATTCCTCTGCA